>JACATO010000317.1:4397500-4997500 GCA_018389105.1 Nautilus pompilius
GGTGATCAGTTACTTATCACGTGGATGGAATGACCTGTTTCAGTTTCAAGGGGTGTCTATTTACTCGTGTCAGTCCCCCCCCTCTCTCTATTCCTCTGTGTATACATGAAGTTACTGCGAAAACTGCGGTAATTATGATTCGCCTCACAATCTGACCACCTATTGTTAATGACAGCCGTAGCGATAACGATGTCTATATGTATACCGTGCCAGAGCCAACACACACCAGTCAATGTAACATTCTTGTAATTGCTGTTGCTGCAGTTTTTCTCTATAACAAAATCTCAGAAATGGCATATACGTTTCATTTATATCTACAAGATTAGCCGTTTATTTCGAATTCCTCTACCTGCCTGGGAACTTCTGTGCACGGCCGATAGTTAGGCATTCTCTCCTCTCCGAGCCGCCCTCGTTCGGCCATGCACGGTTCGCACTCAAGAACAACGGAGACTGGGCCGGCCCCCCACCAGCATAAATCACTTCTCTGGTCGTAAAACATCTGGTTCCTGCCCATTTGACTGCGAGTTAATTACTTCTCCTGCTGACATTCGTGAAGAAAACGATGGTCCACGGAACTCAATCTCGCGCTGTTTACGACCTGTGCTTTCCCTCGGCAGCACTTAGCTGGATAAATCTGGCCGATATTATCTGACAATTTCTGTAGCCGATCAACCGTCTTTCAGTGAGCAGGCTCGGGAAGATCCGTTCTGCGAGCAGACGACAGTCGCGAGGAAAGAAAGCCGGTAGGAGAGCATCAGCTTTTAACGCGCCAGCTGTCATCTCCCTCGTGTCCGTGGGCTGTCAGATTGGCATTTCCACTAATCACGCTGACAGGTGCCTCAGCGACGTGAGCGGCCTCGTCCTCCACTCGTCGCTCTGTAAGACACCCCGACCATCCTGCATAATAAGCGCTAAAATGGCCTAAGCATCCTTTACCCCCTATAGCGTCTTAAGGACACACAGAGAGAGAACTCTGTTCTAGAGGGTTCAGCCTGGATAAACCTACCTCTCCTGAGCCTACTAGATTACGAAGGAGTTGGGTAGCCCGCTGCTCTCGGAGGTACACTAACACTAAAAAAATATAATACAGGTCGAAATAAGGCCTCAATTATAAACAGCTGAGGCGGCCGGTCGTGGAACCGACCCAGCTCCCACCACACACACATACCCCAACAATTGCACCACCCCCCCCAAAAGATGATTCGGGAGAAAGCGAAAACAAAATAAAACTTGGCTTATGTTTGCTTTTCGTACGTCTAAGTAAGCGTTTAGGGCAAAAAAATAATTAATAATACTTTTTTTGTCTCGCCCCCGTCAGTGTTCCTCTGGTAAATTTTAAAAGTTTATCAGCGACTTCTACTGGTGTATTTTTTCATAGTTGCTGCTATTACATCATTACAATATTATTTATTATCGTTTGTTAAATTTCCTATTTTGCTTGTAGTTATATAAAGTTGCTAATAAAACAGTTGGTGAAAAATGTAGATATTTCTTAAATAACATAAGTATTCCGCTTTCCCGCAATGTCACTTAAATTTAAATGAAGGTTAAATTAATGCCAAGGTTTAGGTAAAGTTGAGAACCATGAAATATCGCTTTAATCCTTGTTTCCTTTCCCGGCTCGAATAACTTTCAGTTGAACGTGTCACTTAATTAATTAGTCGCTATACTACGGCACAGACTTTGCTTAAGATCGACAAAGGTTTGTGCAAGCGGCCAGTCGTCCCCTTCACCAGAGCGGAAACGAATTCTCCCTCCGGTAGCTTGTAATGATGTAATTCGAAAAATGGTTTTCTCGCAGACTCGTCTACAGCCTTCATTGGCGGCGCTGTGCTTGGCTGCGAACTCTGTCGAAAGCAAACCCTCTGGGTCCCGCAGTGGTGTGAGGATTTGTCCCTATCACGGACTGAATGAGGTTCAGTCGTGTCATCTTTTAAGATACCAAAATGCTCAACTTGGAGTGATGAACTGATTACTGAGTTAGAACTTAACTTATGAACAGTGAGATGTTCATTATTTGTCATCTAAACGCTATTTTAGCATAAGCTGACCCACGTGCACCTACGAAAGTATAAAAGCTTGGCATCTTTCTTCTTTTGTAGAAAGAGTTCATTTAGATTAATGCAAACGCATAAATGAAAAACAGAGTAAAACTAGAAACAAATATAATTCTATAGTTTTTTAAAAAGCTTCCAAGAATCCTCGGTATTATGTATATTTATATATCTGGTATAAATTGATTAATAGAAGAATGCACGAAAATCTACCTTGTATGTCATCATCATCGGTTTCTTTCACGCAGTGCCCTCTGTTAGGGATCCCATTTTTGGGTTTTCCGGGATCCACAATGTGGCAGATATACCCTTGGGGACACAATAAAGGATCCTCGTCAGGTAATGTAGCCGAAGTGCTGCAGGATTCGACTGTAAAGACAAAGTAGAAAACAAAAACAACATTGAAGACGTCTGCTCTGCTTAAAAACATTTTTTTTAAAAAAATCAGTGAGACATCGGCATAAATATATTTCAAAAATGATTTTCAGAAATATAAAAATATATTTTTTCGAGAAATTATTATGAAAGAATTGTTTTATGCATCCGAGGAAAGTCCTACCACAAAAAAACTGTTGTAATCCACTGCCAGGGCCATTATTATGTCACGAGGGGAATAATCAGCTGTGGTACTGCAGCACCGAAGGAGACAAATGGAATTAATTTCTATGAAAATTCAATGGAAACATTGAACTAATCGCTAGCTATTACAGACGGAAATCGGACTAAATCTTTTAAAAATAACAAAAGAAAAATAAGAAAACGTACAAAAAGACTTTCAATTACGTCCATTTTGTATGGCATAAAAGCTAAGGAGAGAAATTCTCGTGTGAACTTTAAGCGTCGTAGAATTGTCAGTGGTAGCAGTTCTTAGAGAGACAGGTCCACATTATCAGAACAGTATCGCGGTTTAGAATGGCCGGCGGGTAACTTAAAAGATTAAAATGAATAAACAAACGAAAAGAAAAATTCAATATTTTAGAATATATTTTTATGCCTTGTTGTAATCACTCGCGATGACGCCATTTTTCTGTCGTTAACGGAATGAGATGTAACTGCGTCCTTTTAGGGTCAATGATATTCTAATTCTTCTGAGCGGAAGATATATATACATTACCACTCATAAGTTTGGGCACACCATATTAATTTCAGGTTTTAGTGAATAGTTAATCTATTAGCTAGCATGAATACATTTGAAACAATTAAAATGTACTTTTAATAATGTATTAAACAAGTTTAATAATCAAATATATTTTATTAGCATCAAGACTCTAGACATTTAATTCATCAAAATATTTTTTTTCGCTGCATTTATTGCCCGACAGCTTCTTGGAAGTCTCCCAACTAGTTTTACGAGATAGTATAGCCGGCCTCCTGTAAGAAAGGCCACAACTGTTAAGCTGAAGAAGGTGGTTTATCTTTCGCTCGTCTATCTATTTCACTCCATACGATTTCAGGTTCATGTCCGGTAATTGCGATGGCAATTTTATGATAATGAGAACCGCGTAATGTTGTTCTGGCATAAGTAATTCCATCAGAGCTTAGAAATGTGTTTCGGGTCATTGTCTTTCTGTAAGATAAATTGTTTACCAACCGAACGTAAACTCAATGGAATGGAATGCCCCTGGAGTGTATTGTGATAGCCTTGCTTGTCTAGGGTATTCTCAGCTTTATAAAGATCGCCGCCGACTATGTTTTCACAAAGACATCCCCACACCGTTATGCTTTCTCATCCGCAGTTAACGGTTGGTACAGCGGGATCTTTCAGCACGTGCGCATCCACTCTGCGATGGAAAAACTACGATTCGATTCAAATAATTTAAATTTGTATTCATCAGCCTAAACACTCGTTTCTGTTCATCGATCACCAAGCATTTAGCTCTTTTGTTGTTGTTTTTTTTTTTTCTATTTTTAATTAATCCACCTTTTAACCAACAGAAGCAGATATGGGGTTGTTTTGTGTTGCATTCAAGACAGCAGTAACATAGGAGCTGGGCAAGCGAACGTCTGTTACGAAGAGTTGTGACCGTAATGTAGTGGTCTTCTCTTTCTAAAGTAATTTCTTAGTCTTCCTATACTTTCATGGTCAAGATTAGTCTTTGTGTGGCGTAGTATCATACAAACATCCACTGAATGACTTCTCATAAGTTTCGCAAGAATACCCTTCATTCCTCAGGGTATCAGTAATAACCTCTGTTCAGAGTTGGCTTTTTGCGTCTGTGTCATGAACGTTCTTTCATAAGCAATTAATTGCAGGCTTGTATTACTACTTTCATTTATTTTAAAACAAAATATTTATTCACTTCTTGGTTAAAAGTAATCACACAAGTTCTAGCCATAGATGTGAACCAAACAGAGTACTTCAATTCCATTGGTTTGAAACTATCACATGTGTTTCAGATGATTTTATGATCTCAATATTTATAAATATTTATAGATAAAGTATTTTATTTCTATTTATCACAAGCTATTACGTTTTCCAGATGATTTTATGACCGATAGACTTGCATTTATTTTAATGCATTACCAAACTCAAATAGATATTTGACCATAGAATACATTTTGATTAACTATTGGCATACATTTTGTGTTGATAAAGTCGTCAATCTTTCTTAGTTTTATGTACAATATCACGTTCTAAATCAAGTTTACTGTGAAGATCCCCAAACTTTCGAGCGATAGTGTATGTACATATAATAACTAGGTAACATTATTACGCCAGAGTTGAAGGGAGAATTTTGATTTTTAACAAAAAACTATCACGAGGATTAATTCTGTCTATTTTCCCAAACCAGCCCCTCTATTTTTTTAATAGATATTAACCAGAAAATGCGGTTTTGCGAAGTGCAAAGAGATGTTTTAAAAAGAGCAGGAGGTATCATTTCTAATCGGTCAGACATCTTCGGAATTTTAAAATCTTTTATTAAATCTCTTTGTCTGTCTGTCTGTCAGCGTGCGCGCACCAGCGGATCAAGTTTGGTAGGGTGAAGAAATTTAATATCCGCCAACTCGAGTAGTTGCACACAGGACATTAATTAGTATAAATTTTACTGTTAGAAAAAAAAAATCAAAAAAATATTTGAAAAGTAAAATGAGCTTAAACAGCTGGAGGTCGTCAGTATATGACTTGGTTATCAGACTATCATCATTTTAACCCTCCATTTACCGCATCAGTTCTTACCTCTCCTTTGCTACTCGCACATACAAACGTAGCAGCGTTAGTCGGTATCTGTATGTTTGGTTTAATGCGGAGCTCGTGGCGTTGGAGCCATAGCGTTCGCCGTTGGCGTACTGTGGTTTGTTAAGAGAGCGCACTGGCCCAGTACCTCTGACTTCAGCTCTCTAGGTTTTCTGTAGGGGTTACCCCGCCCTTAGCTCCTGGCTCATACGTCCTACCCTGGGAGCACAGGAGGGATTGTTTCTCCGAAGATCCAACCAGGGGCAGGACTTTTAAGGCGGCCCTTGCCCGCCTGCTGGCTCCGTCATGGGACACTTAGGCATTTTAGGAGTAGCTTTGCCACAAGCTACTCCACCCCATCCTGATAGAACCAACGCCAGTTTGGTCCATGACTGGGAACAGCTTATTTCGCAGCTAGCCTCCATATCTGGAGGCCGTTCCCCAATCCGCTACCCGGGGACAGGCTCGGTTGGGGGGGGGGTGGTCGCCGTGTCCGAGGGATCTGTCCTTACAAAGAAGTATATTGACGAGGAGCTGCAGCCCCGACGGCCCTACCTCAGCTTTGAAGGGCAGTGGGGTACTTCGGGTGATAGGGTTAAGGGTCGCCTGTTTACGAAATTAGTAAACTAATAAATCACTGTCAACATCAGAAAGCAACCAACATCCGTGGACAATCGTTCCTAGATAAGCGTGACGTAATCAGTATTCACTGGTGCTTTCCTGGAGACTATTACCGCTCTTCGCTTTGTCGTTTGACCTCACTGGGAAAATCTGGCTTTGACTTCAGGCCGCGTGACAGAGATGTGGACAGTTTGTTTCGCGATTCCTGCAATTCCAGCAAATATTCCAGAAGACCTGTAGCTGGGCTGTTTGGGTTTTCTTCAACAACAAAAAAAAAAAAAGCTAAAACGAGACGAACAACAGCAATTGTGTCAGTCGGTTATCGTCTGCATTAAAGAGAACATATGTTTACCGTCTGATTTTAGCAGCGCGTTCTCCAGTCAGCTGGGAAACAACAACAGGAGGGGCTGGATTGGAGGTTTGTTTGTCTGCCGCAGAGATCAGACTAAAATGGCCCTTTGTTTCAGTTATCTGCCCCCCCCCAACTGTCCCCAGTTCATACCCGTCGGGTCAGAGAGACGAGGGGCCCGGCGTCAGTAGGCCTGTGGGAAAATTCCGCAAATAATGGAAGGTTCATTATCGGGAGAGATGCTATCAGAAAGGAATCAAAGAATACTCCCTTTTCAATGGCAGCTGCTTTATAAAACGTTCAAGAACGACATCTTGAAACAAAGAGCAGAAATAAATAGGGTGAATTTTTAAAACCCTTTTTTTACATCCATTCAATCGACCGACTGTTATTGTTTCTACAGTGGCGATTTATTCTGTTTGCTTATTTCTAGTTCCATGTTTAACATAGAATATATCTATCTCGGAGCCATAGCTTCGTTCCTATACGTGAGAATTCTCTAGGCGTTGTTTTTGTCCCCTTCTCCTTTTCCTTTTTTTTTTTTTTAAAAAAAAAAAAATCCCCGTGAGGTTGCTCTCACAATTTCTACCCTTTTAATCTTCCTCCTAATGAAGAAGTCCGGCGTGTGTTAAAAAAATAACATTTTTTAAAAGAAAGTTTGTTACCTTCTTCAAGTTCTTCTCCGTCACGAATCAACCAGTAGGAAGCTGGGGGGTGGGGGAAAAAAGAAAGAAAGAAAAAAAAAAGAATATTTGTCTGGTTTTTGTAGAATCTGTAAGTAATCAGTGACATTCGCTTAGAATGCTCGCACTATTTACTAAAGAAAAAGTTTATTCCTTAGAATTTTGCCGGACCGAAAAAAAGGGAAGCAAAATCAGACCAACCTCTCAGCTGTTTAACATCTTGTCAAGCGATATTCTGCATTGAAAACAAACCGAAATAGTAGTGCCAATGACAGTCACAGACTTGGTACTGGAATTACTGGTTTTAGTTCAGATTTAATCGCGACAAAGCTTTAGACGGGATGCGCTATGACAGAATGTCAAAGAACTGTATATATAATTCTCCCTCACTTCTGAAGGATTAATACGGAAACACTTCCCCTTTGTAATATGATTAGTTCTAATCAGCTTTTGCCTGATCAAACATTATTAAAAGGTTGTCTTTTATTTTAAGCGATGTTCCAGTTAAAGCTGGACTATATATGAATATATAAATAACAAAGTGACTGCCCGTAACGCATAAACAGAATATATCCGGATTCAGAGTGGAAGCGTCAGTCAGTATTACTGACGTCGACCCTGAATTCCAAATTTCAAAGTAAAAGACAAAAAAAAATTTTTTTTTTTTTTTTTTTTTAAATTTCCTTGGGCGTTGATTTCCTTTTCTTGCTTTGCTTCCGTCTCCCTCTTCCCTCTCTTTGTCTTTAAAAATTTCACAGAAATCGTTTCTGGTTTCCCTAACAACATATCAGCGTCTAGTGGAATCCTTTTACTGTTCCATCTGAAAAAAAAATAAAAAACGGAGCCGTGGGGTTTCTTTTGCTCCCTCCTCCTACTAACTGACTGCGTTTTTAAGAATCGCCTGATTAGTCACTTTCGTTCCGTAAACCTCTTTCTTTCTTTCTTTCTGCTGCAGAACAATGATCTTACTAACCAAACGTTTTTTTTTACAATTAATATTTTCCTTTTCCCTCTAGACTACCTACTGACAGTCGTTGTTCCTGGTGACAGAATTGAGTTTTACGCCTCAGTAGTTTTAACCGAGATGAGCCGGATGGTTTTTGTTTTTGTTTTGATGCTGTTACTTCGCTTAATCGGTCTGGACTCGAAAAGCTAAAATTCCACCCACATCCGTCCCTAACATCCACAAGACAGCAAGTGATGCCTATGGTATCCTCCTATTGTTGTTTCTTCTTTCTTGTTTTTTTCGTTGTTGCAAGAATAGCAAAATTGTATACTCAGGTGACGCAGAAGCGCTTTTGTTAAAGGGGAGATAATCTGTGTTTATGAAAACGCATTGAACTTTTCCCTTCTCGGAAGTCAAAACAGATATAATCACTTGAGAATAAATTCAGAGGATAACCTAAAGAATGTGTTTTAATTAATTTCCTTGTTTTGCACATAGAAGGCAGACATGCTCTTTTTTTTTTCATATGTAATGCTGAATTTGCGAATTTCAATACTTGTTACTATTGATAACAATTTCCGCCAACGTAAAGACTTTTCCTCGCCTGATCGATCTGCGAGTGAATTCCGGTTTATTTATATTCCAAAAAATTTTTTAAAAGTTAAATTAAACTGAATAAATCGTTGATGATTACTTAATAAGAAGGCGAGTGAGCTAAAATACGTTTTAGATCTGCATAAAAACAGCATCTTATTGGTTGAAATTACCTCTCTCTGGACTTCTTAACTTACCGGAATCCACTTTTCTTCGAGGCTGTTGTCGCCAGTCAAGTACTAAAAGAAAAAAAAAGGGGGGAGACTGGATTTAAAATTGATTGCACGTTTAGAAAATTCTTTATCGTAAATTTAATCGTTCACATAAAGTTCAAAATTCCCCTTCATGTCTTCATCTCTCTCGTTTCGGCTTAGCGCTACCTACGTCTTCATTGATATGAAGTTTCAGGCGATTTTGACTTGCCTGAGGGTTTTGGAATGAGAGCAGAGAGATTACAACACAACAACAAGTTGTTGTCATTTCTAAGCAACACAACGAGCATATTTAAAAAAAAAGCACCTGGGTTTCTATTGGACTTATCCGCTTATCTGCTACTGGAATTAATTCCATTTTCTCTAACTTCGGAAAGAAAATATCACAAATCTAAGCACAAACACATATACGCTTCTGAACAGATTTTACTGTAAAACATTTCTTTTTTCAAGTAAGTTAAATTTTCGGAATAAATCTAACTTAGATTAAATTCTGATTCAAATATTTATATTAGTCTCCTTTGCCGGAATTTTTTGCATTTTATTCTCTGTACAACAAAAACCAAAATATAAACACGTTTTATAAGAGAACAAACGACAATTTCATCGTAATAGTTTCATTAATCTGTCTTGTCGGCATTTTTCTTTCTTGCGCCAGGAGATAAATGTATACTTACGCGCAGGTGATCTTATTTCTCGCATACAGGTATGCACACATCCGTTGAAGCAGCACTTGGGCCTTTTTTTCTTGCAGTCGCCATCGCTGGTACATTTCTTCCGGCGGCACGCGCGCTTTTTCTTGAAAGTGTCGGGAACCGGTGGACATCTCTCACGGGGCTCAGGGTCTGTCTGTCCCACCGGTGAGTCAGCGAGGTAGTCATAGTAATATATCTGCAAGCATTCATCTAAGCGTATTGAAAAGTAGAAGCGTGACAAATTTTACGTAGAACATTTTGTAAGAGACGCCATTGCGGTTGCTCCGTTTTGATATCTCTATGCCTGTCTTAACCCTAACCCCGCCGTCACCTAATGACGTTGACAACGCGTAGAGACAGAACACGTGTTATAAAATAACAATTTCCTGAAAAAAGAGCGAAAATCAAGTGTAAAAGTTCTCTGGTTCCAAAAAGCTCGTAAGGTGAAAATTTATGTCTTTCTTTTATTTCGTATCCATTAATGAATCTTACATAACCGGAAGTTGGTGCTGTATTACTCCGTTAATGGCGAGCTGAAAAGAAAATCACGAGTAGTTGGTGACCCAATGACGGCATAACGTCATGGATCGCTGCTATCGTGATATCTTTAGTTTCGTTTTTGCTAAGGCCTGAAGATAATATCAATATCACGCTCCCGTAGGACTCTAGCAAATGTAACCTTCAAAACTAGCGCCATAACCGGACGGACGCTGTCTGATACTTTCACAGAACGCGGTCCAGCAAGCAGCAATTGAGTCAGTGAAAGATGAAGGAAAACAAATACGCATTCTCTCTCTCCCTCTCTCTCTCTCTCCCCCTCCATCTATATCTCTCTTTCTCTCTCCATCTCCCCCTCTCTCTCCCCCCCTCCATCTCTCTCTCTCTCTCTCATAAACGATTTTTGTTTACGACCTGAAAAAATCAAGGGTTCTAGTAAAAACTTTCGGCTGACACTTCAAAGTCGCCGTATTGGAAGGACCAGGCCTCCCACCAAGTATATTCAGCGTCTCAACATTGCCAGGGCGGTTCGAAACGGGGACTTATCAATCACTACAAGCCGGCAGGAAGCCATTAACGGCCTGTCTTATCTTCGTCTATAAATCGTTAGTCAGACCACTGCTATCTTAATATTTTGGTTAGAATAGGAACTAAACGCTATCAGAAAAAGTTGTCACGTACTTAAAGGACGCATCCACAGATTTTTGTTTCATATATTTTTACTGGGTGTCACTTTTCTAAAGTAACATTTACGTTAAAATATGTATATATACACACGCTCACATATAGAGAAGCGCCATAGCCAAACACATTTAAAATCATTTAAAAATTAAGCATATCAAGATTTAGAATTTTAAAATACTACTGAGTTCCCATAATCTGAAGCTGACTGAAGAAATTGCGTGCATGTTAATTCTGTCGTTGAAATTAAGTTTTACTTTACTTTGATAGTCATTTCCGGGGTAACTGATAATTTCTCAAGCCTGTCTAACTCAGGTTACCGCATACACTGACCATACTGCCGTGGTTAGCGCTGACAGGCGCCGCGTACCTCGTGAGGCTCGGCACTTCCATTCTCAACGAACATTGCAACTAAAAATCCCACCCACTTCATTCCTGTTCGGCCGTGGAAGAAACTCGGAGTTTCTGAAATACTCAACGACAGGCTAATACAAAAGAGCCGGGAAAAATCATTCTATGAGAAGTTTTGCCAAGCCAAGTCGATCTCCAGCGGCGGTCGAACTCAAGGCCCTGGCCGCACTCGGTCACCCAGCTTTACAAAAGACAGGCTGCTGTCTGCAAGCAAATAAATTTCAGTTTTTAATTTACTGGCCACCTCTGGGTCGAGTAGTGTCCTCTTCTCGAATGTAGCCACGCAGAGTCGCGTTGTGCGCGGTTTCTGCCGAATCTCGCGTCTGGCGGACGAGGTCGTGTTTCTGCTGAGAGAACGCGAAACATCTGGTACCTGGTGTGTGGGGAGTGTGGGCGGCGAGACATTTTCGTCGATGCAGTTGTAGATACAGAGATCAAATGAGGCTTTGCTTTCATTGTCGACGTAATCATGCACGAGCTCTCCTCCCTCTTTACCCTATTGTAAGGCAGTTCAATTAATGTGCTTTATTTTTCTAGCGTAAACGTGCAAACAAACTTTATATAATCCAGAATTCAAAGAACAAGCTAATCTATCTATCTCCAACAGGAAAATGATTGCGTCGTGTACGCAAGAAGACGGAACTGCTTTCTAAAGTACATTCTCTCTCTCTCTCTCTCTCGCTCTCTCTCTCTCTCTCTCTCTCATCTCTCTCTCTCTCTCTGTACTGACGTCATCATCTCTCTTTCTCTCACACAAACTCTCTCTCTGTACTGACGTCATCATCTCTCTTTCTCTCACACAAACTCTCTCTCTCTGTACTGACGTCATCATCTCTCTCACACAAACTCTCTCTGTACTGACGTCATCATCTCTCTCACACAAACTCTCTCTGTACTGACGTCATCATCTCTCTCACACAAACTCTCTCTCTGTACTGACGTCATCATCTCTCTTTATCTCACACAAACTCTCTCTCTCTGTACTGACGTCATCATCTCTCTTTCTCTCACACAAACTCTCTCTCTCTGTACTGACGTCATCATCTCTCTCACACAAACTCTCTCTCTGTACTGACGTCATCATCTCTCTTTCTCTCACACAAACTCTCTCTCTGTACTGACGTCATCATCTCTCTTTCTCTCACACAAACTCTCTCTCTCTGTACTGACGTCATCATCTCTCTTTCTCTCACACAAACTCTCTCTCTGTACTGACGTCATCATCCCTCTTTCTCTCACACAAACTCTCTCTCTGTACTAACGTCATCATCTCTCTTTCTCTCACACAAACTCTCTCTCTGTACTGACGTCATCATCTCTCTCTCTCTTTGTACTGACGTCATCATCTCCCTCTCTCTCCTCTCTCTCTCTCTCTCTCTCTCTCTCTCTCTCTCTAGCTTGGAAATGGTGCGGAAAGATGTGGTTTCTCCCGCGCAAACCATTTCTAGAAACAGGCAACCAAATACAGGTTAAACCCTTCCTTTTTCTCTTGAGGAGAATTCCGCCAAACGTCTGCACAGCTGAGCACGTCCCTGAGACGCTGCCAGCTAGACATTTATAGACTGATAAATTACGCTTAATATACTCGCTGTCAGACGTACAGGCCCCACTCGTGGAAACACTTTCAAGTAGTACCCACCTCGTTTAAATCCACCACTAGAAAATGCTAAGATCATGAAACTCTACCGACAACTTATTCTAGCTAGCAATAAACCTTGCTGACATGAATCTTATACGTTTGATCATTTTTAACACGGCCAACTCAACATCTTTAATCTGTGGTATACCGACTGCTACAGACAGCACTGCGCTCCCAGGAAGGCGGCTGAACGGGGTCGATTACTTGCAATGAACTACTTTTCGGCGGCTTATTTTTCTGTTATTTATTCATTCATGCATTGCTTCTCATGAATCTTTTCAAATACCACAACCCCCCTAATTCCTCATGTTTTCTCCTTCCAGAACACATACTAAAATTTACTTGACTTCAAGAGCCAGGATAGTAAATGGAAATCGGGCTGGGGTCACGTGTTATCGAATGACATCTCCCGGTGATCGTGACCACGCGCTAGAGACCAAACTCAGCCAGTAAAATGACATTTTGTTAACTTTGCCGGGAAACTTTACTATTATTTTGAATGATTTCTCTCCGATATGTTTTCGCTTATTCTGAACAGTCATTTTATTTATGGTTATTTAGCAGGTTACTTTTTGGAAAACAAATATTCCGTCGACCGACCCCAACAACAACACGCGACAATAATGTGACACATGACGGCCAGCTGGGCCCGTGCGTCTCCTCGAGCCGAGCGACCCTCAGCCAGTCCAGGGTTAACGACATCTGGGTGCCCCTGTTAACTGATAGGAAGGTTTAAATACCCAAAAACGTAACATATACTTGGGCAGATGTCCCGGCGTCGCAATCAGATACCAGAATACAACAACAACAGCAAAAAAGAAACTTAGCCACCAACAGGCGGAAGGTTCGAAACCAAATGAAGCCACCCGAGCCCTTCAGAACTAGAAACACTCCTTTCGAAAACAACAGCACTGCATACAACAGCGGGGGGGGGGCTACGCCCTGATAATGGCAACGAAAATTCAGTACTGCTAATAAGGTGGCTTGGAGAGCCTTAGTGACAAATTAACCTCCGTGGAGCGACCGAGTATTTTTTTTTTTTCCATTTGCTAGAAGATTACAAAACCTGAAGAATTTTCACGAGCATATTTTTTAGCGTCATATACGTAGACATGTACTGTTATTGTATTTAAAGTGCTGTTAGCATCTAGATTCTTTAATACCTAGAAGAAAAAAAGCATAATTACAATTTCCCGTCTTGTTCTGACCTAAAACATTTTGGAAGTAGCCGACAATAATCAACTTAATTGGACCCAACTGATCGTGCGTTTTAAATTCATGCATCATCTCTTCCATTTCTGAGTAATTTTGTTTCGACTGCAATGAATTAGAAAAACAGATAACAAAAAAAATATTAAAACTTGTAATTTTTCTATGGAATGAGTCACTGGTTTTTTAACTGACCCTGCCGGTCTAGTTCTGGGTTCCTCGGAAACAGCTCCGTGTTTTCACACTTATCTTTCCACAGCAGGTGCATTGACGCAAGAGACTAGGAGAGGAGGGCTGGGCAGAGAGAAAATCCAAACGAGTTCCGTTTGTACCCAGAGTCAGAAAGTCATCATTGACTGCAGCAGCTTCTCGCTTCAATACCTACGTCCAGCTGATGCGTCTAGCGTTTTGACAGTTCTTGCAGCAGCTTTTCATTCCTTTCGTCAAAGTCGTGATTGAGAAATTGGATTGATAAGATAATCGGGTCTGTATCATAAGATCTCCAGGCAGCTGATGCAGTGCTTTTGTGACGGCTGTTCTTGGAATTCACACAGGCGGTCGAGGTAATGGAGCTTGCAAGATCCAAAATGAATGATAGGCATAGGTGCTGGTAGTTACAGGCAGGAAGTTTTAAAATCTTGTACAGAACCCGTGGTTTAATTTAAAAAAAAACAACAACCCAGAGAAGCCACCTTAAAATGATAAGGAACAAAGGACGAGAAATAAAACAACATTTTGACTTTTCAACTCATCTTTCGGCAAAATATTTCCAGCAGCTGCCACACGATTACTGAAGACAAAGATCTAATAGCTGCTAAATAAAATATTAATCTTTCTCTTCCTATCCTCCACTGATAACAGCCCTGCAGCTAATTTAAAGCTGAACTATTCCAACGAACTCTTGAAGACAAATCTTTAGTTTTGTTTTCTGTGAAGCCTAAACCGGTCAAACAAAACAAAACGTTATGAACTCCCTTGTTAGAGCTATTCATTATTAAACAACTTGGATACTTTTGATGGGACTTAGGGAACGGCAAGACTATAATGTTAATAGTTTTAGTACTTTTTGCCGAGGTCTCTACGCGGAGTGGATTCCACGAACAATGGAGACAAACCATGCACTCGGTAAAACCCAGTAGTATATTAAAAGGAGCTGATAATGCCTCAAGAAATGGACTAAAGATCAAATAACCAGTTCTGAAAAAAAAATAATAATAAAAGGGCTGGTTATTATTAAGGGGTGGTGCGCAAGCGACTGATATCAAAGATGAAGGATGCACAACAAGATTAATTATATTTAATGCACTAAAATATCAATGAAAACATTTAATATTAAAAAGGAATATGAGCTGCATTAAAAACACGTGTCAAGTTTTACACACGAAAAGCTCCAATAAACGAACAAAAATATATATATTTGGAAAATTTAAAAAATGGGGAGATGTAGCGAACACTTCAAATTATTAGCTGATCCCCGAGCTTCCCTTCATGTAGGTAGTCTTTTAAAGTTCTCAGATAACATTATTATTTTTCCGTCGAAGTTTATACATATTTCAAATCCATAAGAAAAAAAAGAGGAAATCACGAGCGCCTGCCTGGTTCTGAGACTTCTTTTTTATCGGATGCTTTTATGGATCTTTGGAATCGGATCATATATAATGCATGAGGAATGTGATGTCTACATGCAAACGAGATTTATGTTCTTTTACCTGAAAAGTAACAAGAGACAGCGTTAATTCTCCCCCCGTAGTTAGTCGCTCGCTAGGCAGAGAGCGCATTAGTAAATGCTGTAGTTCTTCGTTTTTCCTTGAGCCGATACATTAATTTTGTTATAAATAAAACTTCCATATTTTCTTTCCTGAAGTAGCTAAAATAGCCGCCATTCAGTCACCGGATTTAAGATGTCTGCTATATTTTATAAAATAATTAGAATGTTTTTCTCCTCCTGCCTTTGGGCGGGATACTTATCGGAGAGAGGTTAATGAAAAATGGCGCTTAAAACTTCGCTATAATCCGTGTCTGCTAAAAGCAAATAACCAAGAAAAGTGACAGCACGTACAGTTATTTTTCACGACACTCGATATTGATGGTTATATTCGTACAATTTTAAAAATGTTAATGTAATGTAGAGAAATAATTAAGGCTTCAATGCCACTTTAATGTTTCCTGCCCCAGTTTCGTTAAGGGTATTTTTGTTGGTGTTCAGAAGCAAACACTTTTGACGAAAACCCAAATGAATAAGTCCTGTTATCTCTACATGACATTTAATGACACGCGTTTCTTTTGTTTATCCCCCCCAGTAATACAAAAGAAATTTGGCAAATTTGCTGCAATATAGGTATTGAAAAATTGTAGGTCGAACACCCTACATGCCTTTTCTACTTTCAGTAAAGAATATGGGAGTGACTCCCAAAAAGCTTTGAAAGAGGTCTACAAGGTGCATAGAGCCGACTACTAAGGATTTTGTTTTGAATAGTACTAAGAACTTGAAATATCATTTGTATAATATTGAGGAGAAATACTTTACTTCAGTTTTACTTTATTATTGTGCCCTCATAAATGCACAAATTTTTGTGGTTAATCCGGGAAATAAAAAGTTTGAACTATTTATCTGTTTTTGTAACTGCAACAGTAAATGCAGCTTATTTTGTTGTGTAGCCAAAATAGTCAAACAGCTACAACTTCATTTTTTGTTTAGTTTACTAAGAAGGGGGGAGAAGAAACTATAAGAAAGTAAAACCTGATAACTACTGCATCGGTAAAGATAAGCCAAGTCTGTCACTTGCTCATATGTATATTAACACTGCAAGGTTGGGTTTAATTATTCTAAATGTTCTTCTCTGAAGAAGCAATTTTATTTATGTTTCAGACGTCTCTTCTTCATTGTGGAGCGCCAAGTAGGCCTAGGTAATCTAAATGGATTTTATCGCCAGGGTCGATTGTGTCGTGTGCTCTCCTATTATTATTATTATTATTATTATTATTATATTATTATTATTATTATACCAATGTTCGAGCGTTGATCTTTCTTTCGACGCGGGCGTTAACATTTCTGAAGAAAGCCATATAATAAAAAAAAAAAAACAACAAGAGCAGCCATAGCGATTCTGGCTTATGGTATCAAAAATTAATCAAGATGTGAAACATTTTGAGAAGTTTTTATTTCTTTCTCACGCAGACGGCGAAATCCCCTGATTACCGTCGAAGGGATTAACCGAAAAGGCAAAGTCTAGACGGGGAGTTGCGGAAAGTTGGGTGGGGGCAACAAAAAATTCAGAAACATTAAATAAACAAACCTTGCTAGAGTTTGCCTGAGATATTAGATATCATGAACGTCTGGTCTTTAATAAGAGACTTTCCGGTTATTGAACACAGACGGCAGGGGGTTCTGAGAGACCCCTCGTGAAATTACAATGACTACGCTAGCTGTGCGTCAGACGGTGTCAAAAACAGTTCCGCTGTTTCGCATCGTATACGAAGAACTTCAGAGGTTTTGTTTTATTCTTTTTTCCGTTCTTATTTAAAAGCTTTTAAACGGATTTTCTTGCTTAAAAATAAAGACTGCACACGAGGTTCTACCATTCCTGTCGTTATAGCCGCTTGCATACCTTGCATCACACTGACTGCATAGTACGTTTTTTTAAAAGGTCTTGGATGCAATCGACAGTGTAATTTAATAATAAAAAGCATCACGTGTTTCTGACGCCTTGCCTGACTCCTGTCACTTCGCAGCTGTTTTTGTTAGCCATAAAATGTTTAAAGCCTCGATGTTTTCAAGATATGAACAAAGAGATATCGATGACTCGTTATTTAAAGACGTTAGAGGTTTAGTTCGAGCGTTACCCAGCACCTTGGTGGTGGTAGTAGTAGTATTGGTAAAAAATATACCTAAGTACGTTTTGGGGATCTCTCCCTGTCACCACCACCACCACCACCACCATCAAGGTTCAGCCTGCTTTTGTGAGCGTTGTCGGTATTTTCGCAGCAGATCTTTGCAGCGAGTGTTAGGTCGACCTTGACTCGTGACCTATTGGTTGCTAGGTTCTTAAACGTCGTAATCAAAGAGAGAGAGAACCCGGACTCTCCAAAGAAACACCCGATGCAAAAATAACAAAGCACACGAAACAGTCCTGACCCTGATTATGACAACAGAGAAAAGGAAGCACGTCGAAACGTGGGCTCATTGGCCAGTCGTAATACTGTTGATAAAGTGATCGGAAAAGTTAAACTAAGCATCTAGTATTTCTTTAATTTCCTTTCTCTGCAGCTAATCGTTCTTGCTATCTTTCCCCTGCTGCAAATTACCGCTATCAATACCAGCCATACGTTCTTCCTTCACACTGGAGCTACTCGTCGGTGCTATTATCAGAGATATTACAGTATTCACTTAAGTTTTCTTATCCTACTGACGAGACCCTTATATTTACGAAAAATTGCCACCATTACGATTAAAAACTTTCATAAAATATTTTTTTCCAAAAATAATCCCTTATTTTTATTATATATAAGCAACTATGCGGGAAAAATGATATTTGATTTTCAGTACTTTGCTTTTAATAAAAATTTAGTATCTCAGCAAAATAAAAGACTAAGTATCCAGTTAACTACGTATCAGAACATGCTAACCATTAATATAGCATCGCCATCACTTCAGCCATTTTTCATAATTATGGACGAGAAAATTTATTTATATGAATGTACCTACCGAAAGTATGATGCTATCGTGCTCATACGATAATCCCTCCACTAATTTGAATAATTGTAATTATTTTGCTGTACTTCTGTATAAATGTTAATGAACAATATTATTAATGACTGGAGTTGCCTAGCTTGGCAGATGAAAATAGTAGCTAAATGCGAAATTCCATACCAGACAAGTTTCTCCATGATTATTCTACATAAAGCTGACTACTTCCATACTACAAGTTGCAGCAAAAGGCAGCGTTATGCGGGTGATGTGCGAACAACCATTTATTGAATAAAGTTAATCTGGCTCATCCATAAAGGTAAACATCGGAGACCTCGAAACACGAAAATAGATTGTTGGTTTGAAATCATAGGTTAAACCTTATCTTAATAGGTAGCTAATTAACTTCTCACCAAAATTTCTCTCTGCAGTAATCAGGATCTCAATCTCTGCCATCGAAAGATGATCAAAAGGAGTCGGGCTGATTGACCAAGTAATAGCTAGAAAGCTCTGACTAAGATATGGTAACAAGAAAACGCAATTTGTCTTGGCTGAACAACATCAGAACTGTGCCTTGGAGCAATGGTATCATGGGTTGTGATCGGATGAAAGATGGTTAAAAAAATTTTTTGATCTAAGTGTTGACAGTACGTTAGATGAAAGTCCAGAGAAAGGTATAAAGCTGCGTTTACCATACAATTAAGTGTATGGTGGTGAAAACGTTAAAGTATGGGGTAGTTTAGCTGGCTATTTGTCTGGTGACATGATAAAAATCTATAGGATTCCTTCAAAAGAGAGATATTGCAATATAATGCAACGCCATGAAATTCAAGCGGGCATCTTTTTGATAGGTGATGGAGCTATACTTTCTGACACTACAAAGCTCAATAAACAATCCCTGACTAGAAAAGAATAGGAGGAACTTTATAAACTATACTTTTAACTCCTCAATGCATAGATCTAAAGTCTGTTGAACTTTTAAATGATAATATCTTGCAAAACTAATAAAGAGATGCCAGAAATAATATCTGCTTTATTTATTCACACGAAAGGCGACTATTGAAAAAGTTTGAGGTAACATCAACATCTCCATTTATGTTTCATATGTTGATACATGGTTCACCTGATTTAATGTCTTTTTTGATGAAACATTGTATTTTCAATAAGGTTAAAATGTTTAAAAGGCATCTCGCTAACAGTCTTTATATGATATGCTAATAATTTTGAATACTAGTGTAAATGTGTACCTATGGCTACAGGATGGAAAAATAAGAAAATGAATTCTAGTCAAAACGTTCTTGTTATTATTAATGCTCAGTCTGGCTAAATTTAAATAAAATTCTTTGAACCTAAAAAAAAAGTTAATTATTACACAATGGAAGACAGGAAAACATGATTATATTAGGTATACACGAATATTCCTGTTTGAATCAACGTTTTATATAGCGGTAATAAAACTTAACTTATCTTTGTTTTGCATATGAATCTGCATATAATTGAATACTGTCTGTCCTCTGTACATCCTGTGTCACGTAGCTGAAGTATTGGCTCATCCAAATTTTTATTTGGTATTTTGCTTTTGTGTGATACGTCATATTCATTAAAAATCTTTTTTTTTTCTTTCTAATTAATATTTGGTTTGTGTTGAGAATATAGGACCGTAATTCATTAAATTTTCTTTGTAATACATTTATTAATGATGGACGGTAAAATAAAGCTTATTATTTATCAACTTATTTTCAAGATCTCTCTCTCTCTCTCTCTCTCTCTCTCTCTCTCTCTCTAATCCAATCACGGCCAATATGAAACTTACTCGGTCGTCCAACGAGACAGACTCTGTGTGCACGCAAAAGGGTAAATCGTCCCAACTGCTACTGTAAAAATCCAGGGACCAGAAATGCACCTAGAATAGTGCTAAAAAGGGCACAAGAAAAGGACAAGGTCTAATCTTGCAGCTACAACAGCCTATTTACCCCTGTCTTTCTCAGTTTCTTTCAACAGGACATCAGGGGTAATGGCTGTACAAGTTAAGATTCCCCACACAGAAGCCCAACCAGCCGCAGGACTTCGTTCGATCGGTGCCTGTTCAATCCAAACACAAAATCGCACGATGACAAAAAAAAAGAAAGAAACAAATGTGAAGATCCGGAACGCGGTGCTGTGAAGACTTTCGGGGTGACTCCCTACACGAAGGCAACCAGCCAATTAAAACGATCTTGTCAAAACAACAAAGGCATAATTGAAAAAAAGACAAAGGAGATTGAGACTACAAAAGTTGTTAAAAGCGACAAATCGAAATCTCTTGTTTTTATATCAACGCGGGAGAAAATTGGAATCTGGTGCTAGTTGACCAAGAGAACGGTATCGGCGAAAGTCCTGACTGTCATCAAAGGTGAACGACGAAACGGTGCAAACTGCTCTTGTATTATCTTTTGGAAACAACCAAGGACCCTGCGTTAGTCAGAAAAATGTATTACAACTAAAGTGTCTTTAGTTACATTTATTTAAGAATCATATAAACTGCGCACGGGAGGTGACCATTCTTTCCCTTCAACCGAAAGCTCAGCTGCTTAAATGTTTCGGAATGTTTCCATGTTCGTATAAAATTTTCGAGAATAATGCGCTCTCATGTTGTCATCCTTTATAGAATAAGAATGTAGGCTGTCATCATTTGATCTGAAATGAACGTTAATATAACGTCTGTCAGAAGAGCAAGTTATCTGTTGTAGAATTTGATGTTCTTCTACTTTGAGTTATTAAGATGTAAGAGGACTTCTCTCCTCTCTGAATTAATTGGATCGTCTGACGTCAGTTCTTTGTTATAACTTAGTCAGTGTTGACTTTTGAATGTTAAGAAAATTCAAATGCTTTAGAAAGTGTAAATGAAAGAATAGGTTTATTTCGGTTAATGGTTTAAACCATCTAAAGACTTTTAACGTCACTCAAGCTTAGAATGATTTATTTTAATCTTGAAGTATCACGCAAAGACAAAATAAGTAAAAACGAAAAAAACAACCTAAAAATTCTTCCTAATGTAATGGTTTTTCAAAAAAAAAAATAATTAATTTTTCTCTTGAATTGCTAAAGCACGCAGTCATTCCTTCCAAGCTGATTCTAACACACACACACAGGGGGATTATTAAATCACAAAACTATTTTGATTTTATTGTTAAGTGAAACTATACCATTATTAATGCAATGTTTTACATTTGTTGTTTCCTACTTATCATTTATGCACTTATTTGGTTAAGATATTTTAGTTAAGTAAATTGCAAGGTTCTTGTTGATGTTCGCTGTTGTAAATTTGCATCTTCACAGGATATAAATACACTCAAGATGCTTAATACAGAGAACCCATGGATATCAAAACGAGGCTTCATTGGCGAAATTATGTTTAAAACGCTCAATGAAAACAATATTTTGTGTAAAACAAAAGATGATGAAATAATTTTGGCTACTACTATATATAAATACAGTGTCCCAAAAATGTATAGACACTTTCGTACGCTACCAGCCAAAGTATTTTGTATTTCAAAATTAAGATTTTTCATGTGAAAATTCACAGATGATGTACCGTGTAACCTAAAAGCATAACACTGAAGTTAGGTTTTTTCGATGTTTGACAAAAATGTAGGAAATTTTTTTATGAACACTTTACTGGGAGGTGATGGGACTACGCAGACCATTTGAATACCCGCCACGCTATCCATATTTTTTCCTGTGAGCTACGTTGAAGGTCAGAGTTCACGAAAACATTCTGAACACCTTTTGTAGTGCGTTGTGTTTGAGATTCCTAATGTATAAAGCAAAATTCTATATAGTAATATTTTTGTTTACTAAACTATAGAGAAAAGTGTATATATATATCCTTTTGGGATCATCCTATATATTTGTGTTTCTGTAACCATTAGAATATTTAGAAACAAAATTCACCTTATTTCTTCTTTGAAATTAAATAATATCGTCAGGAATTTCCTATGGTTGAGAAAGAATAAAAAGACTTGTGTAGATACGAGGAATCGAACTCTAAATACATTCCAGTTTACCGAGATGGGCTCGGACCAAGATAAGACTCATTGGAAATTCTTTCATTAAAATACACAAACAATCAAACAGAGCAAAATGATTTCTACCAAACTGTAAACTACATTTCCGAATTAACATAAATAAAGAGCTGGAAAAATATCCAGCGCCTTTTAAAAATAAATATATGTATATAAATCCTGAAAAAAAGTGGAAATTGTTTAATGACAGGAAGGGTTAAAGAAGTTTAAGTTGCTCAGAGAATCTGTTTCTTGTTCTATAGATAAACCATCAGGCCCTCCCACTCTCAGCGTGGAATCCGGGTTGCTACGGCGCAGACTGCTCGCAGAAAGTCGTAGAGTACATGGCTCATTTTCCTTCTCCTTTTATCCACATTCCAACGATTCTTCATTTTATTTCCAGACTCTTCATGATGGCTTTTTACAGACCGTGAATAGTTTGTTTTTTTTTTCTTAGAAAGAACACCACGGGACATATTCGAAAAAAGCACCGTGGGATTGGGCGTATATAGTCTCGGAATTAAATAACTGGAAAAACTTCACAGAAATATTCTGAAAGACAACTGAGGAGAGATTAATAATTTCAAAGACTCAAAGAGTTACCAGAATTCCCTTTTGTTTAGATGGGCTCTTGTTGATTTTATGCTGCTGTCCCTCCATCACTTCTTGTAGTGTGTATTTAGAAGTCATTCTGAAGGCCCAAATACCCCTATTTCTCTACACTTTCTCGTCTGGTTATACAAAAAGTAAATATGTTTTATTGCTCAAGTTATACTGATATATTTGCGCTCCACATACAGTTGCGTTTCCATGGAAACAGCCGTAGTTTAAACAAACCATTTTTATTAATTTACCTATTTTCAGAAATTAACCAATTCATAGAAATTATATTGCAGAGATAAATAATGCATAAATTCGCAGCTTTTGTAAATGAGTGGATTTTTTCTACACTTTCTATGAACTAAGAAACTTCTGCGGTCTGTACACGAACGATTGCCTTAAAAAAACACATTAAAGACGATTTATTGGTATTTATAGTTATAATTAAATGATTGTTAGAAAATGTATCTATGAGAATATTGAATTTTGTTCACACAAGAGTAGTTTAATTGGTGAGCCCTTGATTATGGCTGTCGCTGCATGACAGCGTAATTACATGATACATTTGCATTTCCACAGCTACAGAGAAAACCGACTCTACCGAGTCTAGTTCATAGCTAATTCAAGATAGTCTCAACTTATAAAATCGCAATGACGCATTGGTATTTATCTGGAACGGCAAATTAATACGATTTTAACCTAGAACGTTCATTTTCCTCGTTTAAAAAGTAAAAACAAATCGGTAATCACTTATCTTGACCATGTTGCATGTGTGCCTAGGAAGCTGTTAGCGGTATGTTACTTAACCCTGTAAACTATCAGATTGCCTAGAGACAAGATACATCAAGCACCGATGCCCAATATCCAGCTAGAGCGAGTGCCAACCAGGTCGAGGCTGCCATGTAGATATCTAATAGAAAATTTTGCAGCTATCTGTTTTAGATTGAAAAAAAAAACAAGAACGATTGGTAGGAGAGGCTTCTATCTAAATGTTATTCACATCCAAGTCCCCCCACCCACGAAACACTTGTAAGGATTTTCAGTTCAAAATAATGCTAAAATCTTAACGTCAGTGCTATAAACATTAAATATTTCTGCCATTAGACTTCTTTCCATCCATTAGTCGATCGCTAAAGATGTTACGTTTTCTACGAAAAACATTTAACCAGTTTCCTCCATAATTTCTTCACTAAATTTTTGTTACCATCGTTTTTCTTTAGATTGTTCAGTTTTCTGATTTAAAAACCCTTCATTTTTATTTTAAAAGATAATGGTGTATTAAAAGCAAATGTGTATAAATGTGCAGCTTATATCCGAATTTCGTTCACACGCTCGCTTGACGATAGTGCACCGACATTACAGCAGTATTACTATTCCCATGAACATTTAAACTTATTCATTTTTTTTCTTTAATGTTCTTTGAAAAGCATCTTAGCCGTACCGGACATTCTCTGAGAGAGAGAGAGAGAGAGAGAGAGAGAGATGGAGATGGAGATGGAGAGAGAGAGAGAGATGGAGAGGGAGGGAGAGAAGGAGAGAGAGAGAGAGTCAAGCGCTTCCAGACGCGTTGCATTCTGGGACATGTCTACGAAGTGGCCGCCCTTATCCTGTGAGCGTGGTGGCGTTAGGGAGGAAATTACCAGCAGGTCGTTTGCTAATCTGTCCTGTGGATCCCTGGACAACTTGTGAAATCTCTTAGCTCATTTGTTAATTTCAGTTTCTTCAACTTAAGGTATGGGCACGCGCTTTTATTATTTTCAGTTTCAACTCTGCATAGATCCTTAATTTCCCAGTTGGTATATGTTCTCGTGCTCCAGATTACCAACCCTGTCGACCGTTCCTCTCGGTGCTAGGGGACTGTGGAGAGGAGGCAGCCCTCCCCTGTCCAAATCTTGCTCAAAATATGGAGGATAAACCTCCCTTCTTATCTGTTACTTTCCATCGCCCATCTTGAGTTCCGATGTCCTTTTCATCTGTTTCCATTAATTTTTATTTTTATTTTATTATTAAATATATAGTGTTTATAATTTTATTAAGCATTTTTTTCGTTTAATTACAACTGTTTGATTCGTAATTAGGAGATTTAATTAATCTTAAATGTAATCCATCATTAATATACGTTAATTTTGATAGTAATTACATTCCTTTAGCCAGAATTCCACACCAGACGTTCGCCAGATACACGCAGCAAAAAAAAGATTCAGAATTTATGAAAAAATGGTGTAATATACTTATGCTGTGCATAGCCGCAAAATTATTGAAAAATTTGAGGGACCGAAAAAAGATAAATGATACAAGCATATTTAAAATGCAACATACTCAGTGTAATTTAAGTTATGATATATGCAATTTGTGATGGCGCACATGTTTCCACAGGCCCTCTGAGTGACCCAATTATTAGTTCACATACTCCTGCTCCTTCACTTAAAATCATAAAACCTGAATCCCTGTTGCTAAACTTTTAGGAAAACATTCTTGGCTGGTATCTATTGCATTATGAATGTGAAACCTCTTTCAGACAGTTCTTTGAATACTTCATGTATTCGGTGCTCTTGTAACTTCAGAAGAAACCTGCTGTCAGTGAAAATATTTGCACGGCGGGGTACCTCAGGTGAAAGCAGGTGTTCTAAGCCGTTTTAAAATGTATCCGCCTCTACTCGGTTGTTGTTACAGATAACTTCGGATAGTACCTCTAATATTTGAAACGACAAGAAAGCTTTTCCCCATCACTTGTGTTGAATAATCCACATGACGTTTGGTTTTTCTCTTCAAATATGATTGCTTTAGTCTGAAGGTGTAGCGTAACAGGAACCAAATCAGCTGCTCTTAAACGGCTGGTAATGGGTGTGTAGATAGCCTTGATTCTGAACAACGCTGAGCTTACTCGAGTTTTTTGTAGAGACGCGGGTAACCAATCTACACTATCAAACTATATCTCGGGCAAGACATACCTCTCGCAGACTGTCCGAAGGCGTCTACTATCAGCACTCCAAAAAGTGCCTGCAACTTGGGGCACGATCATCATTTTCTTCCTGAGTGATTCTACAATATCTTTGTGTGTTTCCCAAACCTAATCTTAGAGTTTAGTGTAACTTTCAGTTGTCGAGGTGTTTGGCCGTGAGCAAATTACAGATTGTTATAAAATATCTGAAGCATTCCGCTTTATGATTGTCGTCGATACTGAAAAAAAAATGTCCTTGATTCTTTTCGGGTCTGATGGCCAAATGATAATATCTTTAGCATATAAAGTTATGTCATCATTCTGTACGAGTTGTATGATACTATTGATATAAATATTGAGGAGGGCACGGCTTTAAGGCTGCGTTATGTGCGGGGCGAGGTGGAGATATCAGCCTTCACTATTGCATACCTGTCAACAACGAAACATTTAATTTATCTGTTTACTTTCATGTGTACTGCTAATTTAATGAGTTTATTAATAAAAAGGCCGAGTTTCCATACTCTGTCACATGCTGATCTCGTTCTCTTTCTTCCGGAACGCATCTTACAGTCAGTGCAGACCAAACCACTCGATCGTAGAAGATCGAAGAAGTCGCTCTAAATCCTCAGAATATTTTCAGATGCTAGCAGCCACGTTGAACGTTGCTGTGCAACTCGTTCATTAGTTTAGCAGACCAACTTACAGACTTTTTTCACAAATAATGCTCTCTCATACATAAACTTACTGTTTTTTAGATCACTTCGGTAAACCTATACTACATAGTCGAGATAAAAAGATATATGAGTACATATCTGTACAAGAGAAAGGGTAAAAAGAGTATTTTTCTAAAAAAAAAATGAAGATCAATAAAGGAATGCCTCAAGATCTTATCCGCATCATTTCGTTTGGAATTTTAAAGAAAAGGTTACTTTCCTTTTCTTAAATCGTTTTCGTTAACAATTTATCAGCACCGAGCAGTGTAAGCTGTTGTTTAAATCATGGATGGCTGCGATGATGAGGGCAGGACGCCCCAGTGTATATACGATAGCGTTAAGCGGAATAGTAACCAGTGAACGGAAACCGAAACTAATTCTTTAAATTCATATTTTGAGAATTAAAATGAAGTGCTTGCCAAAGTTTGCTGGCTGGAAGCAAGTCCATCTCTGCGATATTACTTTTATTTTATTTATTTTGGAGAAGGGTTGAATTCATCGCATAAAACCCGTTTCTCATCCATAATTTGCTGAAACATTTTTTTTTTCCATCCACCGCGCTCCGCCGAGCACAAGGGTCTGGAATCTCCGGGGAAGAGAGGAGGCGGCCACTTATGGAAATGATTCTCTGCGTGAATTTGCCAAAACGAATTTTGTGCTTCGCTCTCTGCACATTTTTCTGTCGTCCACGTGAAGCTCACCTCGGAAGGAGGAGGGGGGGAGAGAGAGAGAGAGCGCTATAAATAAAATGGTTTTAGTTCGTCGAGGGAATGCAGAAAAAGAAGCCTCGCAGAAAATTTTCTTTTTGCCAATGTAAAGCGATTAGCATCATCATGGAGAACTCTTCTTTCTTTTTTTTTAAAGGCTTTATTGAGTTGTGGATGGAGACAGACGGCGCGGTTGCATCGATTGCGAATAAGTCGAGCTGGGTAACGTAACACGACAAATAATTCTATAAAAAGAATAAAAGCTACAGGGTGTGATATTAAATGAAAGACGAGTCCTCCATTGAGGTGCTCTCCGTCGATAGATATAAGCTTACCGGGAAATCTTACGCGTATTGTTTCGTGAGACGGTCGCGTTTACTCGCTAAAGGGAACCTTGCGACCGCAGATTTCGTTCCGTTTATCGACACGATCGATTTTTGCGCATAAAAATACATGCAATTTAACAAATAGTAGGCGTACATTGGGAATAAATGTCCGCCATCCTTACCGAGTTACGGTTATCAACAGACAAGAAAATGCTTTTAAGTTAAAGGACTTATCACGCCGGCGTTTTCTGCTTGAGAAATGTCTCGAGCGGTTGGAATCGAAGGAACTGGCGAAGGAGTGACCTGTGGGGCGCTGTAGCGATCACCACGACCGACCAATTTTGGTAGGAGACTGATGTTTTCCCCGTCAATGGGTTCTTTAGAACCATGGTGCTCTCTCAGGAAATATCATTATTACGAACGTTGAGCATCGGCCTGGTGGTACATAGTTTATATAAGTACAGGGGAAAGATGTGTACAAATACATACATCAAGGAATAAATCGAGAAATTATTGAAAGCAAAATCTAGCGTGAAGAAGAAAAATTGATTAGATCAGCAAAGATGAAATGGGTGTAGCGAAGTCATTTAAAATCGCTTTAATATCCAAGGAAGATACGGATCGTTATCTTTCTCTGAAGATAAATAGCAAATAGAAGAATCCTTGGAAGAAATGTGAAATGCCTGATTTTGTTTTCGGATTTGTTACAGTTTCTGAAAATGAATGTAATTAGAGAAAATAATCAGAGTAGTCAAAATATTTTTCTGGTGAAAGTGACTAATTATATAATTAAAAACCTGTAGGAACATGGGAGAAAGGTTTATCCGAACGTTTGAGTCGTGCATATATAAAACAGCCAGTTAGTACTAGTAGGTTAATATTCATCTGCTGCTACTAACTATTATAACAAAGATACTTAAATAAATTCAATAGAATGCAGAAAGTGGTTTTAAAAAAATACAGGAAAGAGATGGTGGAACAACGAAAAGGGGAAAAAATGAGAAAATATGTGTAATTTTGTTGTTTTTGAAGCTTTCAAGCGTCGTGAGTACTTGAAACTCAACAAAAGAAGCAGCAGAAGACAATGCTAATAAGAAGTACATCTGTCTTACCTCGTCTTCCAGCCACGTTTCTTTGCTTTCGAGCGATTTCTGAGTGGCAGCGGTCTCCAATGTCTTTGACGATCCTGGAGGAATTAGCAGGATAGAAGCTACTTCAAGGAACACCATCAACATTCTGGCCAGTCGGCAAAGTCCTGGAACCGACCGACCATATACAGAGAGCGGGGCGAAAACCCCACCGGGAAGGTAGCGGCAGATAGCTGAGCCCTTTCCAGACCTTCACTTATAGAAAAAAATTTTTTTTGTTTTTGTCGCCCGCTTTATCTTCACCGCCGCTCTCCGCTGGCGTTCTGCAACTGATATCCCTCGAGTACACTTCAAAACCATGCCACGTGCTTCCTGCTCGTGATATACACGTCAATCAAAAAGCAGTTAGAAGAGAAAAGATATCTGGCTTTCACACATCGCCAGACTCCGGCTGTCGGCGAGCCAAGAACCGGACTCTATATTTAGCTGAGTCGGACTGTTGTTCTTATTGACACACATAGGTGCCAGGCTGTGTGCGCACGTGTGTGTGAGTGTGTGATCGGCCCTCTTGGGCCCGGGATTTACCTGCCACGTGCTAACTTCTTAACTTTCGGCATCAGGTAATCTCATCAGACGAAATTCAGATGTAGCAACTCTCCTTAAGGGAAGTTCCTACACAGATCCCTGTGTTTCTCTTAGTTTCTCCACGTAAAGAACCCTTAAGTTTTTTGTTCTAAGCCTGTCAGCACCAGAATGATTGGTTAACCAGGAGCCATGTTTAACGGGAAGACGTATGGAACTAAACAAACAGTTCGCTTCTTTAGCCGAGGCTATTTGTGGCTGATGTCAGCGATACGTCCGCAATCAATATTCCTTCAATTGTCACCAGGGGGCGGTCATGTTTTTTTTTTTTTTTTTTTGTAAATAAAGGAGGACATATTTAAATAGAATGCAATGTGGTTAGGTTTAATACACAGAATTGTTGAGGAAAGACGGTTAAATAAAATCCTTCTTCAATACAAAATTTCAGAGACTCATGTAAATCGCAGACATTTTGCTCTACCAACATTAAAAGTGTGAAAAACAATGTTTTTTAAAATGTACTATTTTTTTCTTGTCGGATTGAGCAAATACCAATCTATTTTGCATGAATAATCAATTTTTATTTTTAAAATCAGATACCTATCAATAAACATCGATCGATAAGCTATGGTTATGCTGTCATTGTTTTATCTGACTAACAACAAAAAAGTAAAATGGTTAAAGTTTTACTCGCTAAGTGCTGAACAGAAATCCTCTTTATAACAAACTTTTATGAAGGAAGCAGGTAAATTATCTTTGGCGTAAAGGCATGAAAAACAAAAAGAAAACTGGCTCGTGATCATAACATTTTAAGGTCTGTTAGGGTACTTGTTTAGAGGGCCAGCGTTACAAATGGGCGGGGAAGATTCTCTAAAGACAGAGGCCGGGCAGTTAGACACCCTGGAGGCGGACCGGCTAACAAGTCGGCTATCTGGACTATGGAGACAATCTTAAGTGCGTGTAGATATTTCTCAAAGACAAGTTCAAGGTCGACCGCGGTCTTAAGCCAGCAAACAATCTCTATGACGCGTTAGGCACCGCGGAGCAGAACGTCAACCCTGATCTCTCTGCAGCCATAGGCGGGGCCAGCCCTAATGATCGAGGGCCCAAAGCAGAAGTAATTTTTATCCTCATCTATTAAGGCTTTTTTTTTTCCAATAACCAAATTTTGATTTATGCAAAATTTTTAATTTGATAATTAAAATGCACGCTAAGACATAGACTTATTAAACTGTACACTCAGCACAGTATTGTAATCACCCACAAAAAATTAGTGTAACCCCCTACAAAAGATCGAAAAGCAAATTCTATTACCTTCTAAACGAAAACCCCATTACTTAAACTGGGTTCACTCAGTACAGTTTGTACTTGTCAACTCAAAGCTCGTGTCGCAGCCGGTAGTAACAGGCTAATTACTGTCACCTACCTGCCCTCTCAGATATTAAACCAACCCGGCCATAAAGCATCTTACTGTAAAACCCCTAACAGATATTTTCTAATTTTAGGGCGGTCAGTTTAAAATTATTTCTTTGGCAATGAAATCTGCCTTGCCCCGAGTTCGCCATTGAGAAGCCAGGGTTTTATTTAGATAAACTATGCTGATGTAGCTACTTCATGCTACACAGTCCAGTCCGCTTGCAGCTTCTGAATACTGGTTTTCAAACTTAAAGCGAGGGTCTCCTTGCCTACATAGGCCGAAGGCCGGTATCGGCCATAGGATGTTGGTATCAGCCTCAACCGGCTGATGAAAGAGGAATCCATGCGAGACGACACCCGCCGCTATGAAGCGCAGTTAAACTGGTGCCACGAACATGTCTGTCTAGGACACCACATGACCGAAGCCATTCTTCTTTTTACTGATGAGTCCAGATTTAGTCTTCAGTATGGCACAGGGCGCGTACTTATTCGGAGGAACGTGGAACAGGCAACCAGTTTAGAAACATCATAGAAGTGGATTAACGGTGGTGGTGTGAAAGTCTGTGCAGGCATTTCATTGAATGGGCGTTCAGACCTGCATGTGTTTTAGAAAGACTGTGACAAAATTCTGGATCCCTATTTTAGACAACGCACAGGTTCAATCGGCAATAAGTTCATCTAATGGGTGATAACGTTTGTCTATTACACCAAATATTTTAAAGACCAAACCATTACCCGTAAAATATGACCAGCACGTTCTCCTATGTTAAACCCTATTGAGAATATTTTGGATGCTCTGGGAAAACATATCGCCTCTCTCCAAATGACTCAAAGATCGCTCCAACAACTCCGATCTTCCCCGATAAGACAGTAACCTTTATTTCCCCCTGCTCTTGTTGGTAAGAGTTATGAGCAGAATACAAATCTGCTGTGAGTCATATTTTGCTGTCACGTGAACCACATTCTTTATTGACTGCGTCTAATTCATTTTTCTTTTCATTTTTCATGTCAGAACTCCTCCTTGGTCCGTGATTTGGCTTTTCCTGGTTTTTTCTTTAAGCCCATAAAACTTATTTGTAATTCACGTATTTCTTTGATAAAAGTTGTGTTTTGTTTCATGAAGAGGAGCTTGTATTGATCATTTGATGAAATATTTTTTTGTTGCTTAACTTTTGGAAACCAGTGTATTTGAGTTTGTAATTCAAAGATTTATAATGTCTGCAGAATACCTAATTATTGACCAGCCTAGACAACGTTGCAACGTGAAAATCTTTTATTGTCCTCTGATTATTATCATTTTATTTTTTTTAAAAATAAATCGATGTTTTATATTCGTGATGTGTTAACTGTGTGCATCTTTTTGCCAAGCATATTTGATTTAACTGAATGCCATTATGCTTTTAAATATAATTAATGCTCTTATAATGTAAAGCTTATGTGCTTAAGAAAAGGATCGCGAGGCCTCGCCATTTTCTGTCCAAGCCCCTCAACTTGGAACAAAATCACCTTTCTTATAAAGCTGCGTTATCATTTCAGTTTTTTCAGGTAGTGGTTTAGTTCAGTTTAATTAGAAATAAAAGAAAAGTTCTTACGATGTGCTGCCTAATTCTCTCTCTCTCTCTCTCTCTCTCTCTCTCCTCTCTCTCTCTCTCTCTCTCTCTCTCTCTCTCTCTCTCAAAACAACATTTGGTTAAAACTGTTACTATTGGCATTTATCAAGATCAGTTTATTTTTTTCACAAATATTGGGTTTTTGTGTGATTATTTTGATGATGACAAAAAATATTTATAATTAATGCCAGAACTTCTGGAAATACTGTAAAAATCAAACTGTTTCTCCAGTTCAAACTCGTCGATAATTTTTATTTTATCCTCTAAACCTACATAATCTAAATGTAACCTGATCCAAACCACGTTCTTTGATTGGAGCTGTAACATTAGCCCTAAACCTTAACTCTTTCAAACGTAGACCAAGGTTATTATCTAATTCTGGATGCAATCGAGACCCAACCTTAAACTCTAATTCATTCCTTAAAAATACTTAAACCTCAAACTTAATTCTAAAGTTAATTTGAGCACAACCATAAAACTAATCCTTACCCCATACGGGTCCATAATTCTAACTATAAAATCTTTCTCGGAGCTGCAATATAAAGCCTCGCGAACATTCTAGAATTTAAATTAAAATTCACTTTTTATTTAGATGAGTTTTTTTAAATAAGGGAAGTAAGTCACCCTACCAGACGGCCTGGTGATAGGAAACCGTCCACCCGAAGGTACCGGCACGAGCTCGATTACAATATCATTATAGTTTGTATGGTCCTGTCTGCTATTCATCTACAATCTACATGATAAATTCACCCATTGGAATTATAAAGAAAATTATCATTGGCACAAAAGCGGACTAAACTTCTGCTGCATCAACACATCTTCAAATGTTTTAATATTTATCCAAAGGAAATTGTAACAAGGTGGCGTATCTCTAGGAAGTTGATAGTTATCGGGCATTTTTAAAAATCATCTTATGAACCTACCTTTCTGGGGGTTTCTTACCTGTCGCCAACATTTAGTCCTAAAGATGGAGGACGTCATGGAAAGATCGCAGAAATTTAAGTTCATCGGTTAGTAAAGGTAAACTAACAAGATGAAAGGAAATTTCAAATCTAACTCTTTATTTTTGTAAATAGAAAGTACCAATAACTTTCCGTTTTCACCTTGATATATCTATACTCTGCATTTCTCAATCAGTGTAAAATACATCGTCAGCCTCGAACCGATATATCAATTCACAGACTCGTCCTTCTACGTTTTCTTTAATTACGGAGCATTACAGCTGCCTGACAGGTGGCATTTGTTATTGTGTCAACCATTCAGCCAAAAATAGGTCATTGCATACATATCACATGTATTTTACTAACAAGCAACACAGATAACATAGTATATACCATATAGCATAATCAGTGAAGAGCTTGAATACCAAAAGACTGATAAAGGTATAGCAAAATGTATTGAATTTTTAAAAACATTTTTATACGTCGCTGCGCATTTAGATTTAAAATAATGCAAAGTTTCTTTCATGACTGTAAGAACACCACCTTAATCATAAACATTAGAACAATCGTAAAAACCTTAAGGACCGAAGAAGAAATCTGCTTTGTTAAGGTGGGCCTATATAGGATCGATAACAACTTCCTGTTGGCCTATTATTAGGAAAACGTTACCACAATTCAACGCTAGGAAAGCCGACGCAGGCCTCAAACCTTTTGACAAACTGGCTAAAAGATAAAAGTCGAAAATCGCGCAATAGATGGTTCCCATTTTGTTTGATTTGCATGGAGGTAGTCAAGTATATAGCGTTTCCTTGGTTAGTGACAAAGCAAAGCTTAAGACCTGATTGGTTTCTGGAATCTACAGCATATTTAATTCTGGTTTTTTGTTTCTTAATCACGATTTAACACCTGCTTAATGACATCTCGTCCGGAATTTCTGGATTTCTCAGCATTCATCGATATTGATCCACTTGTCAATGGATTCTCTCTTAAAAAGAGGAAGCTGTGGAAAGTCGATTGCTTACATTAAACTGGAGTCTTTGACGGTTATTTTTTAGCAGCATTGTTTTAAGACGACCCTTTGAAGAATATAAAGACTCTTCATAACTTTTAATGCACGCCTCGTCATATCATTAATTAATTGCTGATTAAAACGAGATAAATACAAATCGAAAAACCACCATTGCGTAAATAATCAAAAAATTGAAGGGACCAAATGCAGTAGTGATTCCTTCGTTATTTTTTCTACATATTTACAGTTTATTCTCTTTCCTGAAAGAGATTTTTGTCCTTCATCTATCTGCTTAATTAAGTTTACTACTTTTGAATTCGTCAATTTAGCCGAGGCCTACTCATCAGCATATGGAAATGGAAAAGATAAAAGATATCTTCCCAGCTTTATTGTACAGGTTTTTCATGCACTTTAGTAAAGGGGAAAGAAAATAGCCAACTCTTGTTAAGATAATTTAACAGTACATCAAAGTTTCTCGAAAATGTCGAATTGACCAATATTGCAGTTGATCTTTTCAGTTAAAAATTACGATCGTTTTTTGCGAAGAATCTCGCATACACTCATGCAGTTAAATGACGTAGGTCATCTCCATTCGACTCCCGGCTTCCAAATTCCATACCCGATACGGGATGACGCAACAGACAACAGCCTACTCACATGACGTTTTCGAGACAAAAGCGATTTTAAACGCGGCTGCCGGAAAATTGTCATCTCCCTGGTTTATCCAACACGGCTTCAAAACTGCGGTTCTGACTAAAGCATGCATCTTTTTTTTTTTCTTCTTTACACGGATAGTTCACTACACTCGAACCATGATGTCTCTGACGTCACGTGGCTTTTCTATCCATCCAGGTGGACGACGTCTTCACATTTGAGAGGTGGAAAAGCCTGCCGATTCAATGTCTGCTAACACAGCTAAAGTTTTTCTTGTTTCCATTCATTTATTCAGCAATTCTGGGTGTGTGTGCCCGTGTGTATGTGTACTGGCGGCAGAGGGTTGGGAGGCAAGTAAAGTATATTTAAAACAACCTGGAAAAAAAGTAATTAATACAATTTTAATAATAATAATAATAATAATATAATAATAATAATAATAATAATAATAATAATAATAATAATAATAATAATAATACACTGTGGGAAGGAAACAAAATTCAGATCAGAATGAAATTCTCGAATATCTATTGTGATCTTTGTCAAAAACAGGAAAAAACAAACAAAAACGAAATAGGACTGACAAAGACACCGGTGGGGGGGGGCAGATGGCTGCTTAATGAAATAAGTTATTCGACTGGCCACCCGAAGGTGATGGCCTAAACAGGTCGTTCCGTTCAAGAGGTTCACCATTAATAATAATAACAACTTGGCTAGTAAAACGACACGGTCATCCGCGCGGCAAAATCTAAGAAATAACAAATGACTCCGGACGGTAGTGACAGAGAATAGTTTCCATCACAGCAGCAGTTTCTTGATTTGCTGAAGCATCATCTATGCCTGTTTCGTCCTTGTCTTTTTTTAAAGTTTTATTCTCGTGTCAAGTAGAAAACTGGACGGCTGAAGTAGTGAGCACTATACTATGGAAGTTTTTAGAAAATGAATCCCAATAACAGCATTCTTTCCAACCCGTCTCAAACTCAAAGTGGACTGACTCTCAAATACCTACAAAGCAGTTATCTGACACCCAAAATTACGACTTGTACTTAACTGATATGCGCTTCTATACGTGCATTATTATTATTATTTTTGGTTTCAGGTATTATTTTCATTTAAATCACTCTGTCACTCTATGTATATATAACGAATGTGTGTGTGCTTGTGTGTGTGTATGAATGTATATTGTATGTGTATATGATTGTGTATGTGTGTGTATGAGTATGTGTATGTACAGGTGCATCTCAAAATATTAGAATATCGTGGAAAAGTTCATTTTTTTCCGTAATTTAATTCAAATAGTGAACTTTCATATATTCTAGATTCATTATACATAAAGTGAAATATTTCAAGCCTTTTTTTTGTTTTAATTTTGATGATTATGGCTTACAGCTCATGAAAATCAAAAATCCACTATCTCAAAATGTCAGAATATTTCAATATTTCATAAGATAAATAAAAAAAAAGGATTTATAATATAGAAATGTCGAACTTCTGAAAAGTATGTTCATTCATGCACTCAGTACTTGGTCGAGGCTCCTTTTGCACGAATCACTGCATCAATGTGGCGTGGTATGTAGGCGATCAGCCTGTGGCACTGCTGAGGTGTTATGGAAGCCCAGGTTGCTTTGATAGCGGCCTTCAGCTTGTCTGTATTGTTGGGTCTGGTGTCTCTCATCTTCCTCTTGACAATACCCCATAGATTCCCTATGAGGTTCAGGTCAGGTGAGTTGGCTGGCCAATCAAGCACAGTAATACCACGGTCAGCAAACCAGTTACTAGTAGTTTTGGCACTGTGGGCAGGTGCCAAGTCCTGCTGGAAAAGGAAATCAGCATCTCCATAAAGCTTGTCAGCAGACGGAAGCATGAAGTCCCTAAAATCTGCGTTGACTTTGGAGTTGATAAAACAGTGGACCAACACCAGCAGATGACATGGCACCCCAAATCATCACTGACTGTGGAAACTTCACACTGGACTTCAAGCAACTTGGATTCTGTGCCTCTCCACTCTTCCTCCAGACTGTGGGACCTTGATTTCCAAACGAAATGCAAAATTTACTTTCATCTGAAGAGAGGACTTTTGACCACTGAGCAACGGTCCAGTTTTTTTTCTCCTTAGCCCAGGTAAGATGCTTCTGACGTTGTCTCTGGTTCAGGAGTGGCTTGACACTAGGAATGCGACACTTGTAGCCCATTTCCTGGACATGTCTGTGCATGGTGGGTCTTGATGCACTGACTCCAGCCTCAGTGCACTCCTTGTGAAGCTCCCCCAAGTTCTTGAATCCGCTTTGCTTGACAATCCTCTCAAGGCTGCGGTCATCTCTCTTGCTTGTGCACCTTTTCCATACCACACTTTTCCCTTCCAGTCAACTTTCCATGAATATGCTTTGATGCAGCACTCTGCGAACAGCCATCCCTTTCAGCAATGACTTTCTGTGGTTTACCCTCCTTGTGGAGGGTGTCAATGAGTGTCTTCTGGACAACTGTCAAGTCATCAGTCTTCCCCATGATTGTGGTTGTGTGTACTGAACAAGACTGAGAGATTCATAGTATTTATACTGCATAAATAGTGATTTACTCAAACTCGAAATGGAATATTCTAATATTTTGAGATACGTTTTTTCTATTTCTTTTTAGCTGTAGGCCATAATTATCAAAATTAAATTTAAAAGATGCTTGAAACATTTTAGTTTACATGCAATGAGTCTAGAATATATATACAATTTTCACTTTCTGAAATAACTGACAAAAAATATTGAACTCTTCCATGATATTCTAATTTTTTTAGATGCACCTGTATGTATGTATGTATGTATGTAGTATGTATGTATGTATGTATGTATGTGTGTGTGTGTGTGTGTGTGTGTGTGTGTGTGTGTGTGTGTGTGTATGTGTGTGTGTGTCTGTGTGTGTGTGTGTGAATGTATTTGCGTATGTTTGTTTTCATTTTTTTCCCATTTTTAATGGAAGGGAAGATGATTATTTTAGATATTTAGGCTAAAATAAATTTTTCGCACGCGCAAACAAAGATTAGAAAATAAATTAGAAGACTTCCTTAGGTATCTTGTCGTGAATAATCTGTATCTATTAAGCAAAGCCCACGGGGGGTGTAAAAAATGCTGCACAAATTTTATTTGTCGTTCTTCTTCCTGGTCTGCAGATGAACGCTAATAACGATTTTAAACATAAAAACTGTACTTATTATTTTCGCTGATAATGATGACAACTCGAAAACGAGATTCTTCTTTAGCCCAATATTTATGGCCCGAAGTTTTGAATCACTCTAGAATTTATTTAAAATGTTTCTTGCTAAAGTCGAATTACACCTGCTTAATTTACATAATAATGATATATTCATGTACTGAACTGCACGTAATTAAAGGGGAGAAAATTACCAAAATTTTAAAAATGTAACAATCTGAAATCTAGATGTAAAGAGATGATTTTGGAAAAGATCTTATAAATCTCGGTGGTAAGTGGGGCTCAATTAGAAGTGCTCAGAGATACAGTGTCAGGCTATGTTAGCAGAGATTTGAAGATAGATATGATTATTGTTATTTGCTAAGCGATGTAAAACTTTTGGCCATGACCTACGTATTTAATGGATTTGTTACTTTAGATGAGAGAATTTTAATTTCATATACATTAATTCAGATTTCTGCGAAATCTAAGCAATTTTAACCAGCAGCGATGTATAGATTTTTTAAAGGAAAACTATTTCCTGGCGAAAAAGCTATTGTGTAAGACATATTTGTTTTGTATCTCCTCTGTTCGCAAATGTAACAAAAAAAAAAAATTGTGCGAAATGCAAGAATCTTTAAATGTTAAAGTTAAAACAAAAGATTATTTACGCTTAACGTGTGTATTAATTTTATAGACTATATCATTAGTCACAATTTACGTCAGCGGTGCTCAGCAACACCCCAGACGGAAGCGCACCAATACGTTCCCCAAAGACGAGGCTTTGTGAGCGAACTCGGTGTTATTTACTCCCGCCACTGCCATCACCTATGATAATCAGCACCACATCATTGTTTATGGTTTCGCAGATTTTGCGGAATTCGATAATTAGAATTGACCTGCGACTAATTTACACAATAGAGCATGCAAAGGTTCTATTGTTCTCGCACATTTACTTCACATCAGGCGTCAAGACTAGATCCTAGTGATGAATTGTCTTCCACAGACAGACAAACAAAACAAAAACACACCGTTCACTGACAACTTTTCCACGCAATTAGTCACCGGTGGAAAAATAAGCTCGTGGTTTTCTTGATGCCACGGGATCTAGAAATCGTTTCTGCATTGTTCAAAGTGAAAGCGAATGATTATGACAGATACTGCAGGCAGAGTTCCCACTCTAAAGATTTAGATGATCTTTTAATTCATCCAGCTTTACGCACCAACAGCCGATATAGAAATAACAAATTTTATTATGCTGCACTATATTTCTCACGTAATGTATTAAAGGCTTAAATGGATGCGCTAAGATGCAGTGTGTTCTAGGTTTTTTCGCAATGCTCAGGCAGTGGTCTTGAATGGGTGTGGCGACAGGAATTTTTTTTTAAACACCCGCCAGCCACGACAACATCTGACAATTGCCATTTGGGCAGCTGGACGGTAACAGTTGATGTGAGAAAGGGGGCGGTATTTTTTTATGGAAGACGGAGCCTCATCTCACGTTGCCCGCGCAACGAAAAGGTGGAAAGATAGGCAGACGTAACGAATCGGCCACCTGGAAATGTGTCTGCGTAAACCCACTTCCTGGAAAACTCTACTACAGATTATGTGCTAAAAATTGGCTGCGATTCCGCAGACCAGGGTTTATGACCTTGACCAGTTAGTGAATTGCTACAGCGCATAAGGCAGATTGGCCGCCCCGCACAGTATTAACCCCATAGACTTTTTAAGAGTTTCATTTTGAGTTATTTTGTAAAAAACCTATAGAGAACTGTTACTTTACTGTTACTTTGCTGCAGACAACATAAAACAACCCACTAAAAGGGTAGATCGTTGGTCTTGTGTCTAAAGTTGTTTTAGTTGACCACTCATGGCATCTGTTTCTTGAAGGCTTTGCTTTTTTATTTCCTCTCTGGAAAACCAATGCTATTTAATTTATTACCCGTGATTTATTTTATACATTAGTCCAATTTTGAATTGATTCTGTTTAACATCTGAAATACATTACAGTTTTTGACGAATACTATTCATACATAATTTAATCGAGTTACAACTGTCTTGTAAAAGAAGAAAACAAACAATGAAACTTTTCTCACTTTAATAGTCTAATAGCTTCATCTTTCTTAAATGTTCTGCTTTGATAATGATGTATTCATCATTACCATTGCAATGCCGCTTAAATATCAAGAAATTAGTTACTGTTTCTAGACAGGTGCTGCAACAGTATTAGATTTTACTCGAGTTGTCTTTCCTGTTTATGCACTCATCTCAGCCTTGCTTTAGTTCGGCTTCAGTTGCTCTACTATCCCTCTAAGGTTTCTCAAATATAAAAAGGAAAATAAAATCAGTATAAATAAAAAAACAAAAAGCAATCAAAATAACATAATTTATTTTATTTGCGCAACAAAACAGATGCTCATTTTAAAAATAGCATTAATGAAAATTCTTTAGCTCCACAGAAACTAACCACTTTTTAAAAAAAATTGTTTATCACGCGTAAAGATTGTGAAATAGAACTACTAATCAGTTAGTTCGGGCTCATCCCACTACTCTCTCAGTAGAACTACTTGGAGAACTTAGATTTTGAGAATCCTTCCCTGTATTCCTGAGAAGTAGGACTGTGCAATGACAATTTTCTGCTGTAGACTTTATATTTTCTATGATATACTGCTGCTTAATTTATTTCTAACTAAGCATCTTTATGCTCAGTTACCAGAGACAGAAGAATATTACAAAACAACTGTACTATATTAACGGAATAAATTACTTTCAGTTGTCCCATCTCTGAAATTGAAGATAAATTTTGAAAAATTAGAGTCATGGGAAACGCAGAAAATTCCTTGGAATCAAAGATGAAAAGTTTGATGTTTAAACTTTAGTTTAGCTAATGGGCCGTGATTAGAATCAGCAGCATTCAGTGCATTGCATTAAAACATCCAAAAACTGAAACATTTTGACCGGTTTAAAAACAAAGTTAAAGACGAAAAAACGAGTAAAAACAGTCTAGTCTTAGGCGACTGTCCTCGTAGCTTCAAATTATCGCTAGAGGACGCTTCTTACCTTTTCTTTGGTCAGTTAAAAATAAAGTACTACCAAAGTATTATATCGTTTCTTAAAAATTACTTGGACATTCACCAAGACTGAATAACAACGAATTAACATCCACATCTGAAATCAGACAATCAATCTTAATAACATATAGAAGGCTCTTATTTTTGTTATTTTTTTACACTGAAAGTATTTTGCGTCCACACTACAAATTATTTTACTAAACTTTTTTTTACGTCTCGTGTATTTTCAAAGTTTTTTTTTTTTTTTTTTTAGAATAAGATGAAAATTGAACCCGAAATAAAATATTTTAATACAGCAAAACTTATGAATCTAATTAAAATTTTATAATTTTATCCGTAAATTAATTGAGTTCGATCCGCAAGATTGTGTTTCTTAATTACGTTTGTCAACTTGACAATAGCAGACGACTGCAAATTTTCTCAAACATTCCTCCCGCTTCTCGCTTTCACATTCGGTTCATTACCAGCCCGACGATTCCTATTTCATGTTTTAGGGATTTTCAGATGGGTTATTTCTTAGGCTGTAACACAAACTTTTCAATATTTTAAAAGGAAATGATTACGTATTAAACCGTTCGTTTCTTCCATCTCCAGCAGTTACAGAGTCGCAAGCTATTTTCTTCTCGCGGGAGGTAAAAGTTAGATTTTAATTTTGTTTAAATTACTTACATTTCACATGAATAGTTCGAGATTTAAAGGACAAAGAGGCAAAATAGTGCTTCCGTCTTTCATTTCATTGCAAGGTAATTTTTAAAAAAAAAATGAATTAAAGTCACGTGACTTAAAGTTACGGTACAAAAAATTGGCAATGGAATAAAACGGAAGCGACAAAAAAGGGATGAAAAAGTTGGTCACACTAAGTATTTTAAACAGATTTGAGAGGAAATATTAATTAAAAAAGAAATAGTTTTTGCCATATTTGCATTATTATCTTTGATGATTCTCGACAAAAGAGACAACTAATATTTTAATACAAAACCTACCATGGTTTATTTTTATCACATGGAATACACACGGAAAAGAGACTTTTTGGCAAGTTTTTAAACAGTTTTCCTTTACGAAAACCTGTCTTCATCTAGACTTCCGACCTTTGTCCTCCATACTTGTGCAATTATGGATGAACAAAATTGCATGTCCAGTTGTGTGGGTATTGCTCAACAAAGGCAAAAAGTAAATGTATCTACACTTTAAAGACATTTATAAATCTATTCCAAGTCTACATTATTTCAGTATCACTATAAAAATATATCAGAAAACGTTTAGAAATATAGACTAGTAATACTCATTTTCCAGTATTAAAAAAATCCAATTATAAAGAAGGATTTCTGTTGTTGTAATATGATCCCGTATAGGAAATTTATGCTCTGACGTAATGGTGGCTTTGGCATCATGGTGAAGACATAAAATGGCGTAAATTTTAACAGTACTGAGGTAGAAGGTAAAGAATCAATTCCGCACTGGAGGATTATGGAGTAGCCGCATTTTTGCTTTACACTATAACTTTAAATATTTAAAGTTTATTAAACTAAGCGATTGTACAAAAAATTTTCTTTTCGTATTAAGCTTAAAAGCATCGAGATAGTTTGGAGTGGCAAAGGTTTTAATAAAGATAATGGATTAAATCGCGTGCGAATTAAATGCCATCGAGAACAAACTTCCAGAATTTCTCGATGATTTAATTAAACTCTCAATAAGTTACCTTCCTCTATGGAACCATTATATACATAGATGACTATAATTTACAAAAGCAGCAAATGCTTTTGTCTATATATTTATTAACCTATTTATTTATTCATATTATTGATTTCTGAGGAATGATGAACAGTTTTTTTTTTCTCCTTCAAAATAAGACAAAGAAAGAAACAGAACCCAGCTTCACAAACAGACGTGAAAACACAGCTGTCTAAACTACAGACGAACGCCTTGTCTTGGAAAGGCGCTTGAAAAGCTGCAAGTTTGTCTTGCCATCTTTTTCATTTACCGGTGCCAGCTGAAGGTAACCCAGTTAAACGAACTCACGACGCGCGCACCTAGAACGCTCCATGTTTAGATAAATTCTGTGATTCAGAGCACGGACAGACAGCGTAAGCAAGCTCCCCCCCCACAGAATTAGATCCAAGTAAATTTCAGACTCTATCGGTTTTTACTGGTTCTGCGTAGTTCCTTCCCAACGCCACGAAGTTGCTGCGGAAGAGCCGGCAGGGTAAAAAAGTAAAACTGTCAACCGCTGACTGCCGATCCAAGTGCCACCTACGGCAACATGCGCGAGGTTTTTAGTGATGAGAGCAACCAATAGTGAGATTAATTTTTCCTGGTGCATCGGTGCAGCTGTTAAGACGACTGCGAACCGAATAAAATAGAGGACATTTAAACTGATTGATTTTTCGAATGATCACGCGCTTTATTAATGAAATCGGTTGGGGAATATTTGAGATTTTGTGAGGGTCATTATTTCTGGATCGCAGTTTTACCCCCTTTTCGGCTACTCGAGTGTCGAGGGCGGCTGGAGAGAGAGAGAGAGAGAGAGAGAGAGAGAGATGGAGAGGAAGAGAGAGAGAGAGAGAAAGAGAGAGAGCAGAAAGCTGTGAATTGCTGAAAATAGACGGCTAACCACCGGACTCGGTTCGTACCAGTGTCTGTTTGAGAAATAGAAGTTAGTTCGTATATTCAGGATCTTAAATGCATTCATGCATCCATAGAAAATGGGGAGGTGGAGAATTACCCACGATTTTTGTGGTATTTTGAAGAAACGCGCGAAGCTGCTCACGCAGCACGTGATGCGGTCGGTCAGAACTGTAAGAGCTACGACGGGCGGTTGGTGGAATTGTAGACGGCCCTGACCTTAAACCAAGAGCGGGACGAAGTACTGCTAACTTATTACGCGTTAAGAACATAGTTCAAACCGCTTATTCACATAGTTTCGAAACTAAAGACAAAGAAAGACAGCATTTTCTTTAGAAAACAAGAGCTATTAAAATTTACTCAAAATCTAGCTTCAGAAGAGTTTTACATGGCGGAATCCAAGCGGTTTCCGTTAACGAAAACTTGGTATTTCATAAAATGTGTCACTACTACCTCCAATGTAAGTTCAACAGCAGAGCCGCACTTATCGTCTCTACCTCGGGTCGTACATCCGCGTAACCGCTAATTTACCGTGGCCCAAACAAAAACATTAATATTCCAACGCATTAAACCGTATTTACTATTCACATTCCCCGATTGTGAAAAAAACTCAATTCTTGCTATTTTAAAGTTTAATATTTTCATAAAATCTAATATTAATCAGCGACTGTTTTAATGATAAAGGCCTCGGAAGATATCAGTAATAGACAGTAGAAATAAAGAACGCCGACAATAACTGCCGAGTTACGGTTGTCTCCCCTGACATTGGTGACGGCGCTGACAACTCCGTTAATACTAAATCTCAAATTTTCTAATCACCGCTGATGTGCTAAAATTGTTGCTTTGTAATTCTTTTTTCCATTTCCACATGTTTTTAAATGTTAAGCATCAAACCTAAAAATACAAATATATCTTCAAAAAATGGTAAAGATTCAGCCGCTTAATGATCGACACCAACTCTTTCTCAGGTAACGTAGCTTTTATCAAAGAAACGTCACGAATCATTTTCAGTAGAGACGTATCAATCACCATCGGTACAAAATCGAAAAAATAAACCGGTTTGTGTGTTCGTTTCGTGTTTGGCTCTGTTAAAGTGTTTGTTTTGATGGGGAACGATACAGATGGGGCAAAGAGCTATCGGTGGGACAGGGGCCGGACAGCCAGGGATCCGGCTGACGGAATGGCTAGATGCGAACAAGTAGGGGGTTTCTCGGCTATGGAAGCAATCTTAAGTACGTAAAGATGCTGTCTGAAAAACCGATTCAGGGTTGACTACGGCTCGTTGGCTTCGGCTCAGCAGAGAAGACATTCAACACTAATCCAACATTAGATGGCTGGGGCCAGGTTCTCTTCACTGACGAGTCAAGATCGAGCCTCAGTGTGGTTTACGGCGCGGACTCATTTGTGGGGAACGCACAACCAACCTAAACACATGATGGGAAGAGATCGCTACTGTGATGGAGATGTGTTTGTCTGGACAAGAATTTCAGTGGATGGGTCTACTACAGACCTGCATGTATTTCTGGAAGGTACCCTGATTGCGCTAAGATATAGAGACGAGATTATAAGATTTTTATGTCAGACCATTCGCCCGCGCAGTCAGAGATAACGCTCATCTGCACAGGGCCCGTGTAACAGGCCAATGTCTTCACGACCATGATATAGCCAGCACATTCTCTTCAACCAAATCTTATTGAAAAGGTTTGAGATGATTCAACTAACTCAAAAATTGATCCAAGAACTGCAGTCTTTTCTGAAAAGACAATGGACCGTATTGCCCACTGTTTTCATTCATAGGATTATAAGCATCGTGCAAAGCTGCTGTGAGTCAATCATTTCGGACAGGAGGGTACCACTCCCCAAATTAACTATCTCTAATTTATTTGTTTATATTCCTTATGCTAGACCAGTGGTTCTCAACGTGGGGCGTACGCCCCACAGGTGGGCAATTCGATTTTTAAGGGAGGCAATTGAGTACAAATGAAGAGATCTAGGTCCAAATTTTCGATTTTTATTTTTTTGGATTTTCCATCAGGCAAAGTTTATGTTTCAGATGCTATTTTGAGTAAATATTTTTTTTTTAGTGAAAAGGGTGTTTATTGTATAGTTATTACATAATCACTGTGCCATCGCTCTTCGTGCACGTCAAACAAAGTGCACGAGGTCATGGAAGAACCTTATTTATTGAATTTGATTTAGAAATGCGATTCAAAGGGCTTTTTCTAAGTTACCATTATAATAACTGTTTCCTCCGTTTTCTCTCAAAGGAGAGCATTTCCATTTTCTGAAAATTCAGAGCTCGTAAACAAAGAAGTTGTTTTGGTGTTTTCACGCAAGGTATTTCTTTGGTTGCTCGTGAATATATTTGATTGTTTAGTATTATGATGATACGAGAAGATACATAAAGTGTCAGAGATGAAAACTTAATAGTCCAAATGCTAATATAATACAACAGTCTTGCCAAATTCATTGTGTATGTGTGTGTGCATATTTATGTCAGACGATTATCGTCAATACATTCGTGTGTGATACAAATTTCTCACACATTCGTAAAAATCTGGTGTACCGCACTGTCTGTCCTTATATGCTGTATAAAACGAATCGGCATTGTTTTATTAATTATGTGTTAACTTCATTTCATTTATGTGTTTACTTGAACGTTCTAATTATTTTATTTCATTTTTGTGTTAACTTAAACATCTTAAACTCTGAAAGTGCATTTCACTTCTTAAGATTACTCATTTATTTCAGTCACAGCCCCTATGCATAAAATGAGTAGTGCAAGCAAAAAGAAAGTTCGTCAGTATTCAGAGGAATTTTTGAAATTTGGTTTCATACCCGCTGCTCATGATGAAAGGTCACCTTTCTGTCTCTTATGCCAACAATGCTTGACCAACGAATCAATGGAACGAGGTCGTCTTGAGGCGCATTTGAAGGCGAAACATAGTGCGTATTTAAATTCAGATTTGAATTACTTCAAATCTTTAAAGAATAAGTTTGAAAAAAGATCAACAATAAAGTCTCTGTTCACTGCACAAACTGTTACTATCAGTCGTACTCTTGAGGCAAGTTATGAAATTTCTTTACTCATTGCTAAATCTGGAAAAAATCATACTATAGGGGAGGATTTAATTAAACCATCAATATCTGCATTTCTTAAAACAGTTCTGGAAAAAGATGACAAAGATTTTAAAGCCATGCCACTCAGTAACGAGACTGTTAGGAGAAGAATAGATGAAATGAGTGAAGATATTGAAACACAACTTGTTGAAAAGCTGAAATCAAGAAAATTCTCAGTACAAATGGATGAATCAACTGTGAGAGGCAGTGAGGCCTTATTGCTAACTTATGTAAGATATATTGATAAAGGTGAATTTGTTGAAGAAATGTTATTCTGCAAATCTTTAGATACCACCAATACCGCCGCTGATATATATATATATATAATAAACTAAAATACTACTTAGATATCAATAATATACCAATGGAAAACATAACATCTTGTGCAGCTGATGGTGCTCCTGTTATGATTGGCAAGAAAAATGGCTGCTTAAAATTGATGAAAGATGAGAATCCGGAGATGCTTCTTGTGCACTGTGTTATTCATAGAGAGAACTTAGTGTCGAAAAATATTTCTCCTGTACTTAATGAGGTACTGAAATCAGTTATAAAATCTATCAATGCTATCAAAACTAATGCCAAATGTGAGCGTCTTTTCAAGAAATTTTGTGAAGATAACAATTCAGACTATGTGAGACTTTTACTTCACACTGAGGTACGGTGGCTTTCGAAAGGGAATTGTTTGAAAAGATTCATGGAACTGTTTGATGAACTTAGTGGCTTTCTAAGTGACAAGCCTGAAATGAAGCACCTGCTAACCGTTGATGGAAAAGCGTTTTTGAGTTATTTAGCAGATATTTTCGAAAAACTGAATGTGTTGAATAAACAACTTCAAGGAACAAATAAAACACTTGTTGATGCAAAGGGAAGATATTTGGCTTTATTTCATTTATCGAGTTATGCCAAAAAAATATTTCTGACAAAAATTTTGACCAATTTCATTGGCTAAAAAAATGTGAGCCGACTGAGGCTGCTGTCGTTGTCATTGTGGATCATCTGAAAATATTGGCCTCTGATTTTAAAGAAAGATTTTCTGATTTAAAACAGATTAATTTTCCATCGTGGGTGATGCAACCAGTGCTTGTGGATTTATCTGATGTTTCAGTGCAGTACCAAGAAGAACTCTCGGAAATAAAAAATGATGAGTCAGTTAAAACTTTATTCAACATAAAAGGAGCGATGGCATGGCTTTGTGATGAGACAGAAACTAAATACCCAAATTCAACTAGCTTTGCAAGGAAACTGTTGTTACCGTTTCCATCTTCATATTTAGCTGAATGTGGCTTTAGCGTTGTAAATGATTTGCTACTGAAGAAAAGAAATTCACTGGATATCAGTAAACGAGGAGATTTGAGACTAAAGCTGACTAAATTAGTGCCTAATATAAAATCTCTTTGCAGCAGGCATGAAGCACAAGGGTCTCACTAACTTTATTCCGCTTTTCTTGAGGTGTGCTCAAATGGCATTTTGCATTTGATAGGAACCTATACTTTATTGTACAGTAATTAAAATGATCAAATAAGCTTCCATTCAAATTAGTTTGTGTTCATAGTACATTTCAGTTTTCTATTACATGTTTTGAATTTTTATTTTCTGTTTTTGTATGAGACAATCCACAAATATTTTCATAAATATAGAAATTTTCTCTCTCTTTATTACCTGTGAATTCTCTCTTATTATCATATGTATCATTATTAAAATCTAATACCACTTAATATTTTTTTCTTACAATTTTTTCAGTAATTTCTTGCTCAAAACTTTAACTGTCTTTTGTTTATTTCATTTTTCATGGATGCCATGTTCTTTTGAAGCTTGTTTAAACCAAGGTATTGGCGTTTTAAGCTTCTTCAGCTGAAACGGAGTTAACTTTTTAAATGATAAGAATTATATATCACCACATGGGGGCATCAGGATTTTAGAGGTGATTAGGTGGGGCATGGCCCAAAAAAAGGTTGAGAACCACTGTGCTAGACTTTCTTCTTATTTTTTTCTCTGGTCCTCTTGCTTCCATTTACACACCATAAACAATATTAGTGTGCATATTTCTTTGATAAAAGTTTTACATGAAGACAACATTTGATGGATAAAACTTCAATCCTTTTAGAAATATATTTCTGTTTTTTTTTTTGCTCAGCCGTTTGGATATCATTGTATTTCTCGCATTATTCTGGACCTGACCTATACTATGTCGACACTTCCCTTTGTCTATTAGTCTTCTGCTTTGCCTCGACGCACCATTCTTGTTTTAATCGCCTGTGTTTACTTAAAGTCGAGTATTGGCGACAACTATTCACAACTTACAGCAAGTTGTCTGTCTTTTCCCTGAAATCCAACTCCCAGCCATGCTCATTTCCTCACAAGCAGCCAGGGTTGTGTAAACTAATCTGGTTACGTTTTAATACGAGAAGGGAAAACCTTAGAAATTACTAGAAGCCGCAAAAATTTGAGCGAGCAGTTACAGCGTCCGTTTTTCGGCTCCCACGATGCACAGCGGCCTCTAGGCTGTTATTGGACTGTTGTTGCCAGATAGAATAGGAGCGATGCTAAGGCTTCGGCGAAGAATTGAAAGGCTGTGTGTGTGTGTGTGTGTGTGAATAAAGCTTAAGTAGTATAGGTAGTATTCTGGCCAAGCGAAATAAGTCTCATTTCTTTTACAAAATTGGTCAGTGTTCCAGAACCCTTTTGCTCCAGTTTCGATGAGTGACATAAATTTATATTCTTTGCCCTTTTGCAACAGGCACATTTTATAACGCGTTTACAACAACTTAATTACAAAGTCTCCGAAATCTGAAGCAGAGTTATTCTGTCTTTAAAGCCTTTCTTTTTCATATTATATCCACATAAAATTACTGGTTTGCCAAAGTCATCTCTCTGATCAGCGATCACTGGATTCTCAGATCTTCCAATAATTTCCAACAGTGTCTGGAAGAACTGATTAAGAATTAACTGAAACCGAACTAATTTCCAATTTACTCTCCTCATAAGAGTCTGGATACTAAGTTGTATGCTTGATATGTTTGTCTGTTGTTTTTTAGAAATTATAGTTAAGGGCCTCGTATTATACTGACCATGAATAAAATGTATCTTTATGACGTCATATTCCATTGTTTTGAGCGCTCAGTTTGTTTCTTTTAATCTAATGATGCAATGCACGTTTAAATACTTCGGCTTTAACTAACGGACACCTAATAACTCGCTTTAAAAAAAAAATAAGTAATCTCGTGGAAGATTTAACTATACTGCTAGATGAATTTCAGGGTTCAAAAATAAAACGGTTACCAAGGTAACGCAATTAATATAAATCCGATTTTAAAATTAACAGATAAACAACAGCCCTGATTTAGTTCTAAAACAAACACTAATTGAAACTTTAAAATAAAAAAATGAATAAATAAAATAACAAAACATGAAAGATGATCTATTTCCAAATTATAAAACTCAGCAGGACAGATGACACAATATTTCGTTTTCTAAAGATTCTTTAGTTTAAAAAAAGTTCTCAGTATTTAGCTAAAGTACTGTAGATGTCTCTTCTGTACTTTGAAATCCCTATGCACCGTTTATAAACTGCTTTGAAAATAGATATTTTATACAAAAGATGTTAAAACAAGAAACCTATGTAAAAACAATAAAGCTGGCATTTAATTTGAATGGAGAGAGAGAGAGAGAGAGATCTTTAGAGAAACATGGAAAATAGAGTCCACTAAGCTTTGATTCCGTGTCAACATTAATGCTTTAAAAGATGGTTTTTGGTTTCTACCTTTTCAATTTTTTTTTGTAGCAAATCTTTTGCTCTGCAATTCTGCCTTAAATTTTTAAATTTTCAGACAGGCAGCTGCTACTCTTCGTTTATGACAAGTACCAAAGGCCTGTAATGACGAGTGAGGAATGATTGTTTGGTAGAATCTAAAAGATTTATCTTAAACATCGTAACCACAATATGTATACATATAAATTTTAAAATCTTATTTCAACTTAGCTTTTTTTTTGCAGATATAGATTCCGTTGCGTTTACATCCAAAACTGAGGGCATTAATAAAATCATTTAAAATATGAGCGCATTCTGTTTTTAAAAACAGTATGAGAGCCGTAGCTACGGCGATAAATAGCAGCACGTTTACCTGACATCACGTGTCGAACAGCTGACTTGGAAGATCGGGTCTGTTTCACTCGTTGTTAGGATGAAATTTTATGTTAGCTTACGTCATCTGACTTCGGAAATAATTTTTTTTTATGCAAAGCAAATTGTACTGGAAGTAAAATGTCTAAAAAACTAGTTAACTTCTGTAGATGTTTTCCTGTCGGTAACGGCACAGTTAAATGTTCTGAAGGAGACGTTTTGGGCTAATAATATAAGCGGGTTTCTTTCCGTGAACCCACCTGTATAAGAATTGTATCTGAGGGGCTTCGGCGGTTCGAAGCGATACCTTACTGTTTGCCTGAAAGTCGAGGATTCTTCGTTACATCTATCCTCATCGTGACTAGAAAACCCCCAAGATTTCTAAGGTGCAATTATAAAGAAAAAAAGTATATATACCGTATTTTCTCTGAGACCTTAATTTCGGACTTGCCTAAGAAATATCCCATACATTATATATGCAATTTATTAAACTGCATAGTATCATATTTATTAGCCAGCTTGCCCATTATGACATATTAAATTTATAATAAAGCGTTGGTTACCCATCACTTTTCTTATCAGAATGTCTTTCTTTCCATTTTTATTAGTAATTGTGACTGCCAAACTATATAATTACTAAATTACAATATATTTTATTTTTTTCCTATTTGTTGTTTGCATTTATAATAAGGAATAATCTCAGAGCAAAGAAACTTCGGGTAGGAAAACGTATAACAACGGATTAGGTATAAATCCCATTTGATTTGACAGCCATTTAAAATGTAATCTAGCTTAGACACGGTATCCCAGATATATTTCATTTTTTTTTTCGCTTATAAATTCTGGTCTCGATCATTTGAAAAAAAAAGTTTCTAATACAAGTACGAGTATATAAAGTTTATCAAAATCAAGTGATGGTCAGAAAAATGCCATGTTAATTTGGAGTTTACTTCTTTATTGACTTCTTCGGCGTAAACTTTTCAAATGACTGTTTTTGCTATGCGAGTTTTCTTTTAACTCTTTTCCCATTGTCGGCCATCGGTAAGGTAAATGAAGACGATGGGAATGGCTTGCAGTGATGCCGATTAGATCAAACCCTATATCCGGTTTTTGGAAAACGTCATCAATTTCTAATGCAATTGTATATATTTGGAAATTAAGGCCTACATTTAGATTGATGAATGGTTGCATTCGATTTCCTTCGGGACAACGGCCGGTTTGCTGATCCTACTCTAATCAGAGCAGTTTCCTCCAGTATTTACACTCTATCAATAAAGGCTGTTTGTCGACACATAAAGACCTTATCAGCTCGTCATGGGACATGACGCATCTAACTCTAGTTTTCTTACATTTCGCTTTATCTTGTTTTTTTTAAAAGGATCATTACAACAGGTTGTTTTTTATTGATTATATTCTTTATTAGCAAATTATAAGTTTAATATTTTTTTGATAATTTTGCTTGTTCTTGCCTTTTTTCCATTCAATTTTTACTGAGTTCTTTCCTACATTGATTATATCTTCATTAACCATAGTGGCCAGCATTATTTTCCATCTTAATTCTATTGTCATCGACAAGTAGCAAGTTGTACAATAAAGTTGGATATTTTTATATTTTTATTTCTAAAACACAAATAATAAACTCTTTCTAATTATTTTGTTTGTGTTTTCAGCTGTTTTATTGTGGTTTTCTGTTTACGAAGCTTGGTTTATGGTAGAAATCCATTACTGCATGCCTATGCTTATTCGCTAACCGTAAACCACCCAACGGAAGATAATTTTAAATTAACCTTTAAAAAAGGTAAAGCAACGAAAAAGGGAAGGACACTGAAAGAAGATAAAGCAAGCAGAGATTTTATTTTGTATAGTAGTGCAGGCGATTCTATATTAACACAGCAGAAGGGAATCTGGAATGGAGACAGACTAGTTCCATTCCATGGTTGAGATCTCTGAGGCTGTCATGTCCTTGGTCTTGTTATAGATTTTCACCCAATGAGATTCAATGAAGGAATACTTTAGAATGCGGTACTAGTGAATATAACGTGTGTTACGGATGGTCGAGTCTGTAACGTACCAGTCTGCGATATCTGAGGATCCGAGTCTGAATCCCAGTAGGAACTATTTCTTTTTTGGTGAACTCCCATGCCATAGTTTCTTTTTGCTCTTCTTTCTTGTCTCAGTCGTCGTTTGAAACGACCTCCCACTCTTCTCTCTCCGTATTTGCTACAGTCTCGGACACTCGAGTCAGCGTGGAGTCACTAAGAAGGCGGAAAGGTGAATAAATCAGCTAGAACCATCTTGACTTAAAACCAAGAGCCACTCCCAGGTCGAGAAAAATAGCAGCTATCGTGAAATACCAATGTAATAGAATGTAACCGTATCTGAAAATAGGGAAGAGGTTGCCAGGCCAACCTGCTGAGAGACGCGACGGAAGCATCAATAGAAGCGTGGACATTTACGAGCCGACGGAAATCCATCAGGTGGATAGATGTTTTTGTTTTTTATGGACCCGTTTGATTGTACTTTCCTTTAACCGTTTTTATGGTGTTTCCTTCACTTACTGTAATAAAGCTTTAAAAAAAAAAAGAGAGAGAGAGACAGAAATAGTTTTCTCGGCAGGAATAAAGTCGAAATTGCTTATCTTAAGCAGGTATGTACAAAATCTTAAAGCAAACTCTTAACAATATTTTGCAACTGGTTTTCGCTAGTTAACGCGTGTCATGATCCCGGGAAGAGCGCTTTGACGGTAGCCTGGTTCGAATGCGTCTCACCCACTTGTCGTCGACCTACAGAGACAGGAGCGTCCCAGTCTGGCTGGAAATCGCACACGACAGCTGCAATGGCCGCTTTAAACGTTCTCATCAATCGAGGCAGCGCTGCTGAGACGGCGCAATTCCACATCTACACGTCGCAGCTTTTATCGACGTGTCTATAAGGCCTCTCAGGCGCGGTGAACTAGTCGCCTTAATACCTAGCACCTGTGCGAAAGACCGACTACAGGGACTGGAACCTGAGCCTCCATCAGTGGACTAGCATTATCTAATGTCTTATCTAGCGTTTGATCACTTATGTAAACTACGTGGATCATCTCTTCTGCAGACAGTCACAAAGTCTGTTTCAGTTAATGAGCATCTGTAAGCCCCCAGACTGTAGTTTTGCAGCAAGGATGTAGATAAATACCACGAGTAAGTATACCAAATTCTGATCTTAACTATTTAAAGTATCGATGGGAATAGTCGTTATGGTTTAATATCATTCAGTTCATTTAATTGCGTGCCACTTTATAGACAGGGCTGCCAGTTAGCGTAGAGGACTGACTCTTCATGGTGGCGGTCACCGATGGGACGTGGTTTCTATCGCCTCTGTGCACCAACCCGTTGTGAGCGACTTCCCTCGGTCTGGTATTCCGTCTACTACTGCGCAGGCGCATGACGAGATGACAGCACGTGCTTTACGCAGATCTCCAATAACACAACCGGTTGTCGGAAAATAAATTATATAACAACGCATTAGAATTCTTATATGCATGTATTGACAGCCATAACCATAGACTCACCAATGAAATAGTCTCTTATATTATAATAATCAGTTTATTGGTACATTCAGATGTATATAGTGTTCGGCCAATTTACTGTATCATCCGAAATAATTTTGACCTTTTTGTTAAGCTTTTGATTTATCCTCTATCTGTACCTTTTGTTAATATAGTATTCCTTAGTCTAAACAATATGGAAAAAATTTGAATTTAATAAAGTTCCCTTTTTTGCTTTGCTGGCTGTTTAAGATTTGCATCTTCATTAGAAATTACTACATTAAAGACAGAAGACCGGAGAATACCAAAACAACATTTATTGTGCCGAAAATCAATTTTCACGTTGTAACACAGAAAACAAATAGTTGATTTTCTACATAGAACAAAAGGTGATGCAATAAGTTTGGCTAACAGCCAGTCATATAACGGTTATAAATCATGTTTTCAAGCATTTGTAACAGATGACTCAAACAAAATATTCTTTATTTTATGATTGATAATATTTTATTCGAGAGTTTAACAATTACACAGGCCTGCAAAATTTGGGTCATTGGAAATTGTCTGCAGTGTTATAACTGATTTTTATGTTTTCTGGTGTGCTGACTTCAAATATGACCGCTATTTTTCTCTATCACGTAAGGATTTTTCACAAAGTGATTCCGAAAATATTGGAAAAGAGATTATTAATACGCATTCTGGTTGAAACATTTATTTGCAAAAAAAAATTTTTTAATAGTTTCATTTACAAAATTATTGATAGAAAACCGTTTTCAACACTTACTCACCTTTACAAGTCCTTATGCTGCCTTTTCCGTTTTCCCTCAAAGCTCCTCTTGGTACTTTTCCTCTTGTAGGCAGCTTTCGGCTCTTCTCTGTGCAGCATCCAACAGTAGTCCGCGATCATGTTGAGTTGACGTTCCACCTATCCTGGTATCTGCGTTCCATCTCCTTGATATGTTGATGAAATCTTTTCCCCTGCTCTTCATTAACATCACCAAAATTTTCGGGGAAGTAGTCTAAATGAGAATTCAGGAAGTGCACCTTCAAGCTCATCAATCCAAATCTTTGAATTTCATCAGCATTCTTTCCACAATACGCTTAAAGTTGTGGTCCTTATAGTTCCCAAGAAATTTCTGTACAACTTCTTTGAAAGCTTTCCAGACCTCTTTTTCAACTGTTTCCATTTATGTTTCAAACACATCATGATCATCTTTCAGAAGTTTCCGAATATCTGGACCGACGAAAACACCCTCTTTCACTTTTGCTTTTGACAGTCCCGGAAACTTGTTGCGCAGGTATTCAAAACACTCTCCTTCTTTTGACAGAGCCTTTACAAATTGTTTCATCAGTCCAAGCTTGATATGAAGTGGAGGCAGGAGGACTTTCCTTGGATCAACCAAACTTCCCAGTACTACATTTTTGCTTCCAGGTTCTAATTCTACCCTTCACGGCCACTCGTTTTTGATCCAGTGTTGGCCCCTATCCCGGCTGTCCCATTCACACAAGAAGCAGGGGTACTTGGTGTCTCCTCCCTGCTGTCCAAGAAGCATGGAAATTACTTTTAGATCGCTGCATATCGTCCATCCATGATTCTTGTATTTCAATTTGGTGAGAATTAAGGCTAAATTCTCGTAGCATTCTTTCAGATACACAGAATGCCCTACTGGTACTGAAGCGTACTTGCTGCCATTGTGAAGAAGCACTGCTTTGAGGTTTCTTTTTGATGAGTCAATAAAGAGCCTCCATTCGTTCACATCATACTGTATGTTTAACCTCTCCATCAGTCCAGGGACATCGCTACAGTAAACCAGGTCACCTTCTGTAGAAAAGTATGGAATTAAATATTTTTCTCTATTTATAAACCACGAGAAAGAGGTACCAGGGGACAACAAGTTCTTTTCCTTTAACTTAGAGCCTAACAGTTCTGCTGCATCTTTAGGAAGACCCAAGTCTCTGAATAAGCCATTCAATTCTAGATGTGAAAAAATTTGGGTCTCGCTGCTGCCTGAAACATCGTGAAAGTCCTCAGAATCCTGGCCTTCTTTTTCAGAGTCTTCAGGCGTGTCTTCTAGTTTTTCTGGAGGTAAAGGTACTGGTATACCTGGGCCATGAGGTACAGGGCGTATTGCCGACGAGAGGTCCGGATAGAAAATTGCTTTCTTATTTTTTTAGATTGAACCCCTGCACGTTACACGAACAAAAGTAACAGTCATCACTGTGATTTCGGGGTTCCCTCCAGATCATAGGGATCCCAAAACGGAAAGACTTTTTCTTACCTTGAGACCACTGTCGGAGTTCTTCCACACAAATAGAACAAATTTTATGTGGGGCCCAGGATTTATCCTGATCACCAACACCAAAATACGCATAATACACTTTCCTAACAAAGTCTGTAATGTTTCTTTGCTGTTTCTTCACCACAAAGTTCCCACAAATGTAACAAACGTTATCAGGTGCATTAAGACAACCACTTGCAGCCATTTAGTACACTTATAAACAGAAGAAAACCACAAATAAAAACCACTAAGGAAAAAGGAGAAAAAGGTAAACCTCTGAAGAAATGACACTTCTGGAAAGGTACACTGGTTATGACAACTGTGAAGTTCTTACCACTTGAAGCTTTTAGCATAATTATAAACCCAGCTAGTTATTTGTATGAAGGTTGCATTTTGTTCATACTGAAAGCATGATGTTATCGTGTTCATTCCATATAATTTCTTAAACTAAAGTAAATAATTATTAGTTAGATCCGTGCCATGCTTTATATAAATACTAATGGTTACCATTATTGATGATAGATATTGATCAGCTTGGAAGATTAAAATGGCAGCTAAAAGCGATATTTCAGATGTCACCAGGCTATCGTCGATTATTGTTTTTCATAAAGCCGTCTGCTTTTAACACAAAAATTGTGGAGGAAGAGGGAATTGCATGGACTGGTGTGTGAGCAACCATCTATAGAATAAAGTAAAAAAAATATCAGCCATTAATTTAAAGGTCTTTGGAACAAAGAGAAAAACAATTAAATGGAAAGATAGGCTGCTCGTTAAAAAGTCTGGAGAACATGTTATCTTATGCTATCCTGGAGAAAGGGCAGTGAAAAGTATTATGGGGAACTGCGTTTGTCATATAATTAATTATGATGATGAAAAAATGAAAGTATGCGATTCTTTTTTACTGGTTATTGATCCATAACAGAATACATATTCATATGATTCTCACATGAGAGAGATATCGTAATATTCTGAAATGGCTTGCGATTTCATCGGAGCTTCGATGGTAAGCCACGAATTTATGATGCTACGAGGTAATAGTTTGAAGCAAACGGAAAATCTTAATGAATAAAAGAATCGTGGGGACTTACATCAAGTTTTGGTCCCCCCAATCTCCAGATCTGAGCCCGTCAGTGATGAATTAGATGGAAGATTGAATTAGCCAATGTCAAATAGCTATAAGAGGAATATGGGTTACCATTTTAAAAGTTGCTGAACAGGACCCACAAAGTAAGGAAATACTTCTTCATATAAGTGGTGGCCAATTTCAGAAAGAAAAGACCAGATTATTGGATTATATGCATGGATACGTGATTTATGCGATTTCCCGTTTTCTTTTTTTTTGTCTTTTTGGAACAATGTATTTTTATTAGAAATAAAGTGTTGAGAGGCAGATAACTATTTTCGTACGATGAGCTCATACTTTCGAACCCCGATGTATGTGTTATTAGAATAATGTGACAGGTCGTTACAAAGGGGTTAATTTGTTTCCACTCGTTAGAGAAACGGAACAATTTAATGTAATCTTGGTAATTTCTTCGGCGGATACATACTTATATTTGATGTTAGCCCTACATGCAGTAAGTCTGCTATAATTAGATAGTATTTTACTAAATCTGTAAGTTTTGTTGTTTTTTTTTTTAACTTTGTATTTAGAATAATTTTGCGTAAAAAGCTCAGTCCATCTTGGATTCTTCATTTTACTTTAATCTTTAGAATTTAATTTCCGTGCCATTCCATGACGCTAAATTATGCAACAGTTTTATAGATAAATTCTTGAAAAATGAAAAAAAAAATGCAATTTAATTAGATGCTGCCAGTAAACCTTCCTTTTTAAAATAATTTTTAATTCTAAAAAATGTAATTAAAAGCTATCAGTGTAAGTCGATTATCTCGCTCTTATTTTTCCCCCTAAGTCAAATATTCGCAAGACCATGAGATCTTTTTCTGAACTAAGCTCTCGCGACAGGTTTACTCGCTACAGTTCTGAAATTATCCAATAAATGAAAACAAAATACACATATAGTTCTACATTTTACAGAACGATATATCAGATAACTCATCTAAATGGATAATATTTAGTTTTCTTGGTGAAAAAAAGAAAGATACCTGATTTTAATTTTAAAAGTAACAACGATGCATTTTGCAAGCCTCGGGTCGCTAATTATTAAAAATGAAATTAAGGAAATTTTGTGAAATTCTTTTTTTATGTAAAAAAAATGATAAAATAAATTTAAAAAAAAAACAAACTTTTAGTCTAATTGCACTATCTAACATGCTTACCGGCACCCAGCCAAGATGCCCAAATAGCTCAGATAGTTTGTCATTCAATAGTGTGTGCAAAGACAGCCAATTCGTTTTATAACGAAACTGTGAGGAGAATTAATTAGCAGTTTTAATTAAATTTAAATCGAATTCGATTTATTGTGATATTTGGAATGATTCGAACTGGTACAACCCGACACTATAAACACGGTCTGGCTGACGTGTTTCGATTGGAATGACATCATGTATCTCTTTTAAAATGCGCAAAAGATTTTACATGGAAAACAAAATTGTTTATATTTGTTATTAAAATATTAATATTTATATTTTGTATTAAAACCTTTTCTATGGCTACCCGCCTAAAAAAAACAACAACAACAAAAAACTGGTTTCTTCCATTTAAAGGTAAAATGACCTGCACATTTTTTAGATGATCGCTTCATTTTAGATTTTAAAAGACACAAATGTAACATTTAAATGCAGGCAGAGGTTTTTTTTCTGTTTTCGTTGCACTGCGCATCTTCTCTCGCATTGGATTTGTTTTTAAACAAACAAACAAACTGCATACGTACTGGATCGGGGTGGCTGATAAAGGAAGCAGCTTCTTACCTGTGGAAGCAAGCTCACTGTATCATATGGCGCGAACTGATTTACTTATTTCATCGCTGTCATTACGTCTTTCCTTCCATTATTCAATAAATAAGCCACACGAAATTCTTGACTTTTAAAATTACTTGTAAAGGGAAAGTTAAGTAGAAATTTTTCCAAAGTCAGCGCGTCTCTGATTCTACTCAATCACACTATCTGTTGCTGCAGTAGCGCTGTGGCTGCACGTGGAAGTCGAGAGAGTTCGTCGTAGGAGAGACCCATCTGATGGTGATGACGGTCCACCAGGAAGGCAGGGCAGCGCATCCAAATGTGTTCGGATGACTCTTCCGCGCAGAACCGGCAGATGTCGGTCTCGGCTTTGCCTGTGAGGCACAGCCAGCGTCGGAGTTTTTGGATGATGCCCGGACCGAAACCTGATGAGGTCCGTCAGTTCTGATTTCTCCAGTAGACTCTCCTCGCTCGGCGTGCTTGTCTGCAGTGATTGCAGTCTGGCGTCGATCCAGTCGGCGGATGATAGCCTGGCGTGTGGACGCCTTTTCGACTTGTGTTGCGGCTGAGCCCAACCTTTCCTGTTTATCTGCCATGGTTCCCCATCAGGTTGCAATGACCGGGTACCCAGACTATGTGTACCTCCTTGGTTGTTAATAGTTGGAAGATGGTCGATTGCAGCGCCAGCACGGAAGAATCAGGTTGTAGCGGATTGCCAACGGCTTCGACTAACGATTTGCAATCACAGACGATAGTCGCGGAATGACAGTCATCTTGATTCTCTAACCATTTGAGGGTGGTTTGTAGTGCCACCTTTTCGGACAGGTAGCAACTGCTGTGCGCACCTGTTGGGGCATGCCATTGGTGGATGAGGTCCGTCCCCTGTAGGACCACTAAGCCAGCTCCGCCGTTCCTGACACCTTCCATAGTGGATCCATCAGTGTAGAGTTGAATGTCGGTTTCGCCGGCATCTTTGATGTTCTGGACAGCTCTTGCAAGCTGTATGGAGGTTGGCATCGATTTGTCAGCCGGTGTCAGCAAAATAGGCGCTGGAGGTGGGCGATCCCACGGTGGGGGAGGAGGTAGCGTGACTATGAAGTCTTGCAGGAGGTTGAGTTCCGTCAGGCCAGGATACACTTGACTTCGCCAGTCGCTCCTTGCCAATCTGCGCTTGACGTCGCGCGTTGCCATCCATCTCCTTGGGTCTGTCACAGCGAGGTGAAACCAAGACTCAGCTTTCAGAAGGGACAGGGTCCTAAAACGAGTGGCTAGGGGAGTGAGGTTGACTTCTTGTAGGACAAACTCTGCCGCGGTTGATCGAAGGTGGCCAGTGATGGCGCGTGCGGCGTTTAGTCGCACACTCTCTAGCTTGTTCAGGTTGGCTTTGGAAATCCAGGGTGCCCCAGCTGGTGCAGCGTATTCGGCGAGACTGCGCTGGGTATCAATGTACACCGTGCGCAGATCCGCTTGCCGCCATCCATCTGTTGCTGTAGCATCTGGAGAGCGATATTCTAATAGACTTAGATTATTAACAACTGTCTCAGCAGAACGCCTCTCGTCATCTCTGCTCAGTTAGCGATAGCTCAAAAGACGTCGTCAGTCGATCTGCCATTTAAAAAAAAACCAGACGCATTTACATAATAAAAGCGGACGTTGGGTTTGTATAATTTTATATGGAGTTTTAATTTATGTACTGATGTCTGAGAAGTTTACTTAGTTTGTTCCTGTGGTGTTTGGTGGGAGGAAGGATCCCCGCTTTTCGCCATCAAAATACTGCTCCCAAATTCTGGGTGTGGCAGTCACCTTAAAATTAGTCTTGGGAGTGGTATTTTTAGAGCATCACTGGGCCAACGGTGCTGCCTGTCTGCCTACAGAGGCACCCAGACCAAACGTGCGGACTGCGTGAATCTTCTTGGTACAAGTGATATTATTATTCCAAAGCCTGCCCCCCCCCTGGAATCGTGCAACACCAAGAAAGTCTAAAGAACCTATAAGTATTCTATCAATTAAGTTTGTTGTGGGCGATAGAAAGCGCGAGCAATATATATATATATATATATATTTAAGGGTTAGCAGTACGGTTAGGGTACTAATCGCGACAGATTTACTAAAGAAAAACGGCTACGAAAGCAGATCGTTTGTAAAGTTAATTTCAAAGTCATACATCAGTCGTGATTAATAATAATAATATAATAATAATAATAATAATAATAATAATAATAATAATAATAATAATAATAATAATAATAATAATAATAATAATATAATAATAATAATAATAATAATAATAATAATAATAATAATAACAAAAACAACAACTATCGGAAGATTTGTTTCAAAAAATGTTCTTTTGTACAGGGATGAAGCTGAATATAATTAATTTATAATAATTTGTACAGTTGTATGATGTAGCTGAGTGTTTTTACAAATAAATTATTCCATTACTCAGTGGATGCTATCATAGTTGTAACTGGTTTATGATATACAAACGAAACATATTAATAGAGCTTACGAAAAATAAGCAGAAATCAAGCGGAATTTTGAAATATATACGTAAATCAATACAGATACACTATTAAACATGGGTATTCAGTTAATAAATGAATATCGATAAATTTTTAAAAAGGAAATTCTAAAAGCCGAAAGTCCAAGTGGAAGAAACGGGACTTCGGCTTAACGAAGATATTCATGATGATTACGGGAAATAAAACTTCAAAAATGTTCTTTATTATTAATTTTTCGAGATATAGATAGATTCACTGAGGGCAGAGTGGCTTCCTGGCATCTAGGTAAACTGACACAGCAACGAAACTTATCTGGATGGCTTTGCTATGATCTAGATGCTGTCTTGCTGTAGAATCATGAACAATGTAGCCTAAAAATGAAGTATCTGGTGCTTTTTTTTCAGAGACATATTTTCATCTCTGTCCCCCAACTTTATTTTGTTGTTGTTGTTGTTGTTGCATAAAATGATAACCACAGACCAATTTATTTAATTCAAGTTAGAAAAATTCACCACCGAGAAGAGAACAGTGGGATTTTTCCCTGCAGTTATTTCTTTGAACTGTTGAGATAGAAACATATAAACACAACAACAACAACAGCAGCAACAACAGGCTGTTTCCTGTAGTCGAATCCCGCTGGAATGCCATTACTTTGTGTCTTCCTTACTCTCCCACGCTGGTGGTATTTTCAAGATTTCCGCAGCTGGAAGCAATATCCGTAGCAGAGAGAATCAAAGTTTATTTACCTATCTGAGTCTGTCCGAAACTTTACTCTATCTCGTTTTCCTTTCTACGCATGAGTAACCGAATCCCTTCTTTTCTTCTTCTGTAGCCCATACCTGCTGTCCGTTGACCTGCCCTTAGCTGCTTTTAGTTCAACAAAATCAAATTTTAAAATTATTTAGATAAAATAAACATCAAGGCTAAAGGCAGCTGTCGATTTTAGTCAAATTGTCAAAGTTTTTTTCCTTTTCTTTTAAATATGAACTTTGTATTTTACTTTTGCCAAACAAATATTGCGGCATTCATCTTTGCCGTTACTATGGAGGGTTAAATTCTTTAAACTGGCGCCATAAAAATTCTTTTCAATAAGATACATGGAAAAATAATTAATTTAACTAAACAACAAAGTACAAGTGATCCATGATAAAAACATAAAGTAACAAAGTACATATTTTCAGTCGGTCACCAGCTAAACGTGTTATACAGTAACATCGTCTTGACAAATGCTTGCAACACAAGTTAGCAGACATCTTGTTCCCGACTGCTGAATACTTTGCTGTAACTAGTCCCGCAGTCAGTTTTTATGTCGCTCTTTTCAGGACATTTTATTAACATTAAAAATAATAATAATTGTACTCGATTTTAACGCCTTTTGTTTAATTGTTTAATTCTGTTTGATTTTTTAATTAATTGCATTCGTGTTTTTTTTTAAAAAATTAATTTTATTTAATCCATTTCATGTTTGATTGAAAGATAAATTTAATCTTGACAAACAGGCAATCACCATAAAAATGAAAGTAATTTAGATGGGGGTTCTAAGAAGGCATTAAAGGTGTCATCACTGCTGCCATTCACCCACCTTCACCACTTTTAATAGTTATTACGGGCTGGCGCCATCTAAAGTCTAAGACCCCAATAAATGGTAACTTCTATGCGATGTGAGTCGGGGCCAGGCTAAGGTGCATCAATGGATGTAACGAGTGATTATTAACAAAAAAGGCAGGCAGGTACAACAGGGAAATTCAGTAATTTCGAAACATGCATACGTGACCTCAAAGAAGAGAGGGATACATTTCGTGTGCTTCGTGGTTACGCAAGGCGTTTATACTGATTCTGACGGTTATCAATTTTCAACTCTCACAAAAGATTTTGAAAGCTCAAGATTCCGTTTTCGCAAGTATCCACATGAATATATATTTAATTATTTCTTATTTAGATTTGATCATTAGTATCACAAGTATAGGGAGGGTCGATCCAGTGGTAGTAGATCCATAAAACCCAAGTAGCTCATCATTGGTTGGGGAAATATCGCTGATCGTGTACGCAAGCACCCTGGCGCCTAGCGAAACCAAGATCTTTGTCATCAGAAAACGTGACTGGTGAATTACAGACGCAACTTTGTCCGGTCGGTCCTCAGGCCTTTTTATACCACACTGTAGTTCGTGATTCGCTTACCACGTGGACACCGGACGTTTCCGTTTGTCCAATATTGTGAAGAATTTTGTTCAAACCCTATGGGCCCCGCCGATCGAATCCTTGTGGTAACCTCTGGAGAAGCCATTCATAGTAGTCAAAATGCATCAAACAGGACGCTCCATGATCTATGGCTGCAGTAGCAGATCAGTGACGCAGGATTCTCCAGAATGAATTCAAACGGCTTATTTCAGATGATTAAAATGAGGGGCACCACTTTGTAGTCTGAGATGCTATGACGCCAAGTAGCAGTAAATAATTGGTCTTAGGTGGGTCCATTTGTTCGCTAATAACTCGTTAAGTCTTTTAATCTTATGTTAATCGTGTATGAACTAAAAAAAGGGTCCAAGATTATCTGTCGTTGGTTTAATATACTAACATTCGGCGTCATCATTCTTTGCAGCGTTTAACTGATTCGCTCTAAGACACGAATATTACATGATATCGATTATTTTCGAAAAGTATTATCCTATCTCATCAGGTGATTAAAATGCAATCCTCTAATAAAGATGACCGGGAAAAGCTGTTTTCTTCTATTTTCGGATCCTTCAGGTGAAATATACTGAGGTGTGACCTAACATTACAATATTAAGTTGCTGTCTTTGGTACCTAAAGGCTAAACCTGACGGAATCGATGAACATATATTTTACTAGCGTGGTGTTTCTAATAATAATAATATAATAATAATAATAATAGGATTTTGCGTTTAATTTGGATATTTATAATCTCATTTGATCAATGCAAAAAAAAAGAATTTAGTGCTACGTTAATGTTCGTATCTTGCTTTCACAAGTCCATTTGTTTGGAATTTATGGCAACTTGCAGGGTAAAAATAACGGTTCTGAGTGTGATACAGCAGATATCTAAAAGAACGGTCTGGGTAATTGAGAGAAGTTTATAAATAGGGATTTGTTTTTGTTCAAAAGCTCATTATCGTTCGGTAGTGCACTGTTTGTTCCGGAATAACCGTTCTTAATTGGATACGAGCTATACATTTGGAAAATATTTGAAACCTTTTCTTGACTTGAAATGAATTAGAAAAAATATAAAGGACTAGCACAACAACAACAACAACAACAACAACAACAACAACAACAAAATGAAGCAGGTAAATGGTATTAAAAAAAAGAAAGATATGTGACTTACAACTTAAACGTACGGCCAAAGACAATCTTGAAAGAATTGTTTATGTGACCTGTCCCTAACTAACTCCATCATCTTACTGTTGAAAGATGATTATAAACAGTTTGTTTTGTAGACAAGTCGGTGGCCTGGTGTCACGTGCTTAGTCGACAGCCTCCGTGAATATAGACATTTTAGTCAGGGTTGATCTTTTTATTGAATTATTTCTGGACAAATCTGATACTTTTATTTAGACCCCTCCAACATGGCCAGAAACTTTTAAAAAAGGGGAATAAAAACTCGGAATGCCACTTGGGCGTAAAAACCCTCTTACATCAATTGCTTGTCGAAATTCTGTTAACTGGTTCCTTTGTTTTCGAGGAACTATTCAATCAAATCTTATAAATATACGACAACTTTACTCTTTACGGCTGGAGATCTTCGATACTCAAGATGAAACCGCTTCAACAAAGGTGGGCGTTTGCCCGTCCACAACGATGCCAAGTTTGACACCAGGAGGACTCCTCTCAGCTCGCGTGACACTTCGCCGGAAGCTTCCATCAGATAGCATCCGCGTTCGATCCCCAGCCCCTCCCGGATCGCCAACTACGCTTCAAGAGCAGCTCTTTAACTTGTGACGGTTGTCTTACGTGTTGCAAAGTTAATCGTCCCTCAGGTAGGAACTGGTCATCTCTTTGACAATTAAAAAAAAAAAAGAATTTGTGTCATAACTGAGTGTAAGATAGCAAATTACATCTAGATGGGTACAAAATTCTCAAACGACAAACACCAGACAAAGCGGTCTATTCCCTGTCAATGAGGGCCATTATTAATCAATCGCTTGTTTTATTCGGCCTAATAAAGGTTTCCAAAATAATGATGATTTACTATTTCTCATTGCAAGAACGCGTTACCGCGTGAAGCAGGTTGAACTCTCATAATATGTTGACTATTCTTAGATCAGAGATGTTTAAAACCGTCTACAGCAACTCTTTAGATATTTTAGAATTGTCCTTTGAAAGTCCTTTTGCGATATTGATGTGACAACACTGAATTCTCCGCGTGTTCTTTATCGATTTTTCTTGTACACCAGTGAGAATAATTATGGATTTACCAGTAAATGAAAAACATCTGGTTTAATCAAAGCTCCAAAACTCGTTTTGTCTTACATGCATTTTTAAATAATCATATGCGAATATACACGTAACTAGGCACTGATAATTTAATGGGTAAGTCTGCAATTATAGCAGAGTGTAGATATTTTGCATCGTCCTCTGTACAGTTTATATTACCGCTTAACGTACTTGTTTACTAGATAAACAGGGCAGAAGAATCACTGTGTCTTGTTTCTTTTTGTTTTGCTCGTACAGAATTCATAAATATTCTATCAACAGTGTAGCTTGGGGTAGGATGACCTGATGGTGATGCAATTCTTTTAAAAACTTGCATGTAAATAAATAATGACCGCTCCCGTATTCATAACTTTATGTCGGGGAACTAGGCCTACTGTAAATTCCAAAATGGCGTCAACGAGTTTGGTTTTAATTCCGGATTTAAAACCAGCATATTTTCGCAATAAGAACTGTATCATTCTTTCACTGTAAGACGGTCTTCCTTACGCTGTACTTTACCGTCTCTCTTAAGGCGAGTGCTGCCATACGTTGTGGGTAAGAGTTTTTTTCCCGTATTTCAAAAGAGAAATATTTTTAGTTTTCACGTTTTGGCTCTTAGATATACGTTTTCAGAGCAACAACAAGAAGCCGAATTTTTTTTCTTTCTTTTTTAAAATCTCGAGGGATCTGTGGTCGCTTATGTTCGTGACGGAAAAAATCCGCAGGAAGAAATTGGCTTCCGTCAGTAGAGGTTTTCGCTGAGCAAAAACGCGTCCGTTAGCTGTGCATAAAGAAGACACATCTACAGTATTGACGAAGTCTGCAGAGCTGGGCATACATTGAACTTCACCCGGCGAACAAGGGCTCCTTTGGTTCGTTCTGTAACCTGATGATCGTTCTAGTTGATGGATAACCGCTCTTTCATTTTCTTGATTAAAATTAATCCCATTTGTAAGTCCAATATTCTGCAGTGTTTGCTTTTCATTTTGACCGCAGTCTAATTGTCTAATTTCGCGACCACGTGTAAAGGATTATATATCACGGGCACCAAATATACAATGGATCTTTAACATTCTACCAGTTTTGTTGTCTTATGGAACGTGCTATTTATAGATTGCACGGCCTTGTGAGCAAAATGAGTTGTTCCATTATTTTTTATTGGTTTTCATCTGATTTCGGTAAGGATAAGAGCTTCAGAATTCTTCGAGAAACCGTACACTTTTATATTTTTGCAAAAGCAATGCATTTACAAATATTTCCTATGATCATACATTAAAAGTATTTCTGCTACTGTAATAAATTCTTGAATTTTGGCGCGTATTATGCAGCTTTAAATTTTAAAGAGAACTGTGCCTCTTAAATTTTGGTCTTATTTTAAATATACAGATTTTGACCAGAAAATCTCTTTTCACACACACACACACGTACGCGCGCATGCGCGTGTTAATTTTTGCTCGTGACATCCCAAATCATTTTAACAGCATTCCACGATCACTACAAACGCGTGTTGCCTGACGCTTCTAATTAAAGTTGAACAGGAAAGACCTCGACCAATCGAATGGTACACCAATTATTATGACTTTTTGTCAGAACAGTACGAACCCGGACCTGCACAATAAGAGCGGATTAATTCTACAAGAAGGCTCCATCAAGCCCTGCGCTTCATTCACACACTCTCAATCTTCTAGTCCGGCTCTGTAAAGCCCGCGAATCAGGAGAACTCGCTAAACGTGATCCTGTACAATTAAACCCTTCAGGAGAATGGCCCCAATCAGCAATCCCCATATCACTGGCAAGTTGATCGCTGGCTGGCTCAGGACAATGTTTACAACTATATTGATCAAATCAGTTATATTTTTCTTCACAATGCGACGTCGATCTGCAAATCACTAACCATTGGCGCTTTGCGAAAGTTGTCATAGCAACCGCTCCGTAATTAAAAGGAAATGATTTTTTTTATAAATGACGAGGTATTTTACAAGCTCGACGATGCAGATATTTGAATTTTTTAAAATGTTGTGCTTACTTTTCTTTACTTTTCTATAATAAAAGTTTTTCAATCTTTTTCCTTCTTTAACTTTCAGATATATTTACTTCTACTCGATCAGAAGCTTTCCGTCATTTTATTACTAGAATTTCTCAATTTCTTTTAGAAAGAAGATTTTTAACGTAATATTAACAGATTTATTCCAAAATAACTTTTGTTTTACTGTAGTTTCTATGAATAATTTAATATCTTTTACTTATTATTTAATTAATACTGTATTTTATTTCAAAAGATTCCTGTTTCTTTATCTCAAAGCCTTGTTTTAATATATTTCATTCTTCTAAAAATGTACAGTGTTGAAAATTTTAAGGCTGCTAATTCAGATTTATGCTTAAAAGTTAACAAATCGTAGCTGATTAACACCTTGGTGTAAATAGAGATGGTAGTTTATTTTGCCCTTTACTTTCCCATGTATAGAACCGAAATACTTTGCTAAGCTATGTCAGTTATATAGCAGCAGGCACGCAATTAGTGTATTCTCACGGGCTCAATCAGTGCAATTAGTTATTCTCTCGGGCTTAATCAGTGCAATTAGTGTATTCTCTCGGGTTTAATCAGTGCAATTAGTGTATTCTCATGGGCTCAATCAGTGCAATTAGTGTATTCTTACTGGCTCAATCAGTGCAATTAGTTATTCTCTCGGGTTTAATCAGTGCAATTAGTGTATTCTCATGGGCTCAATCAGTGCAATTAGTGTATTCTCTCGGGTTTAATCAGTGCAATTAGTGCATTTTCACGGGCTCAATCACTGCAATTAGTGTATTCTCACGTGCTCAATCAGTGCAATTAGTGTATTCTCACGGGCTCAATCAGTGCAATTGGTTATTCTCTCGGGCTTAATCAGTGCAATTAGTGTATTCTCGTGTTTATTTGTATATTTTGAAGTTTGTCACATCAAACTAAAATGAAAGCAAAATTCCGATATAAATCCGCGAGTCATGATAACTTTTCTATTAGAATCTTTTTTCCATTTAAAGAAGAGTGGTTGCAGAGAAATGAGATAATAGTTTGGTAAATGGCAGCTATCTGGTGCGAATGTTTTTGTTTTTGTTGATTTTCTTTTTATTCAAAGAAAAAAGTAATATACAGTATTAGAAATAATTATGGAAATAGAAAGAAAAAACACAACTGGATATAAAATGCAGATAGCACGTGAGAGAATAGCATCTTTTGTGTAAAAGTGAAATACTCCATAATACAGTCACGTGTTGATATAGTACACTGTGATTGGTTGTCATGCAAACAAGGCAATGATTTGAAATGTGGAAATCAGATCGACTACTTTCAGATAATGAATGGTTACTTCAATCTGCCGTGTAAATATACACATCTATAAATAAATTTAACAAGTTACCGTAATAATTATAATATGAAAATAAATTAGTCATTTATTATTACAGTATAAATAAAAAAACCATGTTTTTTAAGTAAATCATAAAAAAGACTATAAAACTAAATCGCCAACAAAAAAGGGACCGACCATAAAGTTTTGATTGGAAAGTAATTTTCATGCTTAAAGTTACAATGGCTGTGCAGGTATCAAGTTTTCCTTCGTTGCTATGAATTTTAAAGTTATGTAAAAAATCATGATTCCTATTACTCTGAAATGTAACATTATCTCTTTTGTGTTTGTAATACTCCATTCTTCGGGTTATGCTTTATTAATGTTTTTTTTCTTTTTAAAGCTGCACTAATGTGGTTGTGAAACTTTTTTTTACTTGTAGTAAGAAAAGAATTCTCTAGGTAGTTTAATTTTAATATTTTAATACACAGAAATTTTAATGAGGTACTGTTTATTATGGAAAGCAGACTTTTAAAACAAACTTACTAGAGATATAACTGCAGATCAATAATTTACTTTTTAAACGCATCGCTATATATATATTTAAAAAAAAAACACGTTCCATTATTTAATATGTTGGAAAAATCTCCCGAGATGCCTGATATTTTATTAATGATTATAAACTCTTAAAAAGTCGTAGTGGGTCATGCAAAATATAACTCCATGGCTACTCTAAAGTCTGATTAATGTGTAACATGGCCAACTCAACACAAATGTTTACAGATGCATTAAACTTTGCGATACAACAGTTACCAAAAAACACCCTATTTAATTCCACTCTTTGGTGGAATATTGTTGATGGTTTTATTTTTGTTGCTGCTCATTTCTCGTATTAAGTAGCATAAAACTTAAACGTTGAGTATCCGATGTTACGCCGTTGTATTTTTATCAAAGCTAAAATGAATTTATTCAAATTTTGTTTGCATTCAAATTTTCAGGTTACTAGAAGCTGATAATTTTCTTTTACAATTTTTACGGTTTTTCGTGTTTTTCCTGCTTACACCAGACGAACTCTTTTTTATTACTGTAAAAAGATGTGTACCTTAGGCTTCTGCTGTTCTACAAGTTGTTCGACAGTGCTCTGCATTATCAGCTGTGATGTTTAACTAGATTTTAAGAAAGTAAATAGGTTTTGTTCGCTGAATTCCTTCTTTATACGTAGACAATAAACGTACAATTGTTGTATCGAAAAAATCTTAAACGCTTTTTTCACCAACAATAAACACAACTAAGTAGATATTGAATTCTTTATTGATTCTCATAGATAATTTGTCGTAATACGTGTACTGTAGAATTTGTGAAGAGAAAGATAAAGCAAAAAATGTTGCAAGTCTTTGCAGCGAAAGCGAGTAACATGTATCAACATTCTCATGGAAGGTCAATAAATATGAGAGTTAACAAAGGAGTAGTTTTTGTTTGATTTTGTTTTTGAACTTTTTAGGAAAGTTAACATAGAAGAAAGTGCGTAGATATATATAGTTGCGTATTCCATTCTCTAAAGAAAGAGACCAGGTGATAGTAAATGGTACTGATGCTAAAAAACAGTTTTGTATCTGCATTGTTAGACTTTTCAAACTTGAAAAAAAAAGTCTTTCTACTGGGTGATCAGAAAGTAACTATGCAGTGGAGTATATTTGTAATCATTTTTGCTTCATCTCCTTGTGCTTTGTTGTTTTGTACTGTAGTTCCCAAAATGACCAACAGGTGTTGACAGTAAATTTGCAAAAGTGAAACGGAAAGAATTGCAAAACGTTTTTAAGAATATGAAAAAACATGCGAAAAAATTGTTTAAACGTGAGTGGGGCTCATTTTCAGCATTTATTGTAATACATTGTTTATTGTAATACTTTATTGTAAGAGCTAATGTATTGAAATATTGAAATAAAAACAAATTTTTCACTGCATAATTACTTTTTTGATCTCCCTGTATTTTTTTTATTTTTTTATTGTTCCGCATAAGTTTTTAAATATGTTTACTTGGATGATCAAAGAAACTGAACCCGGTCTGCTTGGTATAGTTAAAATGAGATTAAATAATACTGAAGGCAATGCAATTTACATATAATTACCAGCTCTCAAAATTAGAAAACATTTTACTTTATATTTCTTTGGGCAAAGACACATCTTGATACTGGTCTGAATAAGTTTGTTTTTCTGGGTGGAATATGTTTCAGTTATTTTTCATCACTCAAGGGTGGAATTTTGAGTGCCGGTGCTAACACATCCCACAAATTTTTTTATGTTGCGGATGTCCGGATTCTTCGTGGCTAAGTACGATGTTGGAAGGTTTTTATTTTGTTGTTTTGAAAACAAATCTCAAACTATAACGGAAGCATGGACAGTGGCATTATTATATTTAAAAGATCCCTGGGATAAAAAATGGAGCATGATGGAATTCACATAATGAGATGTAATCATTCAAGAGAATCATGCCAAGTTCTAGGCATAACACATTCTTCAAAATTATTATCTAAACTCCACAGCAGAAATGTTGAAGAATTCAAAATCCCTTTGTTGTTGCAAACCACTGTACTGTGAACCCTGGATATTTTAATCACATGGAAAATTTGTAATTGGTATTCAGTCCAATTTTAGAATTCTTCGTACACTAATGATGCATCTGCATATTTTATGCGGACAAGTGTTTGTCAGCAGGGGCATAACTTCCAAAATCTCAATGCGTTGTTCTTGTTGAAATTAATGTTCTGGGTCTCTTATTCATGTATCCCGTCCGTTTCTGCACTCTTGAACTGAATGAGAGAAGGTTGAAGAGTTTACATCCAAAACATTTGTGGAATTGTATTCTTCATAAAAGGTACTGAATGTGAGACCTTTTTGGCCGGGCGGTATATATTACTACTAGCCAAAATTTAACTTTAGTGATAAAAATATTAAACACAATTCATTAAATGCGTATAAGAAACAAATATGAAACATATTCGATCGTGGATACTTTGGTGATGGTCAGCTCGCGACTTTGAGCTCCTGTTGTGAGTCAGAAAATTGTGGCGCTAGATCCCTTACCTCATACATCCTTCATAGCGGCAACACATCAGTGAACACCATAGAACATTATGTACAACTATGACGTATGAAAAACTCATCTTTGTCTTCTCGATACTGTAGGGGGAATTTATAAAATAAATATTGAAGACAGGTATAAGTATACTTCATCAAATACAAGACACGATATTGGATATATATTTGTATTTAACTAGCGGAAGTGTGGCTGAGTAAGATAATTAGCTGAAAGGTGTTAGCAATTGCTATGTCAAAAATATGGATAACTACATCTATAAATATCTTTCTCTTATGAGCCCCATAACACTCGCCGTATACTGTATTAATTTCCCAAATCGCTTCTTGTCAACTTGCATTTAATACAAATCCGTATATATTTTTTTAAATCTAAATATCGCGATAACTTGGGTTTCTCGCTGAAAGATCTAGTTGTATCAGTATGTTTATTCTAACAGCTATCTGGTCTCTGGGTACCCACAAGAGTGATCCTTCAGTTAACTTGATTCGGTGAATTCATCAGCAACCACCGAAACGCGTTTATTAATCCTTCGCCAGCTGGGCGACTGTTTCTTGTTTCTTCATCGCAGTATCGCAATATCGGAGGAGTCGCAGCTCACTATACAAAGAAAGATGGGCCTCATACTGCGCTTACAATCGAGAAAAAGAAAAAAAAAGTCTGATTATTTCAGATCAACTTAATTTCGGCATTGTCTTTCCTAGAGGATTATTTTCATGATAATCACAAATCATTTTATTTCGTTTGCAATCAGCGGATCGTGAAGATAGGATTATCGTTTACTTATCACATAAAGATGTTAAATACAGATTAGTAGCCGTAAGAGTTTTTCAGTTTATTTCAAAGGATGACAACGTCATTTGTGGCTTCTCGCTTCCGCGTATGTCCATGAATATTTCATGCTGTGTCACATTTAGCACATTGTTTCATCAACATCGCAATTTCCTTTTTTGCCTTCCAAGTATTGAATTTTGTGTCAACACAAATCGAGTCGAGTCGAGGCGGGTTTACCAGCGTACTTAGTAGCTAAGATCGAAGCGCCCTCTGCCAGGCTTGCTATCTTGCTCTGGGGTTTAAGGTTTCGGTTGGTTGATTCCGCATTGCCATTTCGATGGGACTGACGCCTGAGGGCCTTTACTGCAAGCACCCTAGCCGGGGAAGCGTTCACGAGCACGATCCCTGACCCCAGGTTTGGGATCATATGCTTGTATGGATTCGCTTTGTTCGCCACAGTTAATGATATTTTACTCTTAACCTCGCCGTCTAGGTTATCAGCCTTATCATATTTTAGTCACGTAATATTAATGTTTAACTCATCGTGATTATCACTTTACTTTAGTTTTCCCAGGAAGGCAAAGTGGGTGTGGGGTACCATAACCTATACTAAACTCTCAGGGTGAGAAAATGCTGATCGGGGTTGCTGGTAACTGGATTTCTCTTTAGCACCCCCAACCGAAATCTGGCAGCGTAGTTTCTTCTTCTTCTTCTCTTTCTTTTTTTTTTTTTTTGTACCTTAGAAAATTACTTCCAGGACCACTACTCTCAGGTTTTACAGTCAGTCGGATCAGATGGGGCGAATCAGTTATCGCAGAGTCTCGTCTCGATTTCTCAATATCCCAGGAAAAAAAATGGTACGGTAACCGTCAGGGGCCACCAGCGAGGAGCGGCAACTCGATGCTGCCTCTGTGATTCAAACGCCTTTCAGGAAATGCTTGATCACAGCTCCAGTTGATGTAGTTTTGTTCCATCCCTGGATGCTGTTGATTTGTATTAATCTTGTAATTTGATATCCAGTAGTTAGGATGGTGGTGGTGCACCGTCATACCATGGATAGAGACGTTTAAGGGATTCACTTAATTCCTTTTCTATATGCAAACTTTCGTTGTGCAGGCGAGTACTTCACCAATAATGATGATAATTATTAAAGGATAAAGGTCCAAGCCAAGTTAGTCGAACAAAACCCGGATATTGAATTCCCAGTCAAATATTTTTTAAATTTGTTCTATTATTTCCATTTAACAAACCCGTGTCGTTTGATGTTCATCTGCCACAAGTTTGGAAGTAGTTTCAACGAAAGTTTATAAAGAATCGTCCAGTGTCAATACGATTTTTTAGAAATTGTATATGGAAAACAAAGAAACCAATCGCCAGCTGGTACAGAAAAAAACCCCAGACGTCACCCTTGGGATATTTGTAATCAGTCGATATCTTTTGAACGATACACAGACAAGTAATGATCTTTCGGACATTTAAAACTAAACTGTGCGATTGTTTTTAGTTGATGATGATGATGCATTTTCTATCTCCTATTAGCAGTCACAGACCTAAGTAATCAACTCAGGTTTTTTTTTAAATTCTTACCTGTCTCATCATCAGAGGTGGTGCTGAGAATCACAGTTATATCGAATTGTAGTAGATGTTTCTGTTTCATTTTTTTTAAAAAATAATATGGACAACTCACTTGAGCCCGCAATTTCTTGCTATTTTATTTTTGACTTAGGTTCTTTTTAACCAACTTTTTAGCTCACTGCACCGAATATGACAAAATCCTGCAAAAATCGGTCGTGCTTCGTGATCACGTGACTTTTCTAGAATTCGATGAAAACATCGACAGTATCGCCACAAAAACATCTATTAGACAACCGAGAAAGTCAGTCTCTCTCACTAACTAAGGTGTAAATCGCCTGCAACTTTATCTAAATTACATTTATCGAGAGCAGCGCGACGTACAGTATATTCAGCCTTTAAAAAAAAGAATAAAGTCTGCACTTTAAAGCAGCTTTATTAATAAATTATCTGTCTTGAAAAAATGTATTTATGGTCATCAAATCTTATAAAAGGATAGTTGTTTTTGGTGTAATCCTTGTTTTTCTTCTTTCCTTCAAGCACTTTCGACACGCATCTGTTTATTGCCTCCATTTGCTTAAATGAGTACACTTTGGTCACGTGATTACGGAGATTACATTTTGTAATCGCAAAGAAAACTGAATTCAGAGATTTCTATTTTGTACGGACGGTTTGTTTGTGGGTGTACTAACGGATGGCGAGTGCTACAGTTCGGCAGCCTGCGTGTTTAAAGGTGGAGGGCATATTCGCGTGTTCCTCTACCGAACGTCAATCACAAACTGTCCAGGTGAACCCCCTGACGGCACTTACTCCACCGAGCCACGACGGGTCTTGTCTCCGAGCATTTCTACCGCTTTGCAACAGAACAAGCAGAGAAGTTAGCAAGAACTCTACTTTCGGTTTAGTTCGCACGAGAATTGAATAGTAAAGTAGAACAAAAATGCGTTTCTTACTTTCAATTAAGGGTTGTTTTTTTTTTTAAAAAATATTTCCTTTATGTTGAAAATATTTAAAGAGATACATCTGTGCGGAAACACCCGGCCTTTCCTCTGTGATCGCCTGCTCCGAGTCCCTTCTATTTCGCTCCATTAAAATAGCGCGACGACGAGCGTCCTGTCCGCGTGGCACGAATCCCACCCGGCGCAAATGATTCAATCAAAACAAACTCTTTGAAATATGCTGAAAACTTAACATATAAACAACATCTGTAGTACATTTAGAAATCTTCGGCTAAGCTCCTTGGCAGATCGTTCGCAGCTAAGTAAATCTCCTCCCCGCGGCTGTGTTCCATTGAAGAACCGGGTCTGCTCCGGTATTAAACCGGTGAGGCGTTCGGTGTTTCAAGATGAGGACAAACGTTAAGATTTCCAGCGTTCATCTCTTCAACTACAAACTGCCGGAAGGGTAATCCGCCTTTGGTTTTATAGTTATCCAGGGGAAAATAGAATAGGATGTGGTCTGTTTATTCAGACCCTTGCTGTGTTTTAATTAAAAGCTCGGCACGCTTACCGAGGGAATCAAAGGCGATTTACTGTAGCACGAATGGAGAAGAGAATTTCGAGATCTCGTACCTGAAATGTACGAAACAGCGGCGCTGGCAGATAGGATAGTGATCAAAACCATAGGCGAGGGTGTTTATACCAGGAACGGTCCCCGAAACGGCGTATGGCTTTACCGAAATAAAGTCTACGCATTACTTATAATATCTTGAGCAATTTTGGTTTTTTTTACCCCTTAAACTTTTCCTCGATCAGTTATGAATATGTTATTTCAGAGCGATACCCGCTCGTTTCTTAAACACGTTGCCAATTACTTCCTGAGCGTGTACTTTATTTATTTATGTATTTTTCTTTCAAGCGAGGAAATATATTTGTTTGCACTTTCCTCGCTGAAACTAGTATTGGAATAAAAGAAAAATGGGAAAATAAAATATGTATCGAGTACAAGTTCGGCTACACTACGGCTTACCGTCGGTCCGCCACAGGCATTACCGGAAACACACGAAGGTCAGAAAGGAGCGGAACTGGTAAGAAAAGAAAAAACAAAGAAATGTTTCGAGAGAGCGAGGGAGGGAGAGAGAGATCGTTAGCTGAGTGGATTCTACGAGTGCTCCATCTTAGATTTTTAATGGGTTTTTAGAATTCTTTTAACTAAAAATACGTTTCGTGTTATATATATATCGATAATAATTTATTTTGTTTTAAAAAGGCTTGTAATAGTTTTTTTTAAATATATATATATATATATATATATATAGGCTTGTAATATTTTTTTTAAATATATATATGCGCGCGGTGAGAGTGAGTTATCTGCCGTTTGATTTAAAGAAATCCGCTATATTTTATTGGAGATAAATCAGTTAACTTAGCGCGCACGTGCGAGAACTTCAGCAGTTGTTAGCTCAGAAAGAACGGTCAAGACGCCAGCTTCACAGTAGAGGACGGCCGCCTTTACCGATCTGGGGCGTAAAGCAAACAAATATCTGACTCGAGGTTACTGTTGAAATATGATCTTTTCTAGATGAAATAGTTTTATGCACCGAGTGCTTTCACCATTCGTACTTTTTCCAAAGTATTTTTTGGTAACCAATGTGGAACACAAACAGTTCGTCGGTAAAACGAAGGCACCATAAAGTTCTGTTATTCTGCTTTACTTCTGGATGTAAATACATTATCAGAATATTATAATGGTAATCAATAAGTGAATAATATTTTTAGAATTATTATTATTTTGTTTTCAAATCACTCGGAGATGAGGCGAGAAGTAATTGGATTTCCAGTGATTGTCAACCAGACCAGTTGCACTGTCACGTTATTCTTCAATGGAGAAGACTCCGCGATATTCTTAAAATTCCTAAAACAACTACCGTAAATTGTGGCGTATAAGTCGACCGCAAGATTTTTAGCTCAAAATTCTAGGTTAGGGCTATACTCACCGTATAAGTCTACCTCCAAACATACGGTAGGCTACCACTAGGCTAGAACTGAATTTAAAGCCAAAATCAACACCTCCAATAACATATTAATAGTTTACACTGCATGGTACCCTGATAATACCGCTACATACGGTATATGATAGTAGAACACGTACGCCTTTGCTTACACTCCGCCTTTTGCTTCAGTGATGTAAACAAACAGCCATTGGCGCCACCAACACCGTGCGGCCAGCTGCGAAACTATGGATCCGTTACGTCATTATACACACACGAACCTGACAGCACTGTAGGTGGAGCTAGTTGTAGCTGTTCAACACTCACGGTATTCAGTTTTTAAATACTGTAGCTGAAAATATTTTATCTCCATGGCTCCACCAGCAAAAAGGATGAAATATGACGCTAGTTTCAAGCTGAAAGTTGTTGCGTTTGCAAACTCTTCAAGCAGCAGTACTGCAGCGAGGAAGTATGGACTAAATGAAAAGCTGGTGCGTGATTGGAAGAAAAGTGAAGCCTCCCTGAAGAAGATTCCTAAGAAGAAATGTGCTGTAAGAACCGGAATCTGTCACTGGCCTGAACTGGAAAATTACTTAGAAGATTGGATCCACGAAAAGCGTCAAAATGGCTATTCAGTTACCAGAACTATCACACGTACTCAAGCACTTACGTGGGCAAAAGCACATCCAGATGAAAGCATAGATTTTAAAGCAACTGCGAACTGGTGTACTTGCTTTATGAAGAGGAAAGATTTGGTGTTGCGACAGAAAACTAAAATTGCACAGACACTCCCTGAGGACCTCGAAGACAAAATTACGCATTTCCATAGATATGTCATTGGACTGAAGAAGCAACACGACTACCCACAGTGTCAGATTGGTAATATGGATGAAACACCTTGTTTTTTTTTTTCGATATGCTTAGCAATAAAACTGTTGACTCCAAAGACAAAAACACCATCCTGATAAAACGTACTGGTCCCGAAAAGACGAAGTTCACTGTTGTATTAAGCTGCCTCGCAGACAGAACTAAATTAAAAAACAATGGTTATATTTAAACGAAAGACAATTCCAAACATCAAGTTCCCTCCAGGTGTTTTTGTCCATGTCCATGAGAAGAGGTGGATGGACGAAGGTTGAGTGCATTTATGGATTGAAAATGTGTGGAGTAGGTGGGCTGGTGGATTACGCAAGGAAAGGAGCTTGTTGATTTTGGACATGTTCAGGTCCCACTTAACAGATAATGTCAAGAAGCATCTACAACGAAACAATATTGTAACTGGTGCTTCAACCTCTCGATGTAAGTCTAAATAAGCCATTTCAGGACAATGTTCTTTTGGAGTGGAATAAATGGATGGTTGACGGAGAAAAGTCATTCACGAAGGGTGGTGATATGCGTGCTCAACCACTGGATATATTGTGCGATTTCGTGGTAAAGTCTTGGGAAGCTGTTGTAGAAACTGTCGTAAAATCGTTCCAAAAAAATGTGGGATTTCAAATGCAATGGATGGGGAAGAAGACGAATTGTTGTGGCGAGACAGTGACGAGGAAGAGGATGACAGCGAAAATACTGAAGACGAAGTCGGAACTTCCAGTGATTCGGACCAATATGCAGACTTTTTTTACGTCAGATGATGAACAGCATTTACAGCAGGACTTTGAAAGATTTTAAAATGTGATCATACATGCTTTCATTGTCAATAAAATATAACTTTGGTATGCTGAATTTTTATTATTTTATTACATTAATTTCTGTGTTAAATAAGTTCACCAAACACGAGTTTTAGGTGGAAATATTTGTGGCGGCCGGCTGGAGTTACGGTAACTGGTGCACAACGATGGTTAGGAGCCCTGTTCCCCTTGTCTTCATCTGCCTGCCACACTCTGTTACATTCCATCTAGAGGTCGCCACATTCTGTAATTAGTGGAGATATCGAGGTCTGTCAGCTGACATGTCTCAGTTTCTATTCTTAATAATGATATCTTTATTGCATCTTTCAGGTCTCTGTATTCTAGATTATGGTCACACTCTAGTTACTGCTAATGCCTGTAGATTTACGTTTATGCCAGCAAACTTCAGTATCCTTCTTGTAATGGTCACATACTGTTCGATAAACTCACTTAGCTACATATTTTTCCAATTTATTTTTATTATTATTATTATTATTAAAGTATTTGAGTGTGAAAGACCATTAATGCCGTTACTCATATTTGGTGATAACTGACGATGTGAGACAGTTGTAGACGCTAGTGGCTACAAAGATTCAATTTAGTAAATCACAGTTTCTGTACGGATGTACTTCCGTATTGATATTTATTTATGTTTTCCAATTTGATTTCTTTCGCCTCTACACACTCGAAAGTAGCACAAAAGCAAAATCTGACATCGTGTGCCAAATATCATAATATCTGCTACAGATCCCTAATTAGAGATAATACGCCAGACGTTTAGCCCGACTTCTGAAGATTCACAGGCCGATCCGGGTGGGACATTGGTCGCTCGAAGTCGCGAGGTGTCTCTGGCGCTAATTTACTTCTGTTCCGTCTTCGGTAAGATGGCCGTACGTACTTCACCTGACCCTCAGCCGTTCGCAGACACATGCTGATTTATCCATAGCGATTTAGTTATGCGCCACAGGCCACAGCAGGAATAATTACGTCCTGGTAACACAGCAGACTTGCTCATAGATTGGTGTCGAGCCAAGAACTGGCGTTTGGCTCATCCCGCATTCGGTCTGTGCTGCGTGTCTTTGGCAGAGGTCCACTTGATAAGCCGTTGAAAAAGAACCTGTCACTATTTATTAAAATACGTTAAATATGGTTTAAGCATTTATATTCGTATACAGTAATATGTTTTTGTTAATCCCTTAAAATATTTACGCCTACAACATTCAGTGTTATTAACTACTAAAAAACATTAAATGCCGTGTTTTCTATACCTGATTAGCGCCGTCCAGTTCCGGTTTAAAGCTGTAAACGACTCCTCCCATTTTATTCACTACTATACACACGTCCCTTATTCTTGGTTACTAAAAGTGCTCCCTTCCAGCTCGTTACCCTTCTTTCTCTCGGTTGCTGTACGCATTTTTCGTACAGCTTCTCGAAAACAAACCAAACAAAAATCAAACTGTTTTTGTATTTGGTAAAACCAATTTAGTTTCAGGGAAGTGATTAAGATCTTAATTACTGCACTTAAGTTGCGACAAACGTTGACTGTAATAATCAGACAAACGCTACTTTTTCTCTCACTTACGTATGCTTATCCACACAGCAGGTGAAATAATTTAATACTAAGTATTTAATGTAGATAAGCGATTGTAACTCTTTTGATTAGCGCCCATCACCTAGTTTGACCCGTTCTCGTTATTCAGACCTCCAGGACTGTATCCATGATCAGCAACAGTCCTCTATACACCGAGACAGGTATAAGGACAAGCTTACAGCTCAGATCGGAGTCCATACAAATGGCTTCTTATTAATTACGAAAATACTCATCAAATAGCTTCTGCTAAAACTATTAGAATTTTTTAAAAAAACAAATAACTAAAACTGGAATTTAACTTGAAAAAGAAAAAAAATGAATTTAATTGTAAAACTTTGACTCACCTTAGGTATAATGCATAAAAATAATACAATCTAAATGTTTTTCTCTGTTGGTAATTTTTGTTTTTCTATCTTTTAATTGTTGTGGTCAGGGTTAGTTCCCCTGGGAAGCCGGATATGACGTTCATTAAGTTTTTTTTTTGTTTTTTATTCATGATTTACCACATTTTGATTATTTACTTCTTTACATATCTACGCCTAAATTAATAGTGTTTTAAAATATATCTGCTGTTTATCAAACAACGTCCATCAACACTGGACATACTTACCTGTGGCCATAATACCGGAATGTATCTTTTGCTTATCAACCTGCATTCTTACTGTTCAGGATATATATAAATATAATTTTGCTGCAGATACTGTTAGAGTAGACAACCTCATTGGAAGAGCGTTGTATTGCGGTTGTCCGCTAGGTAGCGCTACCAATCCTGGAGCCCGCACTTTCGACTTCTGCAGAGATTTTATGCTGATCATGATGAGCGAAATTCCATTTTTCATAAAAGAACTTTAAAAAGGAAAGAAAAAAGTATCGTTAATCGCGGCGCTCGAGCGCGGACCATTTGCTAATAGTTACGCTTAGCTCCGTCGTTTTATATATAAAAGAAATTTCAGATGACAGTCTGAGGATTTGACGTTAGAATCAGCCCTCGAGGTATTCGTGTACAGACAAAACGTGGAGACGTTCTGCGCACATCCCAACCGGACAGCCCAGGATACAACTGTTTGAAGCCGAATACCCGGGCATTTTAGCAGCATTATCGCCTGAGAGAAAATCGGAGAAATATTTCGGCAAAGTGTTCCTTCTTTCCGTTTTCCATTTACTTTAATGTGCTTGATTTACTTGGTCAAACTTTATACGCCGTTCAGAATTGATCGCTTCATTAATTCAAAGAAAATCGAAATAAAGACTGGGTATTTAGTTTTCAACTCTGTACATGACTGAGAAAGAGTCGCTTGGGGTAAGGAAGAAAGAAAAAACAGAAGCAGAATTCAATTTATCAAAAAGCAGAGCGTGAAAACCTGTAAAGATTTTTTTGCTCCACATTTTTCAAAATCAACCTGTTTCCAAAAAAAAAAAAAAAGAGTTTGCTTTAAAATGTCTGTAATTATATATTCTTGTAGAAAAGAACAGCTTCATACTTTTTAAATCAACGTGCAAAACCTGAACAAACCATAATTACTCTTTGATAAATTATGGGTAGTGGCGAGTCTTTATTTATTTGGAAATAATTACTGAGACGGAATAAAGAGCGTGATGTATGTATATTTGTATTGGGGCTTTGGCTTCATTAAAGCAACTGTAAAGACCAGGCGGCGGGAAAAAGAAGAGAGTAACACATCCGTGTTGAATAGTTTTGAATAATATGGGAACAGGTAGCTGCAGCCGGCCAATAAAGACCGGGGCTCTTCGAAAGAGAGAAAACTCTTCAACGGTTCGGCGTCATCGCCCCCGTGATATAAAATCAAAGAACGAACGCAGAACCAGAGCTCCCGACTCTCACTGAAATAGAAGAGAACTTCAGGAAACGAGTTCGTATACACGAAGCAAGTGGTGAGTGTGTTGGCTTCAGGACCTAAGGGTCCTGGGTTCAATCCCCGATGCTGGCACATTGTTGTGACCCTTGAGCGAGGTACTTTACTGGCATTGCTCCATTTGCTGCTGGGAAGTGGCCTGTGTAGGCACTCAGACAGAGGAACCAAGGGTGGGGGACGTTCTATAGCCGTGACAGAGGCAAGTCTCCTATGACAAGGAAAAGTCAGAAGAATAAACCACTGCTGAAGACGGACGCACTGGGCCAGAGGGCGCATGACGTCGGTGCGACGCATCTCACTCTTTTGAAATGAGTGATCGCAGTTACACACAAACGATAAACCCGGGCTCAGTAGATTCTCGCGTTAGTAGCCGTCTAGGAATGGTGAGTATGTCTACTCAATCTGACAAACGGAGCCCCTGAGGTGGGACAGTAGCTATCACTTTTATCTGCATTGGCCGGTAGTTTATTTTGTGGTTTCCAGCAAGTTCTAGAACCGAGCCAACATTTAAATTAGCGTTCGGAAATCATAAGCAGACCTACCCAAACACAGTTAAGTGCCCCCCACTCTGTTGTTAATAAAAATCCGCTCGTCTAGTAAAAACAAACCGTTAAAGCCCCGTGAGCCCATGTGTCAGGACATAAATCACCGGCTGTGCTGTTGTTAACGCTTCGGTTTTTTTGTTGTTTTTTGCATAATTATGAGCTCAACCAATTGTCAGCTCTTACTACGCTTTTGTGTAAATGTCAGTCGGTCTTATTATTGATTAAATTTTTGTTTTCCAAATTAAAATGGCAGCTAAAAACGAAATTTCATACAAAAGAAGGGGGCCCCGGCGGTGCTCCGTTAGTGCCCTACGTAAAGACCGGTTACTCTCCACAGAAAAGACTGCGCGAGATGGCGGAGCTTCATAGGGAAATGTGGGAGATTCGGTGGCACCCGTGGTCTTTATGTTTTTAATACTTCTACCAGTTAAAAATTACAATTTGAAACCATATAATTGATCTAAATTTTGTTCTGTAGATCAGTCAGCACCAAGACTCAAAGGTATTCTTGTTTTTATTATTTAACTGTTTACAATTTTAACGGTATTAAATCGCCGTTTATGGGACGAGTGCCCTCCCCCTTACCGGTCCACTTTCAAACTTACTCCTACGGGCCTCCATTTATAGTCAACTGTTTCGGCCATTAGCGGGACCGCGAAAGATTAGAGAAAAACCATAGAACACAAAAATAGGCTGCTGATTCAGATGTCTGGAGCAAACCATGTTTTTTACTGATAGACAATTAACTGTTGATCACGATTCCTACGAAAACGTCAGCATCGCAATTGCTACAACCAAAGAACGGTTATAAGAGGTTGAATTGATTGACTCTAACAATTGGAAAACTTTTTTCTGAAATGTGGTAATACGAAAAACCAAGTTGACTTTGCGTGCAGTGTATTTGGCAGGTTTGAAATATTTGGTTTTAAATGATAACAGTATGCTAAAGGAAAGACAGCAGAAAAGAATAAAGAGATCTGCGTTTATCCTACAATTAAGAACAAAGTAGAAGAAATGTGAAAGTACGAGGTAGGTAGTTATTCAACTGGAAACGTGATAAAAAAACTGATGGGATTCTCACAAAAGACAGATATCGAAATATTCTGCAATGCCATCTAATTCCATCAGGGCATCGTTTGATAGATGATGAGTTTATACTGCATCAAGATAATGTTCCAAGGAAAATAGAAAAGCTAGACAATCTATTACTAAAAAAATAATCGAAAAGACTTTTCATACCATGGTTTAGCCTACCTTGACTTTCAGATCCAAACAACATTGAACGTGTATAGGATCAGCCATTTCGAAGAGTCAGGAAAAAAAGTACGGCCATGGAACTATTTGCAGGAGAAATGAAGATTACTTACAAGGCAATATTTTGAAAAGTTACTCAACTGGTTGCCTAAAATTAAAGGTGGATATTTTGATGAAAAAAGCTTGAAGTGATGACAGTCTGAATTCGTTTTATGTTCTGATACATGGTTCTGATTTTTTGTTTGATTATTAGCTTTAATAAATTGTTATAAAGGAAGCTAATAACATTCTGTAAAATTTGCTTATAATTGTGAACTGCATTTGTATATTTTCACAAAATTCTAAAAGTAATGAAATTTGACATATATTTCATTTCATTCATAAAGCACCGCTGAAAGTAACTATAGAAACCAGTGTATTGTTTAATCAAATTAGCTCATGGATCTAATTTTATTTTGAAAAGGGAACGATGTCGACAATTAACCGGCAACTAGCGGAGTGAAAAATCCCAAGGTTATTGGCGTACACAGCGCGAGCTATGAGTACCTCTGGGCTGTACGCTATGCCGTGTAGTTTCTGTGCAGGCAGATCCCTGAACTGAGCCTCCTTATGCGTTTAGAGAAATGATCAATGGGCTGAAGATTCGGGGAACATGGCTGACCACTCCGTTGAAGTGACGGTCCCGGCGCATACGGCATGAAACATGAATTATGGCGCCAGCTATTGGTTCCATGATTCTGTCCAGGGGCCTGTTACGAGTTCGCTGTTCCCGAATAATAACCGGAGAGTGAACCTAATTGCCACTATCCCTTCGCACACCATCACACTGGCGTTACCGTGGCGACTCTGCTGCACAACCATAGCAACGTCATGGCGGAGAAGTAAAACTTCAACCGGCCTCGACCAGGAAAGGGGACCCAACAAACCGTCGCGTCGGATAATAATCGTGCGATAACTAGAAAGGGTCAGGTCACGTGTGTGTTTTATTGCACAACCGACGTTGACCACATCTAACCCTGTATATCGGTGAACCGATATGCATTTCAAAATTCGAATTCTTATAAAACATGTGACTAATAAGAGCGGGGATCTTGTGTTGTCCGTACGTTTTTTCCACGTGTCTGTCATGTGAGATTTTAGACCCGAGTGGACAGCACCGAATGGCAATCTCACAGGGGTAATTTTGACAAACGCACGGAGTCATGAACGGGGGGAAGTAGAGAGAAGGTAAACACGTGCAGTGGACCAGAGGCGAGCAATGAAACTAGCGTAAACTTTCATAAGCAAAGCGCGAGCTGTGATATCCAATTTGGGGAGAGATACAGGCTCGTCTCTCACAAAGCCGCTGATTAAGTAACAGAAGCTAGGAAAACAGGAAGATCTATTTAAAAAGCGATAAAAAAACTGCCAGTTTAAAAACACTTGGTAGCAAAATCTGGTGTTGGGTCCTGTCCGCCTGCAGATGCTGTACAAAGGCTGGGAACTGTTTTAGGCAGTCTGAGAGCAGTGCTTCTGACGAAGAGACAGCGGCACGTGGACGATGTAGTCCCGTTCACGCGGAACAAACTGAGCAGATGACTCGTTTGTTGCTGCATTTCTTTTAAAACCCATTTTCACCAGATATTACCTGTCGGGGATCGAATGGAAAGCGAACCAACGCGGTTCAGGTATTTACACCACCATTTACTCAGTTCTGCTAGAGACAAACCCAGAATTCGTAAATGGATTTTTAATCTACGTTTTCACCGTGGAGTTACTTCAGTACTTTACTTGGGCACACAACTCCGCTTTATTGTTTTATCGCATGGCGTCACGTCAGTCACGACAGTTTCGCGCACTTGGCCGTTAGCGTTTATCACAACAACCAGCAGAATTCACCCTGTGACTCGACCTACCTCCGCCCTGTTTGGTTAGACAGGAGGAAGAGGGGGAGGGTCATGCGAAACTCGGAGGCGCTTATCCACGAGACCTGCCCGCCACAAGCAGAGAGAAAGAGAGAGAGAGGACCTTCTCCCCCGTAGGTGGTGCGCAATTACCGCTGTTTCTCACAATGTAAGAGTATCTTCTGCTCGCTGAATTAGTTTAAGTGCCGATCAAATGCTTCCTGCTCTTCCCACCCTCAGTCCTCTGCGTGCATGACTGGGAAACACGCAGAGAGGCGCAAGTCGGTTTCAGATCACACCTGGGACAGGACGCAAACATTCTTTGGGGTAGCTGTGGGAGGAGACTCGCAACGCAGATAGAACTGTGCAAGAAACTACGTCTTGGAGGTCGACAAACCGAGCGGGACTCGAACCCTGTCTCTCAAGCCATCGTCGCCCTTCTTCGTCGTAGTTTAGTGTAAACACAAATGCTTACTTTTATTTGAATACGGAGGATGTTAGCACGAAGAGGACTTCTCCAAATTAAGTTAAGTACTTAACATTCTTCATTGATTACATATTTGTATCTCCGTCTCCTAAAAGAAATTTCCAAGTGCTATAGGATCGAGTTTCCATTGATTCTGTTCCATTTACCTAAACCGTTACTTTAATCGGAAATTAAGAACGCAATCTACTGTCAGAACGTGCACTTGTTGTTGTTAAATGATTTTACTGCTCCATTTATCTTTAGTAATGCATTATTGGTTAATCTAATCCAAACACGCAATGTTTTCAGTTGCTTTCCTTCTTGGATGTTCGTGTTAGGACAGATTATAAAGAAAACGCAAGCACCGCATTTTGTCAACCAGCTCTTCACTCAGTGGATTAGTCTTTGTTTCCTGATAACCACGAAGATTTCAAACTAAGTTGGTAGCTGTTTCCACTTTAAATTTTAACGAAGTCCGTTTCCCTAAAATTACTTCTATGCATTTACCGACCTTCGTCAAAATATTACAGTTATAAATCAGAAATGTCGTCGTCTACCGTTTCATGATGTTCTCTCCAACAAAGCGTAGTTTTACTGTGTTAACTTTCTGAACACCGAGCCGCCTATTCTCTCCTGAACTTTCTAGAGCGGTGACGCTACACGAATGTCCTCTTTAACCGTGTTCCGGCAAAGCTTCTGACGTCGTTTCCGCTTGGGACGGATCAACACACGGCGATATAAACAAATACAACGCGTTTAATAATAATAATAAATTTTTATCTTGCTGACTGAGACGAGAATGATGATCACGATAGTCGTTTTACTATTACTGTTGATAACAAACTAGTATTAATAGACACAGTAACCCGGTGTTATTGATGCCTTTACTGCCTTAAAGTACTACGCGGCCCAACTGTCTTCAGCTGACGTCCCAGAATCACGGCGGCTGTTATCGACTAGACCCGACAGGCGACAGCAGAGCAGCAGCATCAGCAGCAGCAGCAGTGGGAGAAAGGGGAAGACGCATCACAGTCGCGAAAGCAAATAGAGAGCCAGGGTGACCAGCGCGCAGTCTGGTCGTCCGAAGTGACGTGGCCAGGGAGGGGAGCGAAGTTAGTCCGCTTGGGTCCCGAATGAAGCCGTTTGCAGCTTTGTGGGTCTCGGCTGCTTTTGATGGATCTTATCGGAGAGACAGCGCGCTGCTCCGCCGCTGCTGAGAGATGCGCTGACAAGGTAAGAGCTGCATGAGCAGGAACAAGGGTGCCAGGTGTCTTTATTTTTACAGCCTTTCAAGCGTTCTTCGCGCGACCTTCGGTCCGAGTTCTTACGTTTGTTTAGCTGCCCCAATGTTCTGATTGATGCAAGACAAATTATGGCGGAATGTTCAGTTAGGGAGAGAAAGGGGAAGTAAGTCGTGAGATCCGCGGACACGGATTTGCGTAAAGGTTCTTTTGTCATCTGACTTGTGTGATAAAGATTTCATTAAATGTGCCCCGTGCCCGCGGGCAGTAAGGCGCGTCCGGATAAGAGATGGCGAAACAGTGCGCGCGCATGCGCTAACTTAAACGTGATGCACATGGCGGAACTTGTTAACACACACACACGTTCAAGCTGGATGTAACTGCTCTCGGGTGTGGCCCCACAGACCCGTCTTAGCCGCATGAATGATGGAAGTTGCATAAACACTTTTGTGAGTTAAGGTCCCCGATGTTCTTTATCGATAATTACTCGGCGATGAAGATGGCTACGTGCCCCGCCCAGCCATTAAAATCTAACGTCTGTTTTTCCTACAACAACAAAGCTATCTTTGGATTGTCCTTCAAAGCACTGGAGGGCACCACAATTATCGTTATCGTTTCTGTCATGATCATTGTACAAATTCTCTACCCCCCCACCCTGGGGATGCCTGACGGTCAGGTGTCTGAAAGGTTTCTGTAAAAGGCGAATTTCTCTGTGGCTCCGCTACTTCGTTTGTCGTCGACGTCCACCCTAAAAAAAAAAAAAACTAGCAGCAACAAAAGCAGGAAGCGAGGTAAACGGGTATAACAGGTTTAAAAAAGACACATTCTAGACAGGCGACTCAACGCAACGTGGCTGAGTAGTTGCGGGAGAAGTCCCATGGACAGAACCCTAAAGTGCAGAATGTATCGGTCTCCCCGACCGCCAGAACATCGGCGCGAGAGTTTACCGTGGACCGGTCTCGTCGGCGCGAGAGTTTACCTTCCGCGGCGGCTCTGTAAGCGAGTCGCTCGTTTGGGGAGAGTGTCTCTTATCGGAACAACTGCCGACCCCCGGCTCAGTCGAGCTGGCCCACCACGTCGATTCTCACTTGCTGCGAGTTCCCTTCCAGCTCGTGAATCCTTCGAGTTTCGAGCGCTGCTCTCAAACCGATAGATGATAAGTTCAGTTTTGTCTCATCCAGGAAATACCCCCCCCATCCGCGGTACCCACATTTCACGGACGGAGGAAAAAAACAAAAAACAAACTCAGCAGCAGACAGTTTTCTAAGGTAAGATTTTAGCATCAGCGTTTGCGATTTATCGTTTACAGAAAAACCACTTCGATTGCAAGTAATATATACATTCTCGATACAATCGAGTTACCAGTAATCGATATCAATTAGCATCGCCAAGTGGCTGAACTACAAACCCGGATTTTAAAAAGCCAACGCGGTGGTGATCGGTAAATATATTCAGTATCAGATTAAAGTCCCCTATTTTGTCTTTTTTCATCAGACCGCAATCTTGATCTGAAGATGATCGATTGTCTTGTCGCCGACCTATTTTTTTGTTGTTTTAATGGCAACTTGTGTACAGATCACTACGCATCCTCTCTTCATAGCAAAATGAGATATCGCTGCTACAACAAAGTTAAGCCGTCAGTTGTCACTTTACAGACCTTAAACGATCGCAGCAGAACCTTCTTTCTAAGGTTTAATCCATGGTAACGGTAATGTAATACCATTTACCTGACCCTAACAGACAAAACCGTGTGTTTACCAGCATTATGTTTCTAATAAAAGGGGTTTCCGCCTTCCCCTCGGTTCCTACTTTGTTTTAAAAACACTTCAGAAGACACTTCTGAAAAAAGTACGACTCCTGCGACGAAAACACGACGTTTTACCTTATTTTACCTGCTTGTATTTTCCTCATTTTTTTGTTTTTTATTGTAATGCTGCGCATGACTTCCCAAATACGGCTACCATCGTGTAAAGAAGAACTCGTGGGCCAGGCTGCTCGTTCTACGGTGTTCTGCGGATATCTCCTGTTTGCTGGGTGTCAAGGTGTCTAGTAAAGATTTGTTAAATGAAAATATACAAATCCACATCATTTATTAATTTACCATTTTACTTTTAATTTCTCGGACATATTATCTATTTCAAAACTACGCGGTGTAGGCCGACTTCACTGGTCAGTGTATCTGACTGAATTTCTATTCTGATTTTCGAGAAAGTGACCCTTGTTTGCATAGTGGCCTCTATTGGTCACGTGGTCCTGCCAAAAAAAATGGACGGCGATTCTATCTTGGAAATAAAATTGTTGGTTTAATGTTCTTAAACATCTCAGCGGTGCTGGGAACAAGGCTGCTCCAACGAATTTGTCAGTCCTAAGTGTATTTCGGACATTCTCGGGGCGTGGCCATCTGATGATGTACACGTGTGGTCCGCCAATCTGTGCCTAGATCCATGGGTACCTTGTGGAATCTCTTCGCCCACATTTTTTATTACAATTTCTTTAAATTAAGGTATTTGTTGCTTCTAGATTTAACAATATATATAGATCTTTACTTTTTTTTGTTTGTTGACGTATATTTTCATGCTTGAGACTTCACTACCCGCTTGACTTTAGGGTAATTTGGTGGAAGCTGCCTAGTAGGCCAGCGTGTCCCAGCATCCAATCCAGTATTAATAAAACCTCGTTCGGCTAGCTCTATAGGTAAACTATATATTCGTTGGTTTCGTAACTCCAGACCGGTTTTCCCTGTGTTTTACATAGATTGTAAAAGACACTTGGGTACCTCGAGTCAAAGCAGATATTGTAAACATTTTCAGAAATGCAACTTTATCCGTGTTATAGATGCTACAGATAACTCCAGCTGGTATCTCTACCTTATCTTCCTTTCCTTTCTGGAATTATTATGTAATCTCCTGCATCACCAGGCCTAAAACCATCTTCTGCTACTCCATCTGCAGATGTCTACACCGAGTCTTGAGGTGCTGTAGTTAATGTTTCGGTGGTCTGATTCAGAAAAATGGTAGGATAAGATCTCCGTTTAGTATACCGCTCTGTGGAGCTGCCATGGTGCTGATTGCTGGGCTTCAGATTATGATTCGTCACGAAACGATTTATCTAAAAATTTCTCATTTAGCCATTGATAACCCTGACGTGATTTTAATTATTTATATCAACAAGGAACGCTTTGTTCTTTGACTCGCAGTGTGAGACGATCCGAACGCTAACCTTTTGTCTTTCTCTAAGAATTAGATTGCGTTACTCTGAAGATGTAGTGTAGCTGGAATCAAACTAGCTTCTCGTAAAAGACTGCTGGCGGGTTTCTATACTACACTAGTTATCTATCTCGCGACTTCACTTTTGACAACCTAAGTTTTTCTTTACAAGCTTGGTCGGAACCAGAGCGCATTTTTAATCTTTTTTCTTGTAAAATACATTTTGAAGAAAGGAAAGCTATCAATACAATGTTGCTACCTGGAAATGATGGAACAGCTGTAAAATTTTCATTATTAAAATAAATTACCCATAAATAAGTACTCTGTTTTATTCAAAGGACAGATAGAAACTATGCCTGAATCTCTTAACTACATCAAATGTGAGCTACAGCATTATTAGCATATAAAGCTATTCTGGTGTTCTGTATAAGCTATATGATATTGTTGATATAAATGTGAAGGGAGGAAGGTTTTAGACAACTCCCTGCGCTAAACCCTGTCGCAAGATATAAAATGAAAGTTTTAATTTATTCCATTACGCGCACTGGTAATGCTACTTTAATAGGTTGATGAAACAGACCGCGGAGGTTTCATAATCTGTCATACGTTGATCGTAGTTTTGATTTATGTCTCTCATCCGCGATGTATCTTGCACAAGCTGTAAAACGCACCAGATGGCCAGACGTTGGTGTAGTTGTTCTGAATCCTACCCGTGCTAGTGTAAGAATATTTCAGAATGCTAGCAACAATGTCAAACGTCGTTGTACCCCCGTTCCTCTAATTTAGATGACCAACTTGTGAGAAGAATTTTTCTGCAATTATTTGTTTTGTTCTTAGAGTTTCCTTTCTTAACTATTTGAATAATGATTTTTTAACACCCAAATATTAGGCGTTAGCCTCACGCTATAATCTTTTTAAAAACTGGAGTACCATTCCTTCTGTGCTTTTAGGAAATGTCGAATCTCATCATCTGTGATATCGCCAGGTTGTGTTTTTCATTTCTGCAAGTTTTAAAAGTGGTGAAATGTTAACAGGTCCTCTCTGGCAGCTTTTCTCACTTGTTTCCTGGAGGGAGCGTCAAGATGTTTGTTGACCTCAGATTGGTTTGTTTGGCAGAATTTGATTAATGCCTTAACCTCTCTCTCTCTCTCCTCTCTCTCTCTCTCTCTCTCTCTCTCTCTCTCTCTCTCTCTCTCTCTCTCTCTCTCTCTCTCTCTCCATGTTTTAATATAGACTGAGACTGATTTATTTTCTTTTAATATTGCTTCACAGTTTTTGAGACGCTATTATTTCCAAGCTTTCTGCATTTTTATGCCACACTTTCCTCTTTTCTAAATTTACAATGTTTTTTGACTGAGCATTTAGGGTATTCGCTATTTATCTCGTTTACTTCCCCTTTTCACTCCCTTCTCGTGTGAAGATTTCCTTAGCTTGATCCTATTTAGTTCGTCATTCCAGAAACGTTTGTATTGTGTACATGCGCCCCCTGGCAGGAAGCTCTGGAAGCAGCTTTGATGAGATCACAAGGCTGATCGAAGACTGTGTCCAAAGAGCCCAACAACGACATTGCATCGTTTTCTCTCTCATGACAGTATCTTCACACTTCTGCTTTCTTACAATTCCGGGGTTTTTTTAGCAGAAGCTTTCCAAGAAACATCATGGTTGGTAGACCATGTCCTACTGCCATCTTTTCTGCTACATGAAATAAATGGTAACACTGTTCAAAAGGCATTTAAGGACAATATTCAAATCGGTCAAGAAAAAATGACGGCTATAAAAGGAGAGAAAAGGCGGAGATTAACGAATTCATGAAAGTGGATATTTATGTAATTTGGATCTTTTTTAAAAAAAAAAAAACCTTAATAATTCGGTGCCTCTTTAAATGTTAAAGGCGCTGATACAATGGCTTCCTTAAAATAATTTGTAATCGCAGAGAATAAACCTGATTTCTAGCACGAGATTTTCGATGATTTACTACTGTGGTCTCTTGTAGGATTTTATATCCATTCAGCAAGAAAATATAGCATCTGAGAGCAAGGTAAAGCAACGAGACCATTCCCTCTTGACATCAGAAAACGTGACACGAAATAAAATGCTCCTGAATTCTACATTTATTTTTGCCAGATAACACAAAGTGACAAAAGTAACATGAAAACCTACTGCAGTACGGACACCAGACGTGTGCTCGATATCTAGCAATTAAGGTAAGCTTACGACTTTAATATCTGAAGTGGGTAGACAGCTGGGTAATACGCCATAGATGATAATTAATAACGAATATTAAAGAAAAGACTTTTGATAATTATGCCACAAGATGGATGGTAGCAGGGCGCAATTATTAAATTTCTGAAGTTGGTTTCCACTCTAGCATTTCAAAGCTTTCACTGACTCAGGCTCTGGCCTTTGTTTTTCCAGCAGCCGTCATACATCAGACTTTTATAGCTGTCGGTGTCTGGAGGGCGCTGCTTCCGCGCCATCTGTCGACACCTGCTGATGTCGAGTTGTTCGGTCGTTCGGAGTTTATTCTCTCCATTCATTTTTGCTTTAAGAAAAATAATAACCATTTTCCAGCTTAAGGGGCATATGGCCACTAATGATAAGAAAACCAGGAGAAGAACGTCTCGATCAGAAATGAAACGTACGAAGTCAATTTTATTTAAATTTCGATCACTCTCACAACCCACCTGCCCGCTTATAAGCAAACACCAATTACGGTGCCACCTTTGCAAGCTTTGGTAATGAACAGTTTTTTTCTCGTCTTTGTTGTCCAGCTGAACGTCGCAGCTTTAATGCGTTTTTGTGAGATCGAAGCACATTCCTTTATAGGACCAGTGTACATCATGCTAGGCGTGCATCATACGTCAGACATCCGCAGTGCAGTATGACGTCATTTTTGACGGATCGTCTAGAAAATGGTTTCTTGTTCCCGCTTCTGAATGCCGAGAAAAAATAATAAATCTGTATAAAGTATTTTATAGACGAGATTTTTAATTGTTTTTGAGTCATACGACGAAGTAGATTTTTTCTGCTGTATATCAACTGAGTCATAAATTCCGTAACTCGGAATTATCAAAGTCTGTGAAATTTCAAAGCAGAATTTAAAATAACGAATAAAGAGGTTGGTTGGTTGGTTGGTTAGCTGTTGTATCTCTTAGGATGGCCTCGTTAGTCTATTTCCGGAGCAGGAACACTAGCCGGTCAGGGACAAAAGTGGCCGACACCAAATAAAAGTAATCTTTACTTGTTTTTATAAATGACCATATTTGTTTGGTATTTAATTCAGATTAAATACGATGCGGTTAATGTTGTGTAAACACCTTGTAAAAAAAATGGCCTTAAAGTGTTGTATGGGTAGAAACGATTGATCGGACAAAAATCATTTAAAAATGTGGGTGATACAGCTTATTCATAAATACAATTAAAGGTACGCAGAAATTTTAAACGAAACTATTTTTTTTTTTGCCTCCTGTTTGGATGCAGGCAACACAGTCAATTGTTGAGACCAGTATCAGTTATATATACATATTTCCTTCCGACAGCGAATTTAGATATGAAAAAGAAAACGAGGCGCGGACAAAGTTATTGCAAGATGCTGCCGTCTGAGAAAAAATTTAATCAAACATCTAGAATAGAAAGAAGGTGCTCTGGGAAGAAAGAGTCACTTTTCCAAAAGGTTTTGTAGAAAATATTTGCTTGATTTTTGGCGTATAAAATGATATTATGGGAACAATCAGTGTTATGGACCGTTCTGGGGCTTTATGAAATTTGTTGGCAATCGAGTTAACATTTAAAAGTTATGGTCAACGAAAATCTTCTATCAAAGTAATGCTTAGAGATTAGTAATTTTTACTGCCGTTCCTTAAAGAATTTTTTTTTTAATTTTGAAACATTTTTAAAGGTAACAGATCGCAACTAATTTCCCTACATCATTAGCGCATATTTTTAAAATCAACTTTGGCAACTCAAAATGAGATTGATTTAATTATTAATTCTATTTTTGCGTCATTGCGATACTGTCTTGAGAACTTTACGGATTCATCAATTGAATGGTCTAGACGTTCACGCATCGCAACTCGTTTAAGGTTTCAGTTTTCTGCCACAGCTGAATCCTCGCCCATCGATCAGCGGTTGTAGAAGTAGCCAAAGTTTGTCAATTATCTGAAACAGTGACCATACTTTTTCAGAAATTTACCAGCACTACCTTTTATTTACGAATGTCCCTCAGTGTATTGGTTACCAAAAGACTAGTCTCTCCTTACGCTTTCCATTAAAGCTGTTTTTCCACATCCGATGGCTGGTTAAAGATAAGTTTGAGAGAAAAACAAAAGGTAAGAAAATAGAAGTCGTCCTTTGGCAGGAAAGACTAAGGAACAGCATGTATTTAGAGACAGAAGCTTCCATTGTTGACTATTTCCTTGATTATATATATATAAAATTATTTCACAGCAAACGTCTCTGACATAACGTGGAGTTAAATTAACCGGCGTTTTAGTTGTCATGCGCTAAATATATTTAGTTTTAAAACTGGTTTTGTAATCTGGCACTTTTGAGGTGGAGGAAGGAACCACCATTTATGATTCTTATTACGGTTTAAATTGTAAATGCAAACAAAAGATCGCTTTAAACTAAATCGACAGCGCTAATGACTGATAGCATCATCCAGGTACGCTTTACGAAAAGCTTAGATCAATTAATCTTAAACTCCCAGACTGTGGGAATCCATTTCGACGCGACAAAACCGAATATACAATACACCGAGATTTTTACTGATGTCTCAGCCAAAGGCCAACTGATCCAGCAGTGGCGGCCATTTGGTGGGTGCTGAATGCACCTCTCCGACTGTCTTCCGGTAGCTGCCACTCCATCTCCATAAACAATTTGTACACGACAAATACATATTCTATCGATAAACTTGGAACCAAGTTGGACGTGTAATGAAATTTACCGTTTTCGTTGCGTGGACCTCGCAGAGCATAGTTAACAACGTTATAAAGTCTTGCTACATTTAAAGTTCGCGCCCGGGGAGTTTGGCCTTAGTCAGCGAGTAACACCGACATTTAGGCACGTTTGGGGGTGTGATGAACGTCGGAAGCCCCGGGCAGGGTTCACATTAAATCGACTGCCAAAGATTACAAGCAAATTCTTATCAGGCATCTGGAACAGGGTTAATAGGCGGAAATTTGGTTCTACAACAAGATAACAGCCCCAGATACACAGCTGAAACCGTCTTGTTCTATTTTTAATGAAGACAGAAACATTTAGCAAATATATTACTGGAATGGCCATCTCAGAGACCTGACATGAATATGGTGAGGGAACTCTGAGAATGTGAGGCCCAATGAAAGAGAACTGTAACCAGTACCGAATGGCAAGCTCTACAATAGATTGTATAATAAAATACCACAAAAGTTTATTCAAAGCTTTATAAAATTATAGAAGCAAGAGTTAAAACTCTTGTCTTCAGCTGAAGAGAACCATACCAAATATTAAATACTGCCCTGCATTCTAAAGATAATCTTTATAAACGTCTCTCTTCGTATTAAACAGCAGCTTCTACTCAGGCCTATTTACAAAATATTTGTTTAATAAGAGTTTGTCAATCCCGTGGTTCTGCTATTTAGTGTTTTCACTTTTATTTAAACTAAAAATCACGGAACAGAGAAAATAAAATTCAGCATACAAATAGCCGATAACGATCATTATTCTAAAAGAAGTTTTATTTTCAAAATGATTAAAAATATTAATATAACGCTGGAAAAAGTCGATGAGGTACTTAAGGTTTGTTGGAAAGGTCAACACAATTTATACACAGCAGCGCTTGTTTTTATGACAACCAGCTAATTTAAAAAGAAATACGCGCACACACACACACACACACGCGCGCACACACACACACACAACACACACAGACGCACACACACACACACACAGACGCACGCGCACACACACACACAGACGCACATACACGCGCACACACACACAGACGCACGCGCACACACGCACACACACACAGACGCACATACACGCGCAACACACACACACGCACACAGACGCACATACACGCGCACACACACACACGCACCACACACACACTCGCACACACACACACAGACGCACATACACGCACACAACACACACACACACACGCACGCACAAAACATTTAAATAATATGCAGAATCCACAAAAACATAAGTAGTCTGAAAATTTGGTAGCCAGGATATTTAACAAAGCAAAAAAAAAAAAAAAGATTTAAAATATAATCGAAAATATGTTTACCTTCTCGGACATTATTTTCAAAATTTTCAAAACAACCTACTGGATTAAAAGCTGATAATCCCCGAGATTATTGCATTCTTTTTTTGTTACGTAGATTTAAAAGGTTTAGAATTTCGATAAGTGAAAATTTCCCACCTGCTATTTTTAGAGCGAGTCTCGTGTAATCCGACGTCACTTCATTAGGGTAAAAATCAATCAGATATGAATGTAAAACCTGCACAACTTCTACATCTTCTGAAAACTTCGTCGTTTACATCTCTCCAGTCCTTCACTTAATAGCACTAGACCAAAAAGCTGTGTAAAGTGCACTAATCTACAAGCAAAGTGCCTCGTGTCATCTACGCTTTTCACTATCACTGAACTGGCATTCACGGACACGGCGGGTGGATATCTTTTTCACCGGCAGCTGAAAACTTCGTTATTTTCCGCTCATCGTTGAAATCGCTGCTTCTGGTTACTTCGTTAAAACCTGTTTTCTTGTCAGATGCATTTTCCACATGCTGCCTCTTAGCTAGCCCCAACTGTCCACGTTGATTATATTTATAACTGCCAAACGGTCCGTTTCGTCTGTTCAGTTTGGTCACAGCGAGCGTATAATAAACTATTGGCTTTTCACGTCGATTACATTGATGACGGCTGATTGGATAGTTAGTTGTGCGTCCAGGTTGGTTATGTTTTTCCCTGGCAACCTGATGCTATACGGTGCCCTGCCATGATAACTTGTTTACTCAGTAAATGAATGCATTTTGTGAGGAAGATTATGTGATTATTACGTGCTTCCAGGTAACCAGTTTCACCTGTCGCCAGACTGAAAACAAACGGTTTACGCCTGGCGGTTTTATAAGTCCCGTGGAGTGCGGCCAGTGCGACAACCTGTCGATAGTTTCGAAATATTTTGTGGGTCTCTGGCCCAACCGTTATCGCGCGCAGTTCCCCGAAGTGAGTGTCACTGATGCAGCGAAGCAAATTCGGGGGGAAACGTCTCGCCATGTCCGCGCTCGCCCTCAAGAACTTCCTGCTGAAATCCATCACGAAAACGAAATAAGATAAGGGTCTGTCCGCCGGATTTCATCCCTACTGGTTCAGCTACAGAGAACGTGGGGATTGGACACTTTACAGTGTTTGTTTACAGGTCATGTCTGGAGAGAAGATCGAGTGTTGGCGCTCTGGTGAGTTTAGATTTCAGCAACTCACATCTGAGGATTGCATCTGCTGTTTGGAGAAAGGCCAAGAAAGCCCTAAACTCAAACGTTTTCGTCCGCGATGAAGAATGGAGGTGGGATGGAGGGTCCTGGTGCGGGCTTCGGTGTGGTGGAGACGCGAAACTGGTGCTTGTCGAAGGACGTCACAGTTCTGTCGGCATCACTGCCATCTTACAGACAGATTTCCTTACTATTGTAGCAGTAAAGTGTACCGAGATTTGATACGCGTATATTTTTTTTTTTCGGGATGGTAGCACTACATCACCTACCTCTTGCGTGATCTCATTCTGGAAAAAGAATTAAGACATTAAACTTCTTCTCTTGGTTCCCAAAGCTCTGATATGAATCCGATCGGGAACCCCGCAGAACACCTGGGTGTTCAGTAAAGAGCAACCTCTCTAGGTTCCGTCGATGTGATGGAACTAAGGGAATCTCTTTCACGGATAAAAGAACCTGAACCAAACTGTAGAACGAAATTTCAGCGATTCAATGCCAAACGGAGTAGAGGCTTTTAATGCTGCAAAATTATGGGTCGACCAATTACTAACGTAAAGATTTCCTTACTTGTCTTTATTTTTCGTTTTCAGCAAAAAAAAAAACAACAACATTGCTATAACAACAGTCTTCCAAATTATGGTGGAGCCTTGTTCTTATACACGGTGATTAATCATTGAGCCTTGTTCTTATACACGGTGATTAATCATGGAGCCTTGTTCTTATACACGGTGATTAATCATGGAGCCTTGTTCTTATACACGGTGATTAAAACCTGCTACTTCAATTTAGTATTTGTTAAGACTGACTTGGTTATGTTTGTCATCATATTTAGTCGCTTTTCACTACATTTTATAATTGGTTATGTTTATCCGGCAGTTTACAAGTGTCAGAAGTTTTTTTCTCTTTCTTCTTTATGTGAGATTTTCAATATTTTGTTTTGTTCTCTTTCAGTGGTTGGTGGGAGGAAAAATCACTGCAAAGTAATTCGGAATTTATTTTATTTTGGCAGTAACATTTAACCTTGTTTGTGACATATATTAAAGCTGGAGCTTTCTGCTGGGTGATTTATCAGCTTTACACCTTGCAGCTAAGGCAACAGAGCATTAATCATTAAAAGGAGCGCTGAATTTTTTTCAGGATGGAATGATTTTGTTTGCTTTGATTTGCTGTTTAACCATTGTAACGATCTGACTGTCTTTACGGGTCAATTCATTCGATCGTCCGGCGGTATTCTTCACGTAGATGCGCAGTATTTCTAACAACATCCATTTTCAAACAAACAAAATCGCCTCAGTTATACCTGTCTCTGTAGCTCCTGAACAAAATTAATGTCACGTGTCAGTTATACGCTGGTCTTTCCTTCTATACCAGAGCGGGAATTGAGTGGAAATAAGGACTAAGATTTATTCCATATCAAGTCCGAAGACGGTTTGCTCAGCCAAAAGACAAAGGGGCGTCAGGCATATATCGAGATAGAGTCTACATTTTGGTCAGTCGAAGATTTGTATTCGTTACCCAGAAAGCTTTCCGAGTGCTGCCAGATCAAACCGGAAGCTGGTTGATACCCAAACCTCCAAAACGTTTGGCGTTCTCAAAGACACAATCACAACTAACCGGTGAGTAATGATAAAAGTTATCTGGTCGTTTTTTGTGACACCTGGCAATCAATGTGCAACCAGACTCCCTCGTGTGCCAAAAGAATAACTAGAGAAATACTACTGACTTTTTATCTTGTGAGATTTTGCGAACTGCGCCTTGGCAGTTCTATTCACCAATTACACGCCACATCTTCTTGTTTTGGTTATATTAACCCTGACAGATTATCTTAGTAGTTTAGTTAGTACGAGAAGACTGGAAGCTATCACTGCCTATACACAGCTCAACAAAGCAAAGAAATGCCTATTGATTTTTAAACTGTCAGTATAATTATTTTTTATTAGTTTAGTCAAATACACAGGAAGTCATTATAGATTACTCAAGCCCTGAAGGTGAGACTAAGAGTCTACCATTCTAGCTCTTAAAATGGCTGACGCTGTCAGCATCAACAGATGATTCTGCTAATTCCTTTCCTTCGTCCATATATCAGTTACTAAAGAAGGCTTGCGTACTCTTGGGATAATACAAGATTTTTGTTTTCTAATGCTTGTAATTGTTGTCAAAAAAATCGAAATACAACAGATTTTCACCATTGACCTTCCCCATACTCGACAAAGTGAAATCGACATCGCTGGTGTTTTAGAGTTATAACTGTCCACGTGGATTATGTCGATCACACTGACAGACCAGAGGACCTGCGATCCGGCCGTGCGAGAAGAGACAGACGACAACAGCAACCCAGACGCAGTTTGACCGCCACCAACAAAGTAAATCAACTGGGTCCATTCTTCCGATTATAGCCTGGACGAGTCGAAAGTCCAGCAACACCACAGCCACAAACCAGTCAGCGACTGCCGCGCGCGCACTTACCCGCCGTTTTCAGGCTAAGTCCATGTCAATATCATCTAAGGCTACGTTTTTGTTTTCTTCAGTTTTGTAACTGATTTTTTAACGTGACGTTTACTTTCTCCCATATTTAATGCCATTTGAATGCGGTGTAAGGATAGGTTTTTGCCGCCCTTTCGAGTAAGCACACCGAAATGAAGTTCGTAGGTGGCAGGTTCTGGTTTCCACGAGTTGATCTCGCGTGATTATTCCAGTCGTCTCTCAGAAGAACTCAAGCCTCGTCTTTCTGTTCTCCTTTTATAAATTCAGCTCCGCTCTCGGAAGTAGCTATCTAACAGTTACTATACACCAAATGTTGGTTTTTTAAGGTTAAATACTGCGTGCGTACATGTAAACCAATAATCTTAATTAAATAGTCTCTGCCATTTTTGTTTCTTTACAGAAACTCCGACACCTAGTACACCGAGAGACTTTAATCCCCTTGACGCCTGGTCGATAACATCGCCCACCCAGCCTCTGCTTGGTACTTAATGATTCGGCGACGATGTAAGTATGAATGGAGACTTTCAAATTTTTCGTTAGTTCAGAACGCAGATATGTAAATTATTCAGTAAATCTGTTAATATCGCTGATCTCTTTATTAATACAATTTCTATGGAGCTTAAGCAGATTGAGTGTGTGTACCCCGGAAGGGTTTAGTTCTTTTAAATCGAGTAGTTTGCGAGGTGCGGCTTGAACACGGGGTTGATGTAGCAGGGTACGAATGGCGTAAGTTCACGGCAGAGGACTGCAGCAAGGAGCAAAAATTGATTTCAACTTCATCATTAATGAAAAAGACACCACCTTTACTTGGCAGCTTTTTAACGCATCGTTAATATCAGGTAATACCGACCTTTAGCTTCTTTTGAACATCATGGAAAAATAAATTTACTTTTTGATTTCCTTGACCAATATATTGGCTAAACATAAAAAAAAACAAACCATCAGTATATTTTATCTGTTGTTTGTTCTTGTTTTATACGATACATGGCGGAATTTTGCCTCTTTCTCTTTAACAGCATCATAGATTAAATCAGTATTACTATTAATCGTATTCAACTACTGATATCATAAAATGAGCTCTGATATTATTTTAATTTGTATCATTAATGACTAAATCGGAAATGGGGATTTTGTACATAATGGTAAATCAGTGATTAGTTTCATATCGGAAATGTCTAGCGATGATCAAATAGAATTAATAACATTAATCTGCTGATACTGAAATATGAATTATTCATGTCGTTAATTTATTTCCACAATATCACCAGTGATGATGTCATTATAGAAAACTTATCGAAGAGGGCTTCTCATCTCTGCTGGAAGCAAAAAGCATTTTTCTCTTAAAAACGAAAAATCCGCGTAGCTGTTTGCAGGTATTTTTTTTTTCCGTTTAGGTTGTTGCGCCACGACGCTCACTGAAACAAGATACTGAATAAAGTTTCACATTACTGGGTTAAATTGTAAACGCCAGTTTAAGCCACTAACCAAAATTACACTAACAAAAACAATATACTGCGGTATAGACTGTATGAATGCATTGGGAATAAAGGTTTTTAAAACGATTAAAAACTGACCGGAAGTTTTGCTTATAGATTTCGATTTTGCGCAGTACCCGGAAGTTGTTCAATGCATTGAGTGAGGCCATAAGGACGACGGCTATGTACTGGTACTATGACGTTTCGTGGCCTTTAGTAGCTTGGCAGCTTGCACTACCGCACTGCATCGCCAGATGTTTAGAGTCTTTCCACAGGACGCAGGCCCGTGATGTTCGCAGGAGCACGCGGTCCCTGTTCGGTGCGCCTGGAGAGCCCTTCTCGTACATGTTCCACGGTGTTTTAGTCGGAGGATCGAGTAGGGTGTGGAAATCGTTGGATATTTTACTTTTCGAGCACGATTCCTGTACGATGGCCCTTGCATAGTTTTCCATGAAAGTGAATAATTGCCATAGCTTTGCATAAATGGTCTAATGACTTCATTCAGGTAGCTTTGACCCCCCCATCTAACGGCTTCTGCCTGACACGTCACAGCCAGCACAGCGTCGGTCTGGCGGCTCCCGCTAAACTCGTACACGGGCGTCAGCAGAGTGGAGGACCACAGATTCCACAAATGAGTCCTGCTCCATTTTAATCTCACCTCGTTTTGTAAAATAGTGGACTCGTCTATCGTGTAGGCTCTTACATTGAAACCAGTAATCTGGTCGGAGACGTGTCCCGCAGAGCTGCCGCAATCTTTCTGGAACCTGCTGAGAGCGCCGTTATTTCCAGACAAGAGAGTGACGTAACGGTTATCGTGACAGTCAGTGCAGGTGCGACGACCCCTCCCCCTGGCGGGTCTTTTGTACAGTGAAGCAGTCTCTCTGTACCTTCTTTGCCAAACTCGGCGAATAACAGCGTGCTGCGTTAAGCTAAGCAGTCATATCTATTTGTTTACTTCCGGTCCGTGGCTCATCCATGACTAGGTATCGAGTCGAAGCGCCATACTGTCAGTGTCCGATAGTACCGTTATCAGACATTTGTGTCAAGTTTTATACCAAGTTTGACCATTGCTCTGCAAATTTTAAATCTCCTGGCAGCGGTGATGTGTTGGTACTACTACCTTCTGGGTACAATGGTGTGTGTGTTTTTTCAATTATATATAAATATATACACTGGCGTTCAAAATTATGAATTATTAGAAAAACAATTATCTGCTGTTTCAATACTTTATTATTAATGCAGATTCATTATCCTAGAACAAAAGAATCTGATTAACCATGGATAAACCGCTATTAATTGTAATTTTTTAAATCACTTCAAACTAATTTTAGTGAATGATTATTCAAAATATGCTTTTGTATAGTCTTAATGGGCCTCAGTATTGCTCGGCAGATGAAAATGGCGCCTAAGATAATTCCATATAAAGCAAGTTTCTCTCTAGTTATCCTTCAAGAAGCTGGTTACTCCATCGGAAAGTGTGGAGGGAGTTAGAATTACACGAGGTTGTAGAATAAAGTCATCTGGTTTAGCCATTAAGAGAAAGGACAGCGAGAGAGAAAAAAACATGGAACTGGAATAGGCTGATGGTTGGAAAATCTAGAGTAAACTCTTTCTTGATAGGTAACCAGTTAACGGCTCACCATAATTCCCTTTGCGGAAGTCAGCAGCTCTGCTTATACTACCAAAGACGATTAGAAGTTCGGCTGGTTAGCCGAACAGCATCTAGGTGTAATAACGCGAAAAGCGACTTTACCGGAATTAACGTCCGATTTACACCGCGAAACCATAGTGAAATCTATGACGGTTAAATAAAAGCAGATTTGAAATACTCAGTTACGGCGACAATGATGAATTAGAAGGTTTTGGGAAGGGGTAAGGAAAGCTGGGGTGGTAGTTTTCCTAGGGTTAATAGGCTGGTGATTATAAATGTTTATGGTATTCCGGTAAACGGAAGAAAAAATAATCTCAATATTCCGTAAAACCATGTAATTTTACCAGGGTCTCTTTTGATGAGTTTATACTGCATAAAATTAACAATCTGAAGCACACTGCAGAGCCTAATTCACTGAACTTTGATGGAAAAAGTCGCATGGATTTCACGGCGTCTTCGTTTTCCCAGATCTTAACCGCAATCAACTTGTGTGGGATAAACTAGATCAGAGACTCAGAAATGGGGTCCAACCAGTGTTATTCAGCTATGGAAATATTTGCAAGAGAAATGGGAGTTTTAAGGAAGGTAATGCTCTAAAAGATTACTGAACGGGATCCCCAGAATATTCGCACATAAAAGGGGTCTATTTCGAACTTGAAGTGATAACAAAGGCACAATTAGTAATTTATGATTCACCTGTGGTTTTTAAAATAATGCATCTTCATTAACAATACAGCGCTGAAAAGACTAATTACAGTGTTTTTGCACATAATTTTGATTTCCAGTATATATATATCAAAGACAGGACAGACAGAATTTTCAGTTTTCCTTATCAAAAACAAAAAGAACAACACGAAACATTTTAAAAACGAAAGTAGACGTAAGCTATCGCTTTCCTTTTTTTCGTTTTCTCGTTTCTCACTTCATGATTGTAACATGCATCGAGCTTGATTTGCTAGTAATTGGCTGTTTAAATTGGATCTTTTTCATGAATAACTATTATTGCACTGTTCAAAATCAAATCTGTTGGGTCATTGTGGAATCAGTTTTAAGAATCGAATTAGTAATGCATTAACTGTATTACAAGTATAATTTCCTTTTTAAATAATCAGTTATCAGTTACAAATAAAAGCCTTTTACTCTCGTTATTAGCAAACAAACAAGTACAATGGACCTTTAAAAATTAATTTTAGAGACCAGTATAATATAACTTCTTAAATGGCGAATGTATCCACCGTGAACAGTATTAAAAATGCATGCATATTTTATTTTAAAAAATAAGTCAGCCGTTAGTAAATAATAGAACTAACGTGTACCTAACTTTTCTTATTGAACTAATTTGGCGAGTCATACATTATCAGTTTTTGACGATACCGATCACGTGTATCTGTGATAACTATAACAATATGAAAATGTGTATTTATTTTGGACAGAATGCATGCATCTAATGTAGGCAGTTGTAAATCATCAGCTAAGTAAAATTTCTGATTTGGAAATTACGTAAAAAATTGACAGCCTTTGATTTTCGGATAACTTTTTTATTTAAGAAACCCCTGTCAACTTTCTATGTAGTGATTTCATTAGCGTTTACTTTAGATAGAGCAATTATGGAGAGACAAAGGTTAAATAAAGCACTAGATACAGGGTGTTTTAGGTGAAACCATGTTTTTGCATATTAATTACTAACGAATTAAAGTAGCACAAACATAAAACACTATACGGAAAAAAAATCTAAAGTGTTGCTTCATGTTCGGATATATTTAATATGGCCATCATTTTACCAATCCCCGATCACTGTTTTCATGTCGTCAGCAGTCCTGGGGATTATCTTGAAAACTTGCTCTCTAAGGTATCCACCCGAAGTTACACGGATTAAGGTCCAGAGAGGGCCTTCGTCATAGCTTGCAGGCAAACGGTTTGAGATCGTTCTTCCACTTTGTCGGAAATGGAGGAAAAACCAGACAACATCCGCGGTGTCTGAGCGCGCGCCATTTTATTGAAACCAATGGCGTCTCATCGGAAAACGTTAACATTACAATTCTACATAGAAGAAAAACGACTAGCATTTATGAATATTCATTTCCATTAACATAGCTATGAAAAAGAAGAGACTTCTCTGCTTGAAGATGGCACATTAGACCAATGCCTTCTGGACATGAAGCAGTTGGTTATTGCAGATTTCACAGGGGGCTTTCAATACCTAGAATCTCACACTATGTGTGTTGACATCACAGGTCAGATGAACTGCGCCTCGCCAGGAAGCCAGACCACTTCAAGAACAGACCATTCAGCCTCCTCCAAAAATATCTCACCGAAGGTTCGATGCTTTTTCAAACCCTCAACTACTAGTTCCTGCATAATATTGGCTTTGTATCGAGACGTATGTCTTTTTAAATAATTCTTGATCTTGTTGTTGTTTTTTCACACCTGCCTCCATCGCCATTAAAAGCAATAATTTATTTATTTTGGGGATTTTATATCAGCCTATGACAAATATCCTGCATGGTTTCGTCGACATTATACTGTCAGTTGGAAGCCTACTGATTCTCACACAGTCGTTCGTAGAGGACTTGCACTTTGCTTTGATTCTCACAAAGCAATAAGAAATTAAATGTATCCATATTTCAACAACTTAAGGATAGGTCCAATTTTTTTTTTTTTTGTAAAAGTCTCGCACGGAAGAGACCATTCATATAACAGGACAAAGAGATCGATTATTGATCAGCGGGCTTTTTAAACCACTTACGCAGACGGTGTTGTGTCTTTTGTTATTGAAGAACTTTCTTTAGGTTGTCACCGCCAAGATTAACGGGCTTTATAAAACCTTTTTGCGTAATCTCGTTTATTTTAATTAGGTATTTTATTCTTAGCACATCTCATTTTCTTCAACAAGAAAGAAGTACAAAAAATCCATCCACACTCACATGATATCTTGAACATTCCATCCAAGGAAATGGGAGATCATGAGCATTCTCCATGCGTTTGTATAGCTACTTCACACGATACTTCAAAACAGTAATTTTTTAATTTAGACTTTTGAGGATTTCCAGGAGAAAGAAGCGTTTCCTTTTTGTCCATAATGTTTGTTTTTTTTTTCAGAAAGACTGCAATTATCTATTAGGTTGTTTCAAAAGTTTTGTCAGTTTTCTTACCGCAACAATGGGACTTCATATCGTTGCTGAACGTGACGTTTATTAATCAAAATAAGTTCCGTTAAATCAATACTCTTCTGCCAACAAGTTACAAGTGCATTTATACCATTTTTGAAAATCATCTGGATTTCTGGAGTCGATAAACTGTTGGAAGGCAGTTTCAATTGCTGTTTGGTTGGAGAAGAATTTCATCCGGAGGAAGCAGTCGAGGTGTTTGAAAAAGTGGTAGCCTGTGGGAGAAAGGTCTGGTGAATAGGCTGACCCCAACGTGTTCAGTTTCTGAAGAGTCACTTTTGCAACATGAGTACGAGCATTGTAGTGGAGCAGGATTGGACATCTTTGATTCAGTAATGCAGGCTGTTGTTTGGAGATTTTCTGATGAACAACATTTAATTCATAACAGTACCTTTCAGCTGTGATGGTTTCGCCAGGTTGCAAGAAGATATAGTGGATGACACCAGTTTCAGTCCACCAGACAGTGACCATGACCATCTTTGGTGGATGGGTCTTGGAATGTGATTAGACGGCTTGTCTCTATCGAGCCACTGTGCTGATCGTTTGCGATTGTCGTAAAGGATTCATTTTCATCACGCATAATGATTCGGTCAATAAATGGGTCGTTTTTGTTTCTTATGACAATCAAAGAGCAGATCTTCACCAGATGATTTTGTTGTTGTTCATTCAACTCATGAGGCACCCACTTGTCAAGCCTTTTCACCTTACCGATTACATCAAGATGCCGGGAAACAGTTTCGGTGCTTACATCAAGCTCTCCAGAAGATTTCCGCACTGTTTTTTCTTGAATCGGCTTCAACTGAGGCTCACAGTGGTCGTCATCACAGCAGGAAGGGCGTCCACTACGTTCCTTATCTTCGAGACTCACATCTCCTGATCGAAACTTTGCAAACCATCATTGTGCTGTGCGCTCATTCGCTGTGTCCTCGCCCCATGCCTGCTTAATGTCACCAGTTGCCTCGCTCGCTCTGTGGCCTGGTTTGAACTCTTGAAGCAAAATGGCACGGAAATCATTTCTATCCATGCTTCACTCAGAACCCTGAAACAAATATCCACTACATCTCTCTATAACTGATCTACATACACCTTCACAAGCAACCAAAAAAAAAAAAAAACGAACCTCAAATTAACAAAATATAAAAACCGTCAAAACATTTGTAGCGACCCAATGATTTTAGCTGGATAGATGTTTACCAAATGAAAGTAATAACTCATTATGACTCGTGAAATGAAAATTCCGGATTGAAATAGTGCACGACCGGCCACCAGGTGTAAAAATCAGCCACAACTCTTTTTTTATATCGCTTACTGGAGGTGAAGAAAATCAGATATATTCTTTCTCTATTTTTTCTCGTGTATAGATTAATTCCTTAACAAAAGCGTTATGAAAACAAGAGGAACTTACATCAGCTAGGCCACACAAGTATGAAATAAACACGCGTATAATTTCCTAATCCTGAGGATTATCGGAGGATTGAAGCGATTAGAGAAATAATGTTCATTCACGTGCAAAGGAACAAGGTGCGTGATGTCAGTTCCTAATCAATGCAACGAGATCGTGGTATGTCGGAGGTAAATGCAATGGAAGAAAAACAAACGGATTTTATTAATTTGATGAAAACAAAAAAACAAAACTAAAACGAAAAACACATGATTGCAAATACAAAATGTGAATTCTTAAAATTCACATAAGAATATTTTCGATGTTGATTCCAGTAAAAAGTAATACATTCGGCCAGTCGTTATCATTGCACGTGATTGTGTTTGCCATCTGCTGCAAATGTGGCCACTGCATGCATATTCATAAAGTCAAGAATGGCGCAGTTTTCCAGAGCGCGTGCACCTTATGGTGTGGCTCTGTTTTACATTCCGGAGCCGGCTGTATAAAAAGTCGCTCTCTCTGTGAGGCCTCACAGGAGTGGGGAAATATGGCACGAGAGCTATGTGGTGGGGGAGGACGGTAACGATGGTGTCGGGCTGTGATCGACCGGGGCACTGTCCAGAGATGAGTTCAGCTGAGCCTCTTTGTAACTGTCAAATTACAGTGGGTGGGTGGATACGTCCATTAGGACCCTAAACATCAGTGATGAATGACCATTTTTAAAGAAGACATAGGTGACTATCACTTTTATTTGAGAGAAATTGTCAGTGTATACGAGTGAGGAAAATTGCGCTTCCTCGCTTTAGATTTACTAAATATATTCTTTCAGGGAAAATATTCCCAAAGATCTAATTGCTCGTGTCTGAGAGAAGGAAGAGAATAATGGTTTTCGCTCTCAAATTCGGTTCATCAACAAGATTCGCTGATTTACGATCGAACGGGGACTGTAAGGGGAAAGGCGAAACATAGCTCAATAAAAGAAACAAAAAATGACAACGACTCTTGTGTCCACAGTAGGCGCAAAATTTTATTTTAATTCTGAAATCTTTAGAGACATTTTCGTCTTATTTGAATCAGAAATGTAAAAATCCTTCCTTCCTGCGTCTTACGCGCATAGAATCTTATCTTTTACGTTCTTTTTCCTTTGTCAAACGGTTAAATTCGCAAAACCATTTTAATAGGTAAAAATGTACATGATACGCCAGACCAAAACAGACATTTTATTGCATTCGGCCCCCTAAATTGTTATTGATTCATTTTTAAATATGCAATACCTTTTCAGATGAGCGGAAGGTATAATCTGAAATTCGAAAAGCGAACAATAATATTCAAAAAAATTAAAATTTAAAGGATTTTTAGAAAATTGGAATTATCCCAAAATCAATAAAAATGATTTAACTAGTGTTTACGTAATTTTATAGTTTAAAAAAAAAATCTTTTTTTTTTCCAAAATTATTGGATGCGTGGTTCATTGTCTGTCGACATAGTATGTACTATTATGGCATTATCTACAAATCCTCGGTAAAACGACAGGCAAATATGTCATCCTTTTAGACGAGCATTTCTCTCTTTCAGGAAGTAAGCCTCCTTTCAGAAAGATGTCAAGCTTTTCTCCATGGTGACCTAAGCGGTTCCGCCCTGGCAGGAAAATCACCACTGAGAAGAAACTCCACCAGTCAGGTACCCCTAACCCAGTCTTTGCCAACTGCGATTCGAACTCGGGCCCGCGACCTTAGCAGGTAGGTTGGTAAATACGAACTTTAATTATACTAGAGTTTCCGTCAGTCGTTAGTGGCGATACGCTTCTCACGCACTTTGTATGACCCTTTATCGGGAGAGAAAACGAAATACAAAACGTTTAATTGGAAAATAACGACTTAAAGAGAATCCATAGCCAAAAACGGCAGCTGTCTGGCAGTTAAAAAAATAATGTTCACATTGTTTCCTTTTTATTGCGCATTGTCTTTTAAGATTGTGAGCGCGACGGTTTGTAGAGTCGGTCAGCACCTGCTACAACGTTGAGGTAGTTGATACCACCTCCATAAGTTAAACGCTTAAATTTTATAGCAAATCATTCGAGTATAATAAGAGAAATTATGCCTTCTTTCTCGAAAATAAAACAACAAAGAACTAGTAAAAATGAAGATAAGATGTACCTGTATATTACAATGTTTACCCAATTTGGCTAGCTAAATCGGAAGTTTTACCTTTAAATCTTGGGACTTTTGCTGTTACATCTAGTTAAGTATTTATCACTTAACACACGCGTACTACCTAACATAATATATATGGTTAAAAGACATCTTATGATTGGAGAACGTAATTAAACTAGTATTATAGTAACATTCTACATGCTTGATCATATTAAATTTTTTATGTATCTAAACAAAGGGAGAATGCTGCAACATCGTCATGTCTCACGAAACTTTCACTTGACACATTACGGAATGGTTAACAGCTGACTTGATGTGATCCTATTGTGTTTACGGTCTCCTGCCTAATTCTCTGAAAAGTTGAAATTTCGATCGCCCTGGATTATCATTTGTGAAAGATTCCTTGCTTTCTCTGTGAGAAAGGGTTAGGAAATGTTCGGATGTAGCAAATAACAGGCTGTTTACACCTGAAGTGAAACCCAAAAATGGTTAACTATTCCATCTAACGGCTTTTCATTATAGGAAATTTAATATCTTGGGAAATTCTGTTTCTAAATACGTTTTTTTTAAAGAAAAGAAATGCCATCAAGATAGAAACTGTCGCAAACAAATTGACTGTTGTCTACAGCCATTCCCTGTTCAAAATCGTTTACCCTGAGGGCTTGTGTGTGTGTGTGTGTGTGTGTGTGTGTGTGTGTGTGGTGTGTGTGTGTGTGTGTGCGTGTGTCTGTATGTGTGTGTATGCGCGCCCGTTTAATGTGATGAAATCTGGTAGTAACTATGCAAACAGAAGTCGCTTCAGACAGCAGGGAGTAGCTAATAAGACATTTTAAAATTTGGCTAAACCTTGGAGAATCTATGCTAATACGACCTTTTCTATTTATAAACAGCTGGGTCTCTAACCAGGTACCTCTTGCCAGCATATTCTGTTTGTGTCTCTCAAGCGTATGGGGGAAAAAATTCCTGTATATATATGTATATTCCGACTCATGAGATATTTAACCGCGAAGCAGACCCGAGTAAAAATCTGTGTTTATGGTCTCTTCCGCTTACTGGTGATGCTGTATAACTTAATTTGAATTATCTTTAGCTTCTCCGATGATGCTAAAATAGGTGTTTTATTTGTTATGGTTTTTATTCTGGAAAAAAAAACAAACAGTAGCGCTTAATGTTTGTCTGTCTGGAAGCTTGCAGGCGGGAGACTGGGGTGCAGACAACAGACGTTTGCTTTCAGAACAGCCTGTGTTCCTTCCGTTGGGAGATGCCTCCATTTACCGCAGTTATTTCTTTATTTTACACTATCAGATTTTCTATTCTTCTGAATTAAGTGAATATTTCTTAAATTAAAAATTGTCCATATCCAGAATTCTAAATTTTTTTCCAGTTTAATTGACTCTCACATATCAAGAATTTTCTCTCCCATCCCAAACCGACTGAAGGCGCCATTTTGAGCCCGACGTCTTTTCTTCCCTGACCCCCGTTTTACCGCGACATTTCCACTTCTATTTAATTTAAAATAGCCTCTCTACCAAAAGGTATTCACCTGAACCTGAAAGTTGCTAAATATTTGAATGCTTTCTACAACGGATTGTTTTTTTTTTTTTGTTTTTTTTTTTAAAGGAATGGTTCTGTTACTGCACTTCTCTAAATCTCTCATCGCGGTGCAAATTTCCATATTTGTTGAATCGGTATTGCATAAAATTCATCTTTATGTTTACTGGGACTGACTGGAAAAAGATCGATTTTACGTGATACAGACTGACATTAAATGCGTATTTTGTCTGATCTGTCTGCGATACGTGTTTGCGTTGGCTTTTAGTTCCATGGTGCTTTCATTATCTGGAAAACTACATAACCACTATAAAGAGTTCGGCAAACACAGGGATTAATTTTACACAGAAAAAAGAAAAAGGTTCTAAATGAATAGTACATCGGTTAACACGTGCAGTTCCATTAAAAAAACAGATAGGAAGCCTAACTCGAGGAATTCCACCTTCAGAGTTCGATGCCAAAAATTAATTAAATTTGACCTAAGCGCTTCTTTACGACGAATCACGACAGCGAATTAATTCCCACTTTCTTCTGGTAAATAATCCATCATAATATGATCTCAGTGACTCGCAATTCGCTAATCAATGTGTTCAGCGGCCACGGCTGCATACCCTACTTACTTTGGACCTTAATAATAGACCAACACTCGAACAAACCGGAGAAGCCATAGAAAACCACGGGTCTAGCTAGATTCCCGAAATCACCGATACAGTTCTCATCAGCAAATTGGCATCAGTTTATTTTACCATGCAAAGCCAAAACAAAAGGTCTGAAAAATCCTTCAATGTTCATCATTAACTATTTCAAGCTGGATGAGTGGTTTTACGGATTCTGGAGCTGTAACCTCGTATAAATGTTTCATTAGCAAATCCACTTAGCATTTCCTGGCTTAGAGAAATGACGACGTGTACCTGCCTCTATCGTAACTTGCCTATACCATTAAATTTGCAGAAAATCTTAACAAAGGGGATCTCTGTGATGCGGAAAACAATGGATAAATTATTATTGGCACAGCTAAAAGCATTTTTGCTTGTACGCACTGCAGAGCAACATAAAGACATCGGGGAGCTTCGTTCTGAATGCTCTTGTTTATCAAAACCGAGGCTCCAGCTCGCATCTTTTAACAGAACCTTCCTCGACTCGTGGGATGGATTTCTCTCACGAGCGGAAGGCATTAATGGCGAACAAACCTGGCTGCTCGTGGTTCTATAGAAACCATTGACCATTTTATATAAGACTACTCGGCCTAGTGGGGCGCATACCTTTTTAAAATATCAAAGATTTTTTTGGACATTAGATAGCACAAAAAGATCAAACTGTCCGACCATTAAAACAACAACAACAACTTGTTTTACCTGCTCTTGTGTCCACGTAAGCAGCGGCTTGCAGTTTAAATCCTGTTAGTGGTTCATAGATGACGCCATCTGAATACCTCTGAATCAGATTCGTGGTCTATTCGTTGTTATGACGTCACATGATAGTTTTAACAGAGAGCTAAACAATATCACGGATTAGTCAACGAGAAAGATTCTTTACGTTATAGTATCGTTATTTTTGTGTGTGGGGGGGTAGTTTGTCTACAAATGGACAAACTTACCAGGCGTTCAGTCATCACGGCTCGCCCGCTCACCTGGGCACCAGATCGGCTGTCGATAGACGTAGACGTTTGACGTTGCACTAAAATTTGAGATTTAATTTAAAATTAAAGAGAAATGAACTCGTTAAAAAAAAACAAACACAGACAGACCGACACAATCAGTAGACAAAAAAGGTGTTGTTGTCTGCCCTTTCCCGAGAGCCACAGGTTATCCTTACCTAGCGTGAGAATAAACATGAAAGGCATTCGTCCCTGTAAACAAGACGCGAGAGGGCTAATTGGGATTTCTCTTTAGTATTCGAAATTTTTATTTCATAATTACTGATGAGGACATAATTTTAACTGAAACGTAATTAAGGGTGAATGCCTAAAATGTTGTAGTTTTAAGGAAAGTAACTAACATGCCCAATGATAGTTATTCCTATGTTCTGCAAAGCAATTAGTTTAAAAAAATATATATAAGCATCTGTTTAAAATTAAATAACCAGTAATCGTCCTTGAGATGTAATTTTAGAAATAAAATAATGGAAAATATCACATTCTTTTAAAGATGTTTCGCTTTGCAAAGCGTTTCATCAATTGGATTTCCAAATTTGGCGCGATGTAAAGCAAATTATCCAGATGAGACTTGAGGATCGACAAGCAGATGTGTATGGAAAAGTTATCATCATCTGCTGCGCTAGGCTACCCACATGCCTTCTTACGGTTTTATAGTCCACATAGATCGGATATTTGAAGAATGGCGCGTTTATAGATATCTTAATTTCGCAAGAGTCAGTCACTTGCATGACGTGTAATTGTAGACGTATATTAGAGCTCCGTACAACCCAGCCGTTCAGAGTTTGTCGTCTGATCTCTCCCATGGCATCGAGTTCCCGCGTCAGAAGTATTTAGTATCTACTTAGGAAAAGAACATTTTACGTACGAAGCCATTATAGAAAAAATAAAAGAAAAAAATTCCCATTGGGTCAGCATCCAGGGTTTTAATAAAATACGTGTTGCCTGATAGATGGGGGTCTGCAGAACATAACCCGTCCTTCCATTCTGAAGTCTGTTAACAAAGAACTCATCGGCAGAGACCGAGTCCAATTTCACGATACCTCGCCTTCCCCAAATCAAATAAATTGGCTCAGAGGACGATTTAAAGAAAACTTGTCAATTAGCAGCCAGCTGCAAACTCCATTTAAAGAAGGGCTGCAGTGCAATGATAATTTGCCTATTACTCTGTGGTAATGGGCTGGATCAGCACCACACTGGAAGAGGAGACTGGCCCTGCTGATCGTCAGCCATCCCACAGCGGCTTCCTTCCTTGCGAACGGCCAACAACACAGATAAGTGTAACCAAGTGCGTGGTTTAACTTACAGAGCCTAGAATTTACTACTTGTACAGTCAATGAAAATATATACTGTTACCATCCAGGTAAACTAGTTAACTTAATTATTTTTGTTTAAAGTGCATGGAAAATTTCCATAAATTCTAATTACAAAGTGTTACCTATGTAGAGAGAGAGAGAGGATACTCCTTTAATAACGGCAATGGCGAAATGGTCACTTATCCAGATGTCCTAAGTTAGGACCCTTAACGTTATGTCCGCGCACCAACTTCTCTTTTAAGAGTTCCACAAAATCAGTTTAGCAACCTCATCCCGCTTTATTTCATCCCAACGTTACACGATTCCATGGAAGAAATAGACATTCGCAATCGTGTTTTCAGTATTTCACAAGAACGCCGGGCCCCGTTTAGGGAATCCAGCGTGCTAATCTCGGGCAAGAATGACAAACATGCCCGCTGATTTACATCGGTCCCACGGAAAGACTCGGCAGGGGAAAAGTCGCCTGGATTTATCGATTCCCTTCGACCGGGCGGCTGTAAACCGCCAACAGATAGCTCTGGTTATCTGGGGAAACCGCTAACTCCCCGTGGCTGCGAATTCCAGAGAAATCGAAAACCAAATCCCCGTCAATAATTGAAAAATCTGGCCGATGGAAAAAGAAAAACAAAAGAAAAACTATTGCTTCTTATTAAGAATTCATTTATTTCAGGCTTTCGCAATGAAGAACATCTAATAATTTTTATTACCAAGAAAATTTGCCAAACAAATGTTTTCGGTGTTTCAAACAGAGGGGAAAGTCGGATTTACTCGATAAGATTTCCATTTCTTTCTCTGCTCGCATACGAAACGTTTTTGTTTTTTTTTACTCTTTGTTTCGTTAGTTTCTAATTAAATATGTTTTTTAAAAATTTGTGGCGATGGTAATGATGGATTATTCTGGACCGGACGCGCGAGACGTTTATGGTTCGCATGTGAATGACTAAAAACCAGTTCTCACTTTTACGGGGAATTTCTAGAAATGCAATAAATACGGAGCCGCTTTCCGAGGGAGAATTCCGCCAGCGGTCGGTGGTTTTTAGACCCGTCGTGACACCTGTGCCGGTGTCTGAAGAAGGCGGAGAACTCGACCAGGTGGGGGAGAATGGCGAAACCTATCTCGAGATTGAGTCGTTCCTAGCCGCCTTCATCCCGAACGATGTGGCGAGCGTGAGTACGACAAAGAGTCGAATGCTTTGCGAAAGTTCGAGGGCCGACCATCGCGGTTTTCCTTGGTACCCAGAATCCCGTTTGTGGTTGGTGAGGGTGAAATGCCATCTGCACATTTCCCAACCGTTTGGTGCTGGGAGGAATAACGGTGAATTCGTGGGCCTAGTAGCTGGTCTGGCGACTTTGGGGGTACAGCCGTCGAAAGTCTCCGGCGATGTATTTGCTGACAGAATAACCATCGGAAGGAACCAGAAGTTTGGAAGAGCAGCAGACACGTGGCTGGAAGGCCGGCGTTATTGTGATTCTGGCGAGAAATCTTGGTCTGGGAGGGGGAAGCCGCAGAAAATACGGGCTACTACCCCCCCCAAAGAAAAAAAAAAACCGAGAAGGGGATTTGCTGCCGAATGAAATGCAACCCAGTCAACCACCCATAGATGAGCCTGCAGGAGACCTCGGGAATCGGAGACGTTGGGGCTAAAGCGAATCTTGCTGAACAGGGGGAAAGCGCAGGAACTCCGGAGAATTCATCACAGAACTGTTCTGGATCTCGAGAGGAAAGGTTGATGGGGCTGTCCCCTTCGTCCTCCGGCTTCCACACAGACAGAGGACTTCTCATTAAAATATTTACTAGTTTTGATCAGTAGCTTTGGTGGTTGGGTTTCAACAGTACAATTCTGCTACATCGAGACGAGAGAGAGAGAGAGAAGAAGATAAATGAATTAAGCAGCAGGCCTGGACGGAGTGATTCGATTTCGTGATGCTATCCACGCATCCATTAGTTTACTGTGGTTACATTGGCGATAAATTGCCTATTATGAGAAGCTTACATTTAAGTAATTACGTTAGCAAGCATCGGGTTGTCGGATGAAATTATCGAAATTATAATTTCCAAAATTTCACGACGCTTCTTAACTTATATAATTTTTTCGCTCATCAAATTTCGCGAGCGGAATTTGACGATACAAACGACCGACATCGGTAAGGATGAACTAGCTAAACGACTCTGGCTTAGACTGCGAATTATACTCGCTAACTGGCGATTGGTATCTTTAAAGAGATGTAGAGTAGTATAGTGTCAACTTTTCGAGCTATTTTGTACGTTTTAGTTTTCTTAACACGTTCCTTTTGTCTTTAAAAAAGAAAAAAAAACAAATAGAACTTAAAGAAATTTTTATAAGTGACTTTGTATAGGCCGCAGGAGGCGATGTATTTACATTTCGTTAATATTTCAGAGGGTTACCTTCTCTTGCTGATTTTCACTTTTAGCTTTTCGTAACCGAATCGGTTAGCATCTAGGAAATCAGTTAGAACTGTTAAATACGAAATTTTGTATAAAAAAAGAATTTTTTCTTTAGTTCTTCTTTCAGAAGAAGTCTCTTTAAAAAGAAATAAAACGATTTCTGTAACGTTAAGTAAATAAACCGCAGACAACTTGTAAAAATACTTAATTTTATAAAATTTTAAAATTGCATTATCTTTTTTCTTGTTTTTACTGACCATTCATTTTAAATCGAAGAAAAATTCCTTGAGTTAAGTAGGACGACAGCCGTCAAGCTGTTATTACTGGTTTGTTCCGGTCAGTTTTGTTCACTAGGAGTGTTTTAACCGGCATTTAAAGATTAAAGATCAAATTCTAGAACAACCAAGATCTTATCCCTCGTGTATGCAAATCCGTTATTAAATAGAATAGTGTATACATAATTTCGCAACAAAATGAAGCGATTACATTTTCTCTGAGACAGACAGACAATATATCGGTGACTTAGATCGTCTGTTCTAACCGTGCACTGCTTTGGGCTCGTTTGTCGGTCCAGACGTACGTTGGTTCCCGGTTAGACGTTCGGTAAAGCTGGAATGTACACCGCAAGCGAATAGCCTACCATGTGAAGAACGGAGGTTTCTTGGGCACAAAAAAAAATCCAGCCAAGTTAGAAAAAAGAATCCGCATAAAGAGTAAGAGAGAAACCGGGGCTCAGCTGTTTAAAAACTGTACACACTTCGACATAAATTTATGACTGCCAGACTTTTCCCCATATTAACCGCTGCAACACTAATGCGTTTTCACGGTTGAATGAAATTACAGTGTTGGGTTTAATTTACGTGGCTCCTACTGTCACGTTGGCTTTGGACGTATAAAAAATATCACGATCTATGTACGAGCTGAGCCGGTTGATGCGTGTATGAGACTGCTACTGTGTACAGCATGACACGGAGCCGCTACTCGGGGAAACGGAAATTCGCGAACACTTTCAAAAAAATATGCTGAGCTTTCTTGTAGACAGACAGGCGGCGGCTGTTTGGACTACATCTCTCCATCAGCAGTTCTCTGTTTTCTGAACCCTTGTTGACGGAGCGCGTGGTGGACGTCTTCGCAAAATGGCTCCCAAAAACACAGAGTATTAATTATCAGGGCGCGCGATCCCTTTGTCAGACCGACATAAGTAAACTGGAGTTTACTGAACTGGTGGGTATTTCCGATAAAATTTCGAGACTCGGAGAAGGGTTCATTGATCTAATCGAAGCCGATTTGTCGTGATCGATGGTCGAATGAGAGGTTGAAGACGCAGGAGATGAACGCACAACCATGACGACTTCCGCAGTGCGGAAGTTTGATCTCGTTACTGTGACTGAAATCTCTCACGCTTAGAAAAGAGGACTTGTTAAAACACCTCTCTCTCTCTCTCTCTCTCTCTCTCTCTCTTCATCTCTCTCTCTCTCTCTCTTCATCTCTCTCTCTCTCTCTCTTTATAGCCTGTCGTCGTTCCTAATTTTCTCCAGTCCGGTTCCTGCTAAATAAGTATTCATGGTCGACAGCCAGAATTTCACCGCGCAGTTGTAGTGGTGATGCAATATCTTCAGAAAAAAAGGGCCACCGAATCCATTACTTCGCCTCCTGCTATGAGCTCGAATATCAACCCGAAAGGTTTTTGGAACCAAAGCTGTCAAGTGTGAAGAATAGGAATTTCCTGTCCACAATGGAGCATGAACTAGTCCAAGCATTGCACGAGAAGTGGCATACAATACCACAGATAGGCACAGACGTCATGTGAGCAGCAGGTGTAAGAAAATCATCGGTACAAGGAACGCTACACTCGACACTGACTTCAAACGTCACGGTCGAACTTTCAGAACATTAAATAACATTTTTTTTTTTGTAAAATACAGAACCACCCAACACCATGGCGCGTTACCACCGGCCAGTTTCTACTCCTTCCAGCAATTTTACAAAGTGCTCCATAAATAACAAAGATTTTAGCATACGTCAGCATTTAATATTTCCTCCCCCTTTCCAAATTATCGGTGCCTTGTCGCATTTGGTTGTTTAATTACAAATGTATTTTTCGATTATAGAAAGTTTTGCAGGAAATTAGTTTATAGAAAATCCGGTGGTGTGTAACTCAAGGCTCGATCCTACAATAATTGCGTTATAATATCGGAACAATGAACGTGCTGTAGCCTTAGAGTGGGAACTCGGTAGGCAAGTCTGGTTAAAATCATGATGCACCACCACTCAAGCTGCGAGTCTGGGTAAACGGGCCTTTATCAAACATAGCAATGAAATCTGTTGTCATAGAGACCGGAGGCGGTTGTCAAAATCTTCGATTTGTTTTTAAGAGTTTAAGGAAATGTTGCAGATTGATTTATTCGTGCCTAAATCTTGCGTATTCACCTAGGATTTATGTTCTATGCGAACATTTTAACTGCGACATCCGCCACCTAATGTGAATGGCAATTAGCTGGAAATTTAACCTAGGGCCAGAACTTCGGGAATACCGAATAATTATAAAAATTAAGTTAATATGCAAAATTTATCTTAATATCGCCCATATGTCCTGTTTTGCAGCTGAGTTATTTGCCTTTACTCTCTAACTTTGTACCGTCTGTGTTAGTCTTATTATCGCTCTCCATATTAGCCTCTTTCTGGTTGTAGAGAACCCTTGTCACGGTCACACCCATGAGACGCGCTGTCGCAAATAGTTTGAAAAACAAAAATAAATAAAAGGACACGAGCGACCAATCAGAAAACAACGAGCGGTTATTACTATTTTGAATAATTTGTATTTTATAACAAAAAAAATTTTTTTTTTTTAATTTTATTTTAGTTAAGATTTTCTTTTCAGTTTCTTCTTTCTTAATTTAAGTATTTAAAAAATGAAAAGAAAATAAACATTAAATAAAACCTGTGCATTGTACTAAGTGAGACACCGTGTGCAAGAAAGCTTTTAAGAACTATCTTCGTGTACGATCAGCAGCCGGTCGGTTCCAGAAATGATCATGATAAAATCTAACGAAGGATATTTAATTGTTCAGCCTCAACTGAAAGCATCGTCAAGCCATCGAGACCCCAGCTTTTCCGCGGTGCTACAGAGCTTGACGTTGACAAGATTTAGTGCAGATCTTACGAGAACATACTGATGAAGAGAATCGTGTGTCCGGATGCACGTCTGTCAGCTTCTCTTTTTTCCCCCATAAACTAATAAATCTGATGAATTCCTTTTAGCCTGAAAGGCTGGACGAATTCTGCAACAGATCGAGCAAGAAGCCTGTGTATGCTCAGACTCCAGACGTTTTCCTGTATAGAAAGCAGCCAAAAGCTTGGAACCGAGGAGTTTCCTGCACTGTTGGAAGCCGACCCTAGGCAGCCTGTGGAAATCACGAACGGAAACAGGTTTTCATAAAATCATATTATTAGTATATTTAAAATTAAATCGGAAATTATGTAAAAGATGGCACTCGGTAAAATCTTTGCCAGTTAATGACTTGAGTTTGAGTTTTAAACTAAGTTTCGCACATTGGGTCCCCCCTTTTTTGCGAGGTTCTGAATATGCAGCATAAATAATCTGATATTTTCTCAGCTGTTGCACAATGTTCATTAAATGTGTCATTATTTCTCCCGCTTCCATGTTCTGAAACTAGAGCCTTAACTTGAGATACTTCTGTTGCAATGTTGGCACTTCACCGTGAACGTGTTTGGAAACCACGTGGCATTTAAATGTTTACCCATGATCACCAAAGCTTCACTTGTAGTTTCAAAGTGAAAATTATCCTCATTTATGTTATATTCTAGTATAGTCTTTACAATAGTAATTACATTAAGAAGTATGCTATAGTTTCATGCAAGGTTTGACGAAGGTGCTGTGCTCAACGACTGCAGTCTGCCTATTATTCTAGGCTGCATTTGTTGCTGGATGCTCTTAAATAAGCCATGTCGCTTTGAGAATTGTCCATGAACTAATCCAAAGAAATTCCTCGCCATGATGTTTTTCATTCATGTATCCACATGTTCTGCTTGTTACTAAGCACTGTATCTACAGGAACACTTTTGTTGAAACATGTCTAAGCTTTCAAACAGTTAGTTTGATGGATGATAGATGTTGACATAGTTGTCAAAGTCTATCATAGCTTGAAGTTCATTAAAACTTCGTCTGTAGACATCCTATTGAAATGGTATGTACTAATTAGAATCGCCAAACAGCCTGCATGGTCAGTATAAAGCAGCATATTTCGTATTCTTATGCTCTGGCCAAAAACATCAGTTAAGGCACAGAAATTGAAAAGATCTCTTTTTACCATAGAGATTAGACTGAGGATAAGAATCCAGTTTAGTTTAGATAGTTTCACGTCTGATATATAGGCGGCCGGAGAAAGTTGGCCCACTAGCATCGCACACGAAGTTACCGAGTTCTTCGTTTGCATCTTTTAGTTGGAGAAGGTCAAGGTTAGAACTACCGCATTTGGAGGACGAAGAATTATTAGATTTCGATGCTTTTGGAATATTCAGTTGGATCAGAAGTCGAGGACGACGTTGAAGATAAAACAAAGTATTTTATGATATTCATTAATAATATTCTAAATTGAAAATTAATTGCGTGGCTTAAATTAAAACAATTTAAACGATCGTTTTAAAAAATGTTTTGCTTGCATCCAGTGGTTTTCTTCTATAACTTTTTATGCAGAAGAAAAACATATATATAATATATGCACTAGTGATTACCTGTCAGGCAAAAATACGCATCATTTTTCCCTTTTCCAAATATTTTACATTGTTCACCTTTCACACACGCAAGTAAAGAACCCACAAAGTCGTCGTGCAAGAGGAACGGGCGAAGTGTAAATGATAAATTACTTAGAGATGAAAATATTGATTAGCATGGAATCACAAATCCGTCATTGTTGTCCTTTCTCTTCAACGTTCATAACATGAGCACTCCCCCCCCTGTTTGACTATTTTCTTTCTTGTCATTCAAGTAAATGTGTGAATCATTATCTCGACAGAGAAGATGGGAAGATTCCGGCAGCCAAAACCTGTTATAATCCGGATATTTTTTGTTTGTTTTTATACAGCTATGAACACGAGCGCAGAACAGTTTCTTATAATGATAAAGATAAATGAAGTGGGAACGACAATGTGATCCTTAAAATGTTTTAAACGGTCTGAAAAAAATGGATAGCAAAACAGATTACTGCATACCGATACTTGACTCGCCATCAACTTCTTCAAGATGCAACAAACCCGCGGAACCCGACTCAAGACTAATTTTCCTAACTTTTTACAATTTGGTCACTCGTTTATACCCTTTTTTTTTCTAAAAACAAAATCTTTATTCCCCCCCCTCTTCCCTGGAGCCACTGTCACACTAACCATTGCTCCTTCTTTATCCCTAGACGGCTCCTGTTTATAAACAACCCTCGATAACCCTAGCCTTCGTCATGCCTCCTTGATATACCGAAGAACCAAAGACTCTATCCTGAAATTCTTAGAGAAACGTCTTCGATCTACGAGAAGTACCAATAGAAAACGTAAAATAGATAATTCCACAACTTAAAGCAGTGACAACTTGGCAGAAGTCCCAGCTAACTGCCTAGCCTACTTTGAAATTTACAACTTAATAAACCATTTTTTTTGCCATTTAAAAATTTTTCTAAATTTCCCCGGTAAAGCAAATTTGAAAAAAAAAAAAAAAAAGGTGAGGGGAATTTACATATTAAATAAAAGCAAAATTGGAAACACTGATCTTAATTAGCCAAAAACATATCAACTAAAAACCTAATTCTTCCTGTTATAACTTTGCTCTCACTTTGCCAATCAGTTAAGAATTCAATCAGATCTTTTATTTTTCCCTTCGTGACCCTGGTTTCCTTTCGTTTCGTTAAGCATCTCACGCCTGGCTCGGTAATCAGTTCGTAATCTCCCGGCCTCGTCAATAACCTGACAGTCGTTCAGTCGGATACATGAACACGAGCGCGCGGCACATTTTGAATTAATAGTAATTAATTATCACTTTTAAATTCTATTGCATTTTTTTTTTTTTGCATCTTTTTGTTAGGAATCATATCTAATCTGTGGTGGCGTCTGCCCGCGAGCCGTCTGATTGTCTCTGAAAGTTGAGAGAGACGGACAGACAGGCGGTCAGGAGGAAGTATTATAAACCGGTGCTAAATGTCCACATCGCCATTTTTCGGTGTAGAAAGAACAAATTAATTTTAACTTTTGCTGATTGTTTATTCTTAGACAACTTTAAATGACGGCTTTTCAGAAGGCAGACGGCGGAAATGCTGTGTTAGTATTTATTCGCATATTATGTTTGCTAACTCTTCGTGGACCGAGAGTGGAGCGAATTCTCCGCCTCGCTGACACCGGCTGAGGCCGTGGTGCGTCTCGCTGTCACTGCAGGAGCCAGACGTTGAGCGGAAAGCGTGAACAGGCAGGGGTCAACCAACCTGGCCCTGGGCGGCTCTGCACGCCATCGGCAGATGAGCGAAAACGGACTATACGGAGAAAAGGCATGCAACAAGTCAACAAAGACTTGAAAAACAAATCGCGTTGGCCGGCCGGGTGAGGCCAAGTCGGATCGAATGCTGGTTACTTGAATGTGCTACGACTGTCACTCGAAACTTAGACATGCAATAGAAAGTAAATCGTCAGTAAAAATCGATGTAGCCCAATTGCTCATTTTTTTTCCTTTTTATTTTCTATATTTCTGAAAATCACGATTTTGAACGTACCTGGAAGCAAGTCTTTTAATTGACAGTACCTTGTGACGTCACAGTATCCAAAATGGCAGAGCCAAACACCGAAAGTAGAGAGCCGCTGTAATAACGTGTCGAGCGCCGGCCCCCTTCGGCGCGTATGCAGTCTGTGCAGAATCTCTGCATTTTGTAGAAGACCCGCTTAATTGTTTGCTAGAAATCTTGCACCTTTCCTCCACGGTCGACCATTCTATGGACGCCTCTTCCACCGATGTCTTACAATAATCGATCGAGCAGAGGACCGTTGGGTAAAGCAGAGTGACATTTCCTTTGGTCTGGATTAAATTTCCCATAATGTTAACCAGATGAAAACGTGATCTCTCGTCTTAGTAACGCGAATCACGGGCCATCATAACGTAGTGAAAATGGCAATAACCGGAAAGTGCTTTACGGTCCGTGATACCTTCCCATACCATGAGCGGCCCTCCCCCAATACTGATCACCAGCCAATTGGGTTGGGGCAACGTTCTGCTACACGGCTCGGAAACACTGATGCGCGCAAGGGGACACTTTGTTATTTCAGATATTTGTTGCACTGTGAAAGTTCGGCAGGTCTGACCCCGAACAATCTGTGCACAGTATATTTTAACGAAAAGCGATTGGTTATAAAGATGTAAAAGAAACTTTATTTTATTACTTAGTGGATAAGGATTTAATAATGTATTTTCAACGCACCAGTAATTTTTCTCTCCCTTTTCATAATGAAAGGAGTTTGGATTAAAGGAAAATAATTCTTTCGGGGGGGGTTATCACTACGAACAGGTGCTGCTTCCGTTTTTCGTTTCATTTTATTCACCCTAAGTTCCGTGGATTAATATTTTTGGGTGCACGATTTCGATTTGTACTTTTCAAATTACTTTGTTTAATTCAGATTTTAATTAAAAAAGAAAAAAATCGTTGTTGGATGAAGGAGGTCTTAGCGTTATAACACGAATTACTTGTCTACCATTATTTCAGCGACTTGGGGGGGTACCAATACATTCTTTTCCGCCAAAGCCATTGGAAAATACCATGAAAGAAGCATTCATCTTTTAACCAGTACTGGAAGCACCACCTGATGTAGATCGATTATAGAAGCAACTAACTAAAGATGCCTTGACTTTTAAAACCTCAGTCTCGTTATTATTTCTATAAAAATGTTCTCTTAAAAGAATATTATACAGTATACACAGGCTCATGGCATTGTATTGTGGAAATATCTGAAATGATTTAGTTCGGTATTCGTTTTTTTAACGATTTTTAAATTAATTTATATTTACCCAGGATGCAATGCGCTCGGTGGTTCTATGAATAAGACAAGTCCATCTTGACCTCCAATTATGAGAGTCTATTTAAGCGAATGGGTTCAATACCTTCTTGTTACTTCATGTTATATTTTATTTTAAATGTTGTGAAGCCAATTTAAGCTCGCCTGTGAGTTTAGCATTTATATTATAACTTTAGAAATCGAATTTTTGAGTTTCACTTTTGTTACATTAAAGTGTAAGACAGCTCCGTTTTCACGAGACGAAGAATTAATGAACAAAGACGAGTTATCGGTAATTCGCACCATTTGTTAAAATTAGGGAATTGCGATTTTTCTTATTTCGGTTGTTATTCTTCGATTGTTCGTCGCCTAATGTAAAGGGTTTTGAGGGGGCGGTGGGTGGAAATAGCTCTGCTAAGATGGAAAGAAAGGGGCGTTAATTTTCAAATGGCGCCGGTCAGGGCAAAGCTTATAACAAAAAACAGGAATCATATTAACGTTTTAGAAATCTATTTTGGTGGAAAACTCCAGCGATAGGCACCGTGAATACTCGAAATAACCGTCGTAATTATTGGGTATTTTCAAAATTCTAAAATTCATTTTAAAAAAAAAAATCACGATAGTCTCTACTCTGCCAAAAAGTAAAGTCATAAACTTATCATGATAAGTTAATTCCTTAAGAAGTTATTAGTTGTCATCGTTATCTTGGATTATAACATTTAGGGGAGACGTTAACATGTGTGGTTTAGAAGAAAGAACTTGTTCATTTTTAACCAGTATTAAACAGCATTAATATTATCACTAGCTTTTCAAAAAAAAAATTTGCTGGAAACTACTTTATTTTAAAGAAACCTTTTTTTAAAAAATCAATGAAATGGGGTATCCTTGCTGCTTAGTTTTAAAATAAGTTGTTTGTTTCAGCACCAAATTTACTTTCAATTTCCGTTTATTTTCCTTTTAATAACAGAGAGGAGTTCATTTGTTATGGAAGGCTTTCATTAAACCAAATCTCTCTATAGGAGAACACGTCTTGCACTGACGTCTGTTTCTTTCGTTATTTCCAGAGGTGAAATGACGAACGACACACTGGAGAGCGAGGAGATTGAGCCTAATGTCGACAACACCCCGGTCATCTACATGCTTAGCCTGTTTATCGTGGTCGGCGTCATCGGAAACGGGCTGGCGATCTGCGTGTTCGTGCGCAAGAAGCAGCTTTCTCACACGATCTTCATCCTCACCCTGGCCGTCGCCGACATCCTGACCTGCCTTTTCGTCATTCCCTTCACCATCGCCATGCTGACCTTGAACTTCAGGATGGGCTTCGACTTTCCCTGCAAGGTGTACCACTTCCTGATCACGTCAAACGTTCCCTTCTCGGCCTTCATGATGGTCGCCATCGCCGTGGAGCGTTACGTATCCGTCTGCCACCCGTTTCTGCGCCTGACCCGGGCGAGGAACACGAAAATCACCATCGCTTTTCTCCTTCTCTTCGCCTCTTTGTTGGGATTGATGACGTCTCTCATCTACGGGGTCTACCAGGCTGGCGATGCTCCGTGCGAGGACGAGCGTAACTTCACCTTTTCATCATCCGCCTTCAGCTATTTTCACCAGTCCGAAGCCGGTTGGTTCAGTCGTCGCGGCAACTCGAGGCCGCCCTACAACGAGTCGGTGACCGGCCGCGAAGCCGGGGCAGAACCGAGCGGTGTCTGCTTCACGGGGAAATGCGAGCCGAACACCATCATAATTGACGAGGATACCCGCATCACTTACCAGAGGGTGCTCGCCTCTCTGTACCTGCTGTCGTTTCTCAGCACATCCGTTCTGTATGGCCTGATCTACCGGTACGTTTTCTGGCGCCGAGCCAAACGCTGGAAAGTGAAGCTCAAGGCTGCGCAGTCTGACACAAACGATACAATTCAGATGAACCACCTTGGTAACCTATCGACGGCAGGGAGCCGGTGTGTATCCCACACTAACCGCGAAGTCGAGGTATCCATGGAGAAAAACGGCAAACGCTCGGTCACGCAGACTCTGAAGGATAAAAACCGCTTCGCCAACTTCAAACTGGCGGTAATGTTGTTTGTCGTCAACCTGGTTTTTGTGGTGGCGTTTCTACCCGCCTGGCTCATGGCCCACGACCTGATCCCTTATAACCCCATTTTCTTTTATATGTACTTCTCATACAACGTGGCCAACCCACTCATATACGCCTTCATGAATTCCAGTTTTCGTGAGGATATGTGGCACCTTCTTCGCACCTTTCGGTGCAAAATCCAAGGAAACCAGTATCTCTGACTCACCGACCAGAGAGCTCCATATAAGAGGCATCACTTTGATTCTTGATATTATGTTTAATGTCGAAACTTCTAAACCTCAATCCCTAAAAGACAATCTGACAGTTATCAATATTACATATTGTTTTTTTGTTGTTGTTCTTGTTCAACTATTCATGGGTGTGCCGTTATGTTATCTGTAGGAGCGAACATAAATTGTAATTGTGGATAAATTATTTTTCCTTTCATTTACAAGTTCAGATGGCAAGTTATTTGATATTGATTACGTACTACATTGACAGTACTGTGTATGTCCTCAGTAATTGTGAACCATACTGCTTTCCCTGTTACTGATACTTTTTGCAGCAACGATAACGTTAGGAAAATAAACCTAATAATGAAAATTAGGAACAGATCTAAAATCCCACATTTTTAGGCTGGTGCAATGTTTCAATACATATTATTATCGCATAGTGGAGCATTTCAGAGTTTGTCTTGTTAGATTAGCAAAGAATTATTTACCTGTCCTCCAGAATCTTGTAACTCGCACATCTTTTTAAAACCGTATTATCGCTACTTCACGTCGATGTCACTTGACCTTTAAAAGTTTATAATCAACACAGATAGAGTAGGGGTTTACATCAACATATTTTAGCTGTACCTATTTAACTGATGCCATATATTTACGTAGATGTTTAGAGATTTTTCTTTAATTTGTCAACATAAAATTAGAAACTGTTCTCTTCTTCATCACTGAGAACAGATAGAGATGCAACAAAGTCTGCATTTAAATATTCTCACCTCAGGAAGCTAATGTGGAAATTACGGATATCAAGAAAACTGTTTTTATGTTGGTGATGGCACACTGGTTCTCTATCTCGGCTGCACTACTTTGTTTCAGCTAAATGGAAAAAAAAATTGCAATGTTTTATGTGTATAAATTGTGATGATAAAAGCGGTTGGTCAAATTGTAGCCAATCAAGACGACATCAATACTGCAGTCTTTGATTTTCATCCGCGCATTTGTCTGTATGTTGCAAACTTCTAATTCTCCAATCATCCCAGTTCCTTTTATGAGTCCTTTTCGTATATTTAAAAGCAGTCTTCATATTTCGAAAAAGATTTTTTTGTAACGGAAAATACTAAGATCTCTCTTTCCCAAAAGATGACGAATTGCTTAGCGAGTAATGAGCGATTTAAATCACTAACCGGTGACACACGAAGATTACCGAGCAGCGACGGATAAAAAATTGGCAAGTAATGGCAAGCTAAGATTAAAGTGTAGAGTCGAATTACCTCAGTCAAGCCTCAGTCGTTGAATGACCAATAATCTTTCCATTATTATGTACAGAATTACTGAATCAGAGAGACTGCGACGGGAAGTGGCTCGAACGTTCAGGATGTGCCCATCAACCATCACTAGACCACCGGCAAGAACGTGGACGGGACAAGTGAACATTACAGCGCAGGCCGACTAATAGGTGAACGTAATTCCAGCGACCGCTTTATGAGGCTGTGTCTCCCTCTGGTGTAAGGAAGTGGAAGACCATGACAGACGATTTGTTAACATTTGTTTCAATGCAAAGAAAATTCACTGGTTATGGACATCGAGAGTGTCAAATCCAGAAGTACACCGGTTGCAATGAACGTTAACTTTACTGCATAACATTATTATGACCAGATTTTTTTTTTATTTACATCAGTTCTCCAAGCTCGGCTACCGGTAACATCAACAACATAACTGGTGGCCAGCACGGACAGCGATAGTAATCTTCAGCACCAGGTTATCTCGCTGGCCCCGGAGCCAGTTGCAGCCCTTGCAAGGGGCTGACATTAGCGAAGGTTTTTTAGATTCTGGGTTATGCAGGCTGGCAACAACTGTGTGCTGTTGTTGTAAAGTCTGTGCTGAAAACATATATCCCTCGATGTTCCCCGTTTCATATCTGTGTCTTTGAAGTAATGAATCTACCCCTTTTTTTTATTAATAAATTATTGCTGTGACAGGAGGTTGCGTCTCTGTGCTTTTAAGGCGAGATAACTGTTCATAAACAATTCCTCCACCAAAAGACCGACGGCTCATCTACACTTACACACCGGCTCCTTATACACTATAATATTTAAAAAAAAAACTTTTTAAATTATGTTTGTTTGGTGGAATTAAACAGTAAAGGAATCTTTATTAAGAAAAGTATTATAAGGAAAAGAATTTTAAATATTGTAGGTCTCTTTTCCATTGATTACAAATATTGTAGATGTTATGTATTAAATTTAAATGTCTAGAAACTAACTTTTAAAGACTAACCCACCATTAGGCTTCAGATTTTCTAAAGTCGACGTCTCTGTTAAATTTTTCTAACGAAATTTCATTATAGATGAGCTTATGGATTTTCATTACATATATTTACTAATAATATAATTTGGGGATGAAAGATCTGTGGTATGCTCCGTCCATATGCACAAAGAAAAACTGTATTTAAGCAGAAAGGAACGCGTGAGTTGATAAGCACAGGAATAACGTGTCGGGTATCCTATTATGGGCTGGCTGTGGTAACCTTCGAGTTAAAGGACTCTACCGTATTGGAAACAGACGTGTGGAAAACGGTCTAGATGTTGACCAGAAACTAGACCGTGTTCTTGCGCCAAAACCGAACGCCAGGATACACTCATAAAGAGACTAAAGGTCTGTCAAATATCTGATATACTACACACGGCTAGACACTTTATAATTATCTTTTATCTAAGCCTAGAAGATATCTTAGTATAAATTAGACTCTTTAAGATGTACTGTATACAAAATTCAATGTAGCGGTTATTTTAGTTTTACCATATAGGCACATAAGGATTATGCTGTTGACTACTGGGTAAAGCATCGCCGACTTTTCGCTTGTCGGTATTCCTGTGTGTTATATTCCTCCTGTGTGCTTGTTTATCTACAGGGTCCTTAAAACGATGTAACTCCTGGACGACAACTGGTTTTATAGAAATCAGCTAAGAAAGGGAGGATTAAATCTGGCCTCTGTACTGCTCCGGCTAATGATCACTAGATCGTCGCCCTTAATATAATACATATATTGGAGTCTATTCACTTTGAATGGTAATTACATCTTTTCCCCATCCTTTGTTGCTGCTGCCACTTTAAAAAAAAAAAAATTGTACCAACTGTCTGCTTCTGGTTTAAAATAAAGGGAAGATGAAAAGCTGGAATGACGGTTTAGACCGGAAATAAACTGTCGACAGCCGGACATGTAGAGCTGAAACCGATAAACTGAAGCTTGAGTAAACGCATGGAATCAAGAGAGAGAAGCAGAGTCCCGAGTCTGCTGATGCTAGCCAAGTTTGGTAGAAATGCTAAAGTTTCGACCTTTACTCACGAGTGATCGTGGGCTGATCATCTATATCTCAGACTAGAAATCTAGGCTTCGCCTGTTACTGTTCTGTGCCTGCATCAATTTTCAACTTATTCCATTTAAGGTATTTTTTAACGGCAGTGAACCACCTGGATCATGTGGCGGGGGGGGCTCAGAGTCAGCTTTGGGAATGGCACGGAGATACTCAGCTACGGCTGTTATTAATTTTCCTTTTATATCTCGGCGGGTGCGCCAAAAGGAAGTTCGATAACAGATATCATATGACCGCAAACAACTCTGACATAACGGAGCCGGGCCCCGAATCTCTAATCGTATTCATATCTCCAGAGGCGTTGATGGGGCTTTGTAACTGCGAGCTAAACTTTACGCATAAAGGCTTGGACGATATTCGCCGCCTACTCGTCATGCGGGATTTGGGGCACTTGGATTCACAGCCACAACCTACTCTCGCGTCAGAATCTCTTCAGAGATATAGCAACGTCATCTGTCCGGCTGATCAGGCAGCTGATATTAAAAGAGACCGCCTGGGCTCGTTTTCAAGACGCCAGCAGATCCCAATTAGATAAATGGGCTTATGATTAACCTCTTTAACTCTTGATCGAAGCGCAAAGCATATGATGTTTATTATATCTTTTCGCTTTTTTTTTGTTTAATTAGAATTTCTGGTGTTATACCAACTTTAACCTGTAAGAAATGGCTCCAGTTGCTTTAGAGTTTTCCGAAATCTTCGAATATAGTTCCAGCAATAAGCCAATTTTGTTACTATTATCGCGTCTGCTTGATTTCCAAATAAACTATTCACTGAACGTATAATGCCAGTAAACAGAGCCATTCTATAGTTCAGTATTCTCGCACTGGGCCAGACTGTTTATGCTTAGAAATTAAATCGCGATGTCTATACTTTTTTCATGCCATTTTTTAAATTACAGAATAAAGTGAAATGATTAAAACGTCAGTGCTGCCATTTCTGTGAAGAGAAAAACTAATCCACTTTGCCAACAGATAGAATATATATGAATCTGGTTAGATAAACAACATCTGTTTCCTGCTTTGTCTTCCATTTTTTTTTTTTTTTGAGACAGGCTCAACTCGGGGTGGGCCAGGGCTCGGTGACTGGGTTGCAACAAATATTTTAAAATCATCTAAGCAAGTTCCGTGGTGTTCTGGGTAGAGAGCGCGCACGTGTGTTTATATATGTGTGTGTGTGTGTGTGTGTGTGTGTGTGTGTGTGTGTGCGTGGTGTCGCCCTCGGTCGTAAGCGAGGCCTCTCTACTCCTGTGAACGTAGGGTGTGGCATGCGGTATCCAGCCATCCAACTTCTTTCTGTGAGCAGGAGACACGTGACTTGCCAAAGCGCTTGCAGAAACGGTTCAATAATTAACGTATCGCGGCTGATTACGTAATTTGCATATTTTCTCATGAATAGAATGCGCTCAACATGTTAATTATAAAACAAAAATGTTAGTTTGTTAATTTCAATCTCAGAAACATGAGAAAGAAACCGACAGTGAGGTCACTAAAAACTGACGTCATGCCTTAAACGTGACATCCTACAGTGACGTAAATAAATTTTTTAAAAAATGGTGGCTCCCCTGACCATCTTTCAGTCCAGGGAAATATGTTTTTGTCAATTATCAAAACCCGATTCTGTTATCATATTGCAATGCCCTTTCCCATAAATATCCGCTGTTTTCAAAATCTTCTCTTCAACACTAATTTTTAAAACAATATTTATTTTTTCAATTTAAATTACAAAGCGGTTTATTTCATTTATTTCCTTTTAAAACGTCTTCACTTTCATTATTATTGATGTATACAAGACTGGTTCGCCTTTGTCCAGCATCTTTCTTTTCTCTGCTCCGTTTTAAAACAGTTTTGAAATCACTTTCACCTTAAAATCTCCAGGTGACAGTCCGAATGAAGACAGTGGTAAGCAGTTGTACAGAACTCAATCCGTCAGAAATTATCTGTTTTTAAATTCGAATTTCTCGTCTGCTATATCGCCCAAAATTATACATTTCCAGCAGCAATATTTTCTCTATTTAAAACGAATATTTTAAATATATATTTAAGAAAAATTTAAGATATATTCTGTTTGTATTCTAAAATCTGGCAGTTCTATTTATTTTAAAATTTATTATTATCATTATTAATATTATTATTAGTTGTTGTCATTTGCTAGGTGTAATAATTCATTTATCTACAATTAAAAATTTTAAACTGTCTGTAACATTTATATTTGAAAAATTATATTCTTCCAAACCTCTCTCTCTCTCTCTCTCTCTCTCTCTCTCTCTCCATCTCTCTCGCTCTCTCTCTCTCTCTCTTCTCTCTCTCTCTCTCTCTCTCTCTTCTCTCTCTCTCTCTCTCTCTCTGTTAAAAATTAGCCTTCTGCCTTAACATTTTCAAGTATTCTAGAACATATTTTGCTACCATTTAGTCTTTCAGAACAACATGGGGTGAACGCTGCCTGGCCCGTGCGAGGGTGAAGAAGGCAGCTCTGCTGTCGAAGAAGTCCGTCCTTTCCAGTCCTCCAGGATAGCGTTGCTCTTGGAGATGAGGCCGAAGAAAAGGATAAACCAGGCAGCTCTTCAATTTTTCTAGTGCCAGCTCGTCTGGCTGAAATGGCTATCTTCCGGATCACTACTCCTTAACACCATTATTCCTGCTTCTCCCGCAAATGACCCGATCTTTCCAATGGGGTATAAGGCGACAAGATCCAATTATCTTTCCGCAGGAGATATTTGATAATAATGTGTAGCTCACTCACCAAACGGCCGTCGTCCTGTTTCATCCACAGTGCGCAATTCTCACGACTGACCCGTGATGTTCGCGCCTGCCAGCATCGTTTCACCCAGAAGTTAAAGTCAGTGGTGAGCCCGTGAGGCTTGTATAGTAGTAGCACCATAGTGAAAATCGTTTTAAAAGTTTCACAGCAATTTATTAGATTTAATTAGTATTTTAAAACCACCACATACATTAATACTGGCTACTCAGGCTTTAGGGGAAACGCTACATCTATATTCTTGCCTTTTTTTTTGTATTTTTGTATGGCTTTCTTGAGAATACATTGCGATCATCTTCCGTAGCTTCCCGTGTATCCGGTACTTCCAGCCCTTCACTTGTTATGCTCGTTAGTTTATTTACGTGATAAGGCAGAAGACGGCTTCTTTCAGAACGCTAAATTCTAAAGAACGTTCAACTGTTCCTGTTGTGACTGGAAGCGGAAAGAAATGAATCTCTACTTATCTTATTCCAGAAAACAGCACACAGATTGGGTCGAGACACTAATGATGATACAAAGAAAAAGAGAGGCTGAAGTCAAAGCTTCATCCATTCCTCGTATGAAGTTCCACTCTCTGTTACAGTCCCTATTCTGTCTTGATCACCTGGCAGCTCCATGCTGCAGATTGGTAAGAATTATGTCCGTGTAGATTTTCAGTTGGCTTAACAAACATCCTCATCACCTAAGAATTCAACATAAAGGCCTCCACCAGTCATATTCCGGACTGAAGTCTTTGCCTTTTTTTTTGCAGTACGTTTGTAATGGATCTCTTCTCTGATCGATCCAGGTGTAGCCGTTACTGCTGGACAAAAATCTACTACCTTTGTTAATGACCCAGGTGGCTTCAACGGTAGACTTACAAAAGAGAGAATGACTAATGTGTTCTCTGAACGTAGTAGCGAAATAAGTCCACTAGACTGACCAGTCAGATCCGTCAAATCTTGGCAGATAGTTTCCAAAGCCAATAATAACGGTTGCGACCATTTCAAGACAACAGTCGAAAATCTCTCAAGAGAAAGCCACCGGGTTTTACTTAATTTTAACTTCAGCTCCAGAGCATCTTCTGTTCCCCCCTCCAAGACGTTCAGACGTTAAGGTAGACGTCCTCTGCAGTGTGTATAGGAGAGACAAGAATTACACTTTGACCAAAGCCTGTACTCCACCGCGTCCTCCAGAGATGTTTGTAGATCTAGCAAATGCAAAAACAGCCACCATTTTAGGCTCTAAATTACAAGCATCTAATTCATCTTAAGACGTCGGGTTGTTTCAGATGCAGCTGAAGTGTCTTCTATAATCTAGACTTACAAAACCACATCTTCTGGCTAACCACCGCGCGGAATAACTTCATACTTGATGCTCTCGCTTGCATCGATGCATTAATTAGCAATCTGTTACCTGCTGAGTTTGCCACTGTTGCAAAAATTGCTTCTAACTAATCATTTGAGTTTCTTGCAGAAGGGCAGTAAAGATTTGTCGATCTGGTTTGAAGCCAGTGTTCAACTTCAGCGTTGAGAGGCAATGCATTAACACCGATCGCCAGTTTGTAGTGTGCGTATGCTGCAAGAACTCTGTCTCATTAAGTACTTCTGAAATTGGCTTTGACAGTGACCGGCTCACGAGGCTTTCTGCATCTCGATGCAGACCAGAGGCCGATCAGTTCGGCTAATCATAGGCTCTCCCAGTTTTGCCAAATGTAGCAGTGTGAAATCTTCCTTCCTCGTCAGCTTTTTTGTAATATCAATAAATGGGAAAAGTTTGACTGGCACACATCGAGGACCTGCCTCTAGGTTGTGATGACTTCAGTAAGTAGCTGCATTTGTGCATCAGATTGTTCGAACGATGAAGATACATCTCCAGGACCTTCAAATGAAACGTTGGTATGTTTTTCATCTTGATTGGTTTTAAAAGACCCGTGAATGAAAAAAAATCTCAAATTCTGTTAGGGTAAAACAAATTTAACGTAAGATTTAATTCAAAATAGGACAAAACACATAACGTTCTTTAATTTCTAAAACAAAAAAAATATTATTTTAACGTATTTAATTTTAATTGTCCTTTAGAAATGTATTATAATATGATTGTAAACAATAACAGTAATTTTGAGAAAACGCACAAGTTCCTAATTATTATCGAAACCTTTTACTTCGGTAACTATAACTGTGACAATCTTTTACTGATAACTAAGTCTAATATCACAATATCATGTGTTGATTGTGTTTAAATAAGAAATGATCGATATTTCACTGATGTATAAAATTTTTGAAAAATAAAATTAATTTATATATAAAAATTAATTAATTCGCATGTATTTTTGCGCGATTTTATCTGATACAAAAACATTTTGCAGCTACTGGTACACGATGACATTCGTGGATGATTGCACTGCACGTGATAGTTGGCTACTAAGGTGTGCAGAGAAAATTGCCAGGTAGAATAGAGGCAGTCATTAAAAACAGATGTTTCTGGTCAAAATATTAGCAAAGAAATAAGCAAGACTGTAGTTTTAATTTATTTTTGTTGTTATAATTTCATGATTCATTTTGTCATTTTTATTTATCATGTTTGTTGGTAAATACTTGATAAAACCAAAACACTTTTACCTGCCTTCAATCTTTCATGTTAAAAGATTGTATAAAACACTGAACATTACTCGGCGGCTGGAAACGCACCGGAATATTTCCTTTAGATACGCTAGACGACCCTGAAAATATTAGATTTATCAAGTTTTAATTTCAGACGTTTAAAAGAGACCTAATAGGAGCGAGTGTTCGAGATGAGGGTTTATTAGAGTCTGTAGGAGGAATCTATTGTTGCTGTTACTAGAGGTCATAATTACAAATCAACTAAAATTCCAAAGTGTTTAAAAATCATAAAATATTTTTTTGAATGACAAAAAATTTACTGAGTGTAATGAATTTTTGGTCGGAAACTGTGATTATTTGAAATAGTGTTAATTAGTTTAAGAATCGTATTGGGAGGGCACTTCTCTTTCCTTGCATAAGCCGTTTACCTTTCTGCCTTTTCGTCACCATCCAACCAACCCACCTGAACTAAACCGCCCAAATGCAAAGAGTCCACTAGTTGGCAGAAGACTTCCCCTGATTTCGCTAAAACCAAGAACATTACTTCACCGTGTTCTGCGTACTTTTCCGTTTCAGAGCGTCTCGGCTACAACATTACAATTGCCATTGTTCACCGTACTTCCAGAGCGTAGCGCTTGGCTAAAACAGCCAGCGGTGGTGAACGGGGTTCACTCCTATCCCCACGGGTCGGATCCTAGTTGTAGTTTCTTAAGACGATGCTAAAGCTATTTTCGTCGCGCCTTTTATATCACCGCCAGCGAACTCGACGACAGCTAAACTATTGGCCGTACATCGAATCGGCGCAGGCCCGGTTTTAGTGAACCGCTCCCGGTAGACATTAATATGCATCATTAACTTTTTACAAAAGATATAATTCAGGTGTCGGTTTATTCATTCGATGAATTTAAACAACATTTTACCATTTTTTAAAATATCAGTTTCTAACCACTCGTTCAATTGCTTCGCAAAACGTTTACAGTGGGGGAGGGAGAAGAGTCAGTTATTCTCCTGCCGAGTCTACAACTGGTAAATCCAACCCGACCCTTGGCGAGCTGGACCACGCACCTGGTCCACGCTGTCTCTAGCGCGTGCAACGATGTGAATCTGCCAGGCTGGTCAGTTCACGGAGATACTTTGTTCAGCTCTGTCAGAAAGAACACACACCCCCGGAAACAGTGTTTTCCACAGCACAATAGTTGGACGATTGCTAGAGAGAACGGCCAACCATAGAATTTCTACAGAGAACATCTGCTACACGCTATATGCCAGTAGTACGCGATCCAAAATACCACTCCTGTGTTGTCCTCAAACACCACGCCATCGATAGCTATACGACACAAGACTAAGACTGGGGTTGAACCGTTGTCGCCAAATTTTGTTTCTTTCTCAATGACTAGTTCAGATTCCGTCTAGATATCGACTATGGACGCGTAGAATATAGAGACAGGCTAGAGAATGATTTGCTGACTGCGTCATTACATAGCATGATTGATTCGGTTTGGGTGGTCAGATATGGTATGGATTGGCATGCAAGGTGGCTAAAAACTGATCTTGGCACATATCATTGGGAAGAGTTCTAGGATCGCTTTCAAGTAGAGTGATGAGACTTGCGCTTGTAGTCGTCTCTCTGGTCTAACGGCAAAGTCACAACTTCATTTTTATAAATGACACCGTCCGTCCGTATCTCGCTTATGTTGTCAGTGCTGTACTTCAGGTCAATAACATCACTCGCATGGTGGGGGTCTGCACGATCTTCCAACGCAAATACGATTGAACATGTTTGGGGCATTCTAGGGGTGCATATTTGTAGTCGCCAAGTCTGCCCGCAGTCTTTTGATCAGCCGGAAGTGGAAATGGTTGAAGAATTGCCGAAATATCTCCAAACGATGTTTGGACCATTTGAGTCGGTCGACGCCAAGACGTGCACAAGCTTGTATTAGGGTCGGTAGTAGCCACACGTGTTGCTACAGTCTTTTCTATCATTGTGTGTGATCAGTTCTATACTGGCGTTGTTGCCATTTTCCATGCTGCGCTTTTACTTATATAATGACGTCATTATTTATCCCTTGAAAGAGATTAATGACGGTAAGAATTGCCAGAAATATGTGGCAACCGAATTTAATATATCTAAAGCTATCGACTTTAATGGCAAAGTCAGTCTTGAATGTATTCCGGCCGGTACTGGTCTCGTAGTTGCTGGCTGTCATCTGAGTTATCTGGACCTGAGTGATGTGGGTTTTCCTAATTGTGTATCTGTCGAAGCACCACTTCAGCACACGTTAGAGTCAAAGACTTATGGTTTGAAGGACCCTGCGCTGGCAGAAATGCTATTTAGATCCTGGAAAAGATCGCCGACAAGAGAAATATATGTTCGGTGCCGTCTCTCTTACCATTTACGCCCTGGAGAACATCTGGTAACAGGTCCATATGCACAACGAAAGGCATCTATTAGTAGGTTCCTAAAGACCGACATTTTTTTTTTTGGCAGTTTATTGGAATACACCTGGTTTTCCCAGTCATTTCTTGGACTGCTGCAGGTATCCTGATATTAAACCTCATATTAATAAGGTGTCTGTCTGCTAGACTGTAACCTAATGACATCATTTCTCGGACCTGAATTTGCAGCATGTCTCTAACGTACATCGAAGATCTAAATATAATCTGTCATTGATTATTTATGATTAGTGTGATACCCTCAGGTGAAATACTTTGTGGATGTAAATTAAAACAGTTTGCAGAGCAGCAATTAGAAGACAAAACATATTTAATAATTCATTCTGAAAATATGAAGTATATATATATAAATATGCATTTAAAATGTAGATTGGTGCACCTTGATTAAAAAATTTTTATCCTAATTTCGATTTAAGAAAAATGAACAACTAAATTAGATTGCATAGAAATAGCAATGATTTGTAGTAACTGCGGAGTACCGGAAGTTATTCTTAATTAGTAAATAATCTAGCAACAAAAATGGCAGCAATGTAGCTCGATTGTTTTTACTTTACATTTTAACCAGCTGCATGAAGTCGGTACACAGGCTATATTTCTTGTGGCACGTAATTAACGTCTGAAAAAAAAAAAACGCCAACCCATTTTTTAGGTTCAGTTTCGATTTTAGGAACTGCATGAAAGAGAAAGATAAAGTCGTTCCAACGACCCTCCGGAGCAACTCCGAACATTGATTTGGAGGTGCCTCCAGTGTATAGCTACAAAAACCGAATTCGTCAATACAAATTTACTTTTTTAATGATGTTATTATAGCCAGTTTACGACTGCATTTCCTGTAGCAAGCTGCTGTTATGAATGATTTTTTCATAATCACAGCTGAAACAGACCTATTTTAAGACAACAGTTTTATGTGGAATGATATTGAGCAAAGATGATTGCAAATTTATATATTCAAGCACTTCAAAAACACTGTCTTTTCAGGCGTAACATGCTGCCAATAAAGATATAGTATCACAAATAATCGCGTAATTCTACAGATATTCAACCAGATTTGATGATGTAATAATATTTGCGGGGGAGGAATCTCTTCCTTTTTCATTTCTCGTGTGTTGTGTAGCACAAGTATTTGGCGTCGGGGATAGTCATAGATTTATGCATGCAGACTGTGTGAATAACTGCCCGTGAAATGAGTATTGTATGCGAACTCTACTACTGAAGCATCGAAATGCCACGAGCCAAATATATTGGATTGAGGCCCTTTTCTGTCAATCGATCCTGTCTGTCGTGAAGATATAGACAGCACCGATGAATATGTCTGGATTTAACACCTGACAGTGACTTTGTCTGGAAGAGCTGAAGGTAAATGTTCACCGCAAAGATGAAGTCGGACAACGTAAGGTGGAGGAAGGTGGAATTTTGACCAATAGACGCGTACTTGATATCGCAGATTTTAGACTTACGTCCATTTCTCAGACGAGTCTATGCGATTAACTTTGTCATCTGATCGGTGACAGGTTCCAGGTGTACCATCGACTACATGAAAGTATTTGTGCAGCAAGCAGCACGATAGACGACTTGCCGCAACACCGATGGAGCAACATCCATGTGACTGGGATAACGATGTATATGCAAGTCCGGGAGTCGTAAACTTCGTACGTGTTTTGTGTTGCATCCTTAACAGGCCCTTAAGTCGAAACGATACATCTTTTCAAATGTCCAAGTTGCATCCCTGTTAATTTCGACGCACTTGTATCGATATCGCTCATTACGTCATAGCGAAGGTCGCCAGCGGTTGCATTTCTCAAGTTCTTTAATATTAAAGTGGACTTTATGCACGCGCAATATCTGGTCATACAAGATGGTAATTGGTCGAAGCCATGGTGCCATGTTTGATGAAACGTGTCGTCGTGGACTTCTAGTAATTTTGTTAAAAAGAAAACTATTTCTGCTTGTTACGTCAATCGCAACAAGTGTTGCGTTATGTAATATATGTATATAATGCTGATTAATTAAATAAAATAGAAAAAAAAAACAGATTATACCCTTAATACGCGATATGGTGATTTTGTTTGATAAGCTAAATACTCAATTTCTCACACCGTTGCGTGTAACGAGAATATATTTACATTATACATGCAATAGTTAGCGTTCAGGTTTCCGAGACGTACGCACACAGGCTCGTTGATGAGTCTGACTGTTTTTGTAAAAATACGAATTTATATTTTAAGCAACAAATAGTTTATTAACTTATGCATATTCAAAAAAAAAAACAAAACAACAATAACGTTCCTAGAGAAAATTTCAAGAATCCTATTAAAATCTACTTTCGTATTTTACTCATCCAGTGAGACTTGTCATCAAAAGTAATTAACGAAACGCCTGACTGTCTTCTCTAACACGCTTCATATTTGACGATGTCTGAGTTCGCGTTCTCTGCTCTATCGGCATGATACAGAGTTCATCCCTTTCTCTTTTCCGACGGCGAAAAGGAGAGAGCTTTTCGACTTATCTGTGTGAAAATAAAGCATAAAAGAGATCTAACAAAAAATCTCTCAATTTTCTGGAACCCAGGAGTTGAAAGCGCGTTGAGGAAACACCGTCTAAGGGAAAATATCTTCTCAAATTGTGTATGATTGTCCGTATGCGTTGTTTTTCGAATAAGTATGCAAAATAGAATTTTTATCAAAAATGATATATATATGTATATTAGAAAATTACAGTAAGTTGCTGGTATTTACACAAATATTACTTTCCATTAAATGGTTTTGTTTGTCAGTAAATAGAAAGGCGCGAAAAACAGATGTTTCCGGAAGCACGTGCTGCCATCTGGGGATTTTACAGAAAGAGAACTAGCAAACAAAACAAATAAATAAACTTGGAATATATTTTTCGGATGACAAATATTTTATGGAGAAATCAGAACAAATGACTTATAGTTTCCAAAATTACAGCACAAGCGAACGTGAACAGAACAAAGACAGTTTTCCTCACAAAAGGTGCTTCAGATCCGCCATTCTAAGTGGATGCCATTGTAAAAATGGCCCATTAATTAGGATAGAAGGATTATCGCAATATTTTACAACTAAATGCGATATCTTCTGGCGTTCGACTTATTGGCGAAGAGTTCGTTCTCCAACGAGAATTAAATTATTCACTCAACAAGCTGCTTTTCTCCTGAACACAGTTCCGCCAACATGATGCCCAGACTTGTCACTAGTTGAATTTTTTTTATGGGCGATAAGATGACAGAAGAGTGAGACTAACGGTGCAGCAAAACCCCGATACACCTGGGAACTCAGTAGCACCGGTCTATTTTTAAAGAAACTATTTTCCAGGATGGCTACATTTTGCAAGGCAAAATCTGGTTAATGCAATAAAAAGTAGTTTTTTGAGCATAAGTTTATGAGATAGTTATTCGTGTTTTTTTGTTTTCACATAAGTTCTACGCTTTTTTCATAAATTTTATGTTTCAACTAATAATTTCAATATAACACGTGCAATGTCCTTTCCTTTTAAAATTTGTCTTTTCCCCAATTGTTTTTAGCAGTAGTATATGTGTCAGAAATTTCAAGTGTGCACGTACGGGAAGCTTTTTCTAGATCTTTACGAGAACAAAAAGTACAGATTTTCACTGAACGGTTGTTTTACCCTCTTCAGAAGCCGGAAACCACACGATCGATAGACGCCATGTTGAAAATCAAAACACATTACATACGCTAATCTTTTGATGACTTTGATATTAATTCTTTAAAAAAAGTAAAGCGAACATAACCAACAATAAGCGGTTCGAGGTTAAGCCTCGTCCAGCGTAACACATTTTGGATGTGTAGTTAGAAACTGTTTTCCATCGTGCGGCGGTAAAGCGACGACTTGATGTTGTTTAACGGGTGGTGGCCTCTCGCCTCGCTTATACTCGTATTAGGGTGGTGATATCCTTAATTATTGATTAGCCAAAGCTGGAGCTTGCTCGTGATCACCAATCTCTACGGTGCATAAGATTAGAGATGTGGATGACGTCACTAAGACAAACTTATGCTCGTAAAATCAGGTCAGTAAGCAGTTGATGATATACACTGAAGCGCATTAGGAAAAAATCGCCAATCCAAAAGCCAACGGTTGATATCTTTGAATGGTCGAGAAAGCGAATAAACCTACGATAGTAAAATTAATTTTCATGGTCTATTGGTCTCCCTGCAGTTAAGCGCGTGCTGCACGTGCAGCAAGAAATAAGACCGTATAAAGGTTGGCGAGGAAAAGTGGCGCTTAATTGTGTTGTGACAACAGGCTCCAGGATACGAATTTACCATACCTAGATTTACAGCAGAACAACGGCAGAGAGCAGTCGGGAAGATTTGCGGCCGCGGCAACGACTGCACTTATAGTGAGGTTAATGGAACAATTGCTGAAACAGCTCCAAGACCAAGTCAATCCGCTGTTAACACACCCTGAAGAACTGCCAGGTTCGGCGCGATCATCTCTGAAACAGACTGTTTACGGTCTCTATAGCGGCTAAAACGGTGCGGGGTCGACCAGGAACTGTCAGCAGTATCACGATCAGATTACTTTTACGTGCTGCTAGACTTACGGAAAGTCTTCAAGACATTGGTCCAGCACTCACTCAGCATTCTCAACTGCGACTCCGGTGAGCCAACAAGCAGCAGCGTTGGTAAGTTGTTTTTTTCTCAGATAAATCAAGATTTTCTACTAAATAAATTCTGGTGGACGAATGATTGCGTGGCTTTGTCAAAATTAAGGGTGCCACAATAAATTTTCAAGATATGAGGAAAAGGAAGCATTATGATTTAGGATGACATCAGTTTCCACCACAGGGCAAAGCTCCATTTCTTTAGTGGTCATGCGAACGGGAAAACATATGGATGATGACTTGGAAGGCATTGCTGTTACTTTCTCTGGCACATCACCAAGAACCACGCGCGTTTCACCGAGACAATGCGAGATCTTATTTAAGACTGCATTCGGTAAGAAGTGGCGGGAAATACCACAGTTCTTCATTCCAAATCTTAAACGGTCGGCGAAAGTGAGAACTTTTTTTTGTTCTAATTTTCTGACATAATTTTCCTCTTTGTGTGGGAATAAGTGATGGATAATTTTCATTGCATTAACTACATCATAAACCGACATCTACCGAAAAGTTTCGGGTTTCGTTTTCAATATACCTTGGTATAGATGCACCCTTGGTTTAAATTAAATTAGTAATGCCACTAACAAATGCTTACATACTTTTTAACTAAATAAAGAAAAACATAATTGAATACATGTATAGAGATAATCATCACAGATATCACAGAATCATCGCAGGTGATCAATATTGCTAGGGACAAAAGAAGAAAAAAAACGTTTATTAATAGACTTCTGCGTGTCTACATTACTTCGATTTTAATTTTTTTTTAAAAATCCACGTGAAAAAACGGTTTAAAAACGAAAACAGCAAAATAAGCTATTACAGGTAAAAATACTTGATTCAAGTAAACGAACACCTGTTTTGCATCCCTTGCCTTATCTAGGGGACTGGCGGGCCGATGCTCTGTGCACGAGATCAGTGATTATGGTCTGCAGGATTACAGCCCATTTCTGACATTTTCTTGGGGGAATTCTGGCGAGTATATTTACGGGAACACATTGGCAGGGATCGGTCGGGAATGGCCTACAAGGCCCGGAAAGGCCGAATTCTATTAAAGCTGTGATTTCGTGAATCTCTATTCATCTTTGAGTTTCGTGATGGACCACCACCATCTTCCACAAGATTATTGCCCTGTTTTGGCAAGATGACTGGTTGTATAGACAGCCAAAGTCCCTCTAGGAGATTGCTGATGTATTTGTGGGAAGTTGCAGCTTTTCTGCAGACTACTAGTTGTGACCGTCCAGTAGCTGAAATCGGACTCTCTCCACCCTCATAGAAAGTCTGTATTTTTGTCGTTGTTTTAAATGATTCAATAAAAATTCCTGCGCTAGAAAGAACTCCCTACATCAATACACAACCATTTTTTGGGAACTGTGAAAAAAGAGATTCCTAAAGGCAGAAGAACTTGGCAGTATCTGCGTTGCCCATCGCAGGCAACAAGTGGCATTGCGTCTCACCGTTATTCCGTTGTACCCCATGATGTGAAGATGATAGGTCTGTTTCTCAGAAAGTGTTCACTACCAAATCTGTAGCCAATTGTCGGCGTTCAGTTTCCATTCTCCCTTCAACAGCATAAAGTTTTCCTTCTAGTGGCTTTTGGTCCGACGCGCACGAACGGTTATCCAATTGCTTCTCTAAGATCGACTACAAAATATGCAGTGCCTTAGAGATTTCTCTCTAGCTTATACCAAAATCCTATTGCTCAACTGTGGGGCCACTTTCACTGTCCATCAGTTTCCGCGAACGTCCCCTTCGTGGCGTGGCTGAGGTGGCTTCTACCTGTTCCTATAGGTTTCAGTCATGTGCACATCGTGCGACTTAAATGGCTTATTTGTGTCTAATCTCTATATACCAGAAATACCAAAAACACTTTAGACATTTCAGGTCTTTCTTACTAAAATATGGAAGAGCAGTTGTATGCATATTTCAATTTACTTTACGTTCTAAACGCACATTCGCAGGAAATGTATTGTAGAACTCGAAATAAAAGAAATTCTAACACGGTAAAAAAAATTAGAAACACCAAAGGGTTAATCTAAGAAAGAATCTCATTGATTTTCTTTTAAAAAAAAAATTCTTTTTCTCGTTTATAAAATAGTCTTTTTCTTGTTAACTGTTTTACCCTCCTGTAAATTAAAAGTAATTTTTTTTGTAAAGACAATCACATTAACACGTAACGAGTTAATGTGGTTACGCGAATATTTAAGTTTAACTATTTAAACACATTTTAGTTGTGACGTACACCGGTGTTTACCGGAAAGACAACCTTAGTAACTGTGCGTAGTGTCACGGTTGTCCGCTAGGGGCGCGTTGCCAGTCCTGCTATAAGGTGCCTGGCATTAACAATTTTGGCAGGAAAAAACCTTAGTAGAACTCTTCATTTTTTAGGTGTGAAAGGAACGTGAAGAACTAGGAGGAAAACCACGCCGGGGAGGCCGCCAAAGGACACTTCTTATTTATTTCAGTAAATGTTCGCGGCTATCCTAATTAATTTTTTTAAAAACAAATTTCGGTGATAACGTATTGTATTCTCATGTTCTTGTATGCGCTTCCAGTAATTAGTACCTAGCCACTGGATAACTTGGCGAATGTGGCTTTTGGTCTTCTATTAAGTGTTAGGTTAAGAAATTTAAAAAAATTGTCCCCAGTCAAGAAAATATTGATTACATCATATGCACTACACATCAGTTTGTTATAAGATTTATTTAGTTAAGTGATTTTTAGACAACACATTAGCAATTAAATCCCGTTTAAGTGAACCCATAAAGAGACCCACATCTTTTTTTTTTTTTTTTGGCGATCATTTTAACCCTACGCACAAAGAAGTGAGTGGACAGGGAGTTACGCTCGTTTGCTGACGACTCCTCTGCCCTGTTATGTATATTCGTCGTTTGTCTGTAATTCCTTATATTTCTAAAATCGCTTTACTCTACCTGTAAAGGTTTTGGGGGGGCTCAACCATTATGCATCATTTTGATGGAGATTATTTGAATCCACGTAAGAGCTGTTTTAGACTTCTGATAAGAGGATCTCCTATTCTCATCTGAAAAATTTCTTCACCAGCAGCTACACCCTTTTCACAGCCATTATGAGGCAGGACGGTATCATCTCATTCTCGGTGAAAATTTTCCAGCATATATGACAGTGGATTCCGGGTTTTCGCCGAGTTACGCAACAATTATAGCCGAGTCTATGGAAATAGCATTGAAGTATTCGTTGTGACACATTTACGGTAAAGTCAGGGTTAGCAAACCTGATGCATGGATTGGATCTCATCTGAAGAACTAGAGATTTTCTTATTCGTTCTGTAACCACTAGTGGCCATCACAGTCGATGGCTCTTTCATTTGCCTGATGTATTAGGTCGTTACAACAATTTTTTAGGTTTTTTTACCACAACAATGATACTTCATATCGTTGCTGACCGTGAAGTTTATTAATCAAAGTGAGTTCCGTTACAATCGATACCCTTCTGCCAACGAGTTGCAAGCGCATTTATACCATTTTGAAAATTCTCTGGATTTCTGGAGTCCATAAACTGTTGGAAGGCAGTTTCATTGCTGCTACTTGGTTGATGAAGGATTTCATGCTGAGGAAGCTGTCGAGGTGTTTCAAAGGGTGGTAATCTGTGGGAGAAAGGTCTGGTGAATAGACTGGGTGAGGGAGAACTTCGTGCTCCGTGTTCAGTTTCTGAAGAGTCACTTTTTCAACATGAGGACGAGCACTGTCATGTAGCAGGATTTGGCCTCTTTGATTCACCAATGCCGGCTGTCGTTGAGAGAGTTGCTGATGAACAGCATTTAACTCACGACAGTACCTTTCAGCTGTGATGGTTTTTGTTTCTCATGCCGAGCGAAGAGCAGATCTCCACCAGACGATTTTGTTGTCGTTCATTCAATTCGTGAGCCACCAACTCGTCAAGCTTTTCCACCGTTCTGATTGCATCAAGATGCCGGGAAACAGTTGCGGTGCTTACGTCAAGCTCTCCAGAAAATTTCCGCACTGATATTTCTTGAATCGGCTTCAACTGAGGCTTTCAGACGGTCGTCATCAAAGATGGAAGGACGTCCGCTACGTTCCTTATCTTCGAGGCTCACATCTCCTGATCGAAACTTTGCAAACCATCATTGTACTGTGCGCTCATTTGCTGTGTCCTCGTCCCATGCCTGCTTAATGTCACCAGCTGCCTCGCTCGCTCTGCGGCCTGGTTTGAACTCGTGAAGCAAAATGGCGCGGAAAACATTTCTATCCATGCTTCACTCAGAACCCATTTTATGATTTTTAAAAAGGTAGTTTTTGCATAACGTATGCCAAAGCTCACACTACAAAATGGTATATAGCTTATCTACATACACCTTCACAGGCAAGCAAAGAATGGACACCGAATTAACATAAGGTAAAACCCGACAAAACCTTTGTACCGACCTAATGTCTCACTTGCAAGTCCAAGATTCCGCGCTCTGTGTCTCTCACTTTGACCAGAGTCTGATTGTTTAATCCGGCAACCACGTGTAAGTAGTGATGTAGTATGAGGGATCTTTAACATTCTACTAGCGCCATGATTCCATGACGTGCGCTATTTATCGCTATTGCAGCCACTCACAATAATCCCCATTATTTTTCTTTAAAAACAGACTACAGTATCGCGCCTTCCGGACAGAGACAAGTAATAACAAGTAAACAGCAACTAGGTTGAATTGAACGAAAATGGTAAACTGTATTAATAATCTCAAGTGTCTACGTGAAACCATTAATATTAATTAGATTTACAATGAGTAGAACTTTCCGATGTTACACTTAAGATGAGATTAAGACGAGACTAATTTTCTCAGTCCACCACACTCAAAGGTCTATTGCGGTGGCAGTCGCGATGTTCGATGACACCACTTTTAACCCTTTACGTCAGCTTAGTACCAAGAGGTAATTAAATCGTTTGCGCTTTGATGCCATTAACCATAAATGGTTGCTTTTAAAGGTTATCACTTTGTACCGAAAGACAACCGGATAGGATATTAGCGATAATGCTGGCATTTTCTGTTTCACTTATGCAATAAATGATGCAATCAATAGCGTTTTCTGTAAGCAATTTTAAGGGATTTGCTATTTACTTTTGGTCAAATTAATTTCATTACTGCTTTGTTTTTTAATAGGAAAACATCTTTATTTAAGTCATAGTTCTTACATCATAAGTTCCATTATTCCATTCTGCTATTAAAAACGTAATTCATACAAAGGCTCACACACACACACACACACACACACACACACACACACACACACATATTTGTCTCTCAACGTTAACGCACGCTTCATTCAGAAGATCACCGGTGTCGGTACCGTGCGACGTAGCAGCGCACCCACCCCGCTGACGTCATCAACGGGAGACAATTTTTGGATGAATCCTTTACCGGAAGGTGGATGGAACGACGCAGGCCAAATGAATAGCCACCACATTAGCCAGACCTCAACCACCACCACCACCCCCACCAGTTTTTTTTCCCTGTGGGGTGTATTGAAAGACGAACGGCTACCATCCACGAGAAGTGCTGATGCTTCGACAGAAAAACACGTGACGTGCCGCTGAGTGTCGCTCTTTTGTCAGACGCCGCTTCGCCTGCGTGGATGCCGATGGGAGGGGAGAGACATGCTGAACACCTAGTGTAGTGTATCTATCACACGTGAGATTTATAATGTATAAAGCCACATTTTCATTTAGCCATATGTTTTTATAGACACAGGTGAGTGTGTATACGTCTTTTTTCGAGACACCCTGTATATCATAAGCTAGTTTACAATTCTGACTGGTTGTCATCTTTAATTCGCTGACAAAGACTCGAGACAATCGCGCACCCCGAACGTGAGTGTCTCTGATGTGTTACCTGTCGTCACACCTGGGATTTACATGGTGCGCCCCCCCTCCTCTGGTGTTCTTTCCACATCTAGAAACAATATTTTTTGCCAACATCGTTGAAAAATATCGGAATATTCCGTGACGCAAGAAGCTCTCCGTCCTTGCGACACGAGCTTTTCTCAAAATTTCTTCGGGGTTGTCGGGGTTTTATGATTTCCGATCGCTGACTCGCACCAGCTGCCAGGTGAAAGACCAGCCACGATGACGTAAATCTGCCGCCCCCGCAGCAACAAAGCTAAAGTCAACAGCTCGAAGGTCGTTATGCTACCCACGCTAAAGAGTTCCGTATTAACTCTTTTCTTTCTGTACCACTAAGATAGGGTCATCAGGGGGAAAAGCTGGAAGACTCGCTACGGGTGGGAGGGTAGAGGAATAAATGCTCAATAGTTTTCTTAAAACATTCTGTATAAAAGGTGAACCCCCCCTTTTTTTTTTTTAAATTTCAGCCTTGATGTTCCGAGTTGTGGAAGCGACGTAGGGTCACCCCACCTCTAGGTGTTACAACTTAGTTTGGAAGGGTGGTTAACGCAATCCACCTAAGCAAACTGTGGCTTAGTTTAATGAATCAACATTACCTGTGATTAGGGAAAACCGAAGCTGATCCATCAGAGGAAGAGAGATTTGCCATAGCGCTTAATGAGAACTTTTACCCATTTTTCATTTTTTTCAAAAAACAAATAAATAACGCGCAAAAACATTAATCGTTTTCATGACAAAAGATTAGCTAAACAAAATAAATGGTGTACATCGATAAAGTTTTCTTAATCTCGAGAAGTTCCCGAAAGAACTGACGTCGATATCGTTGACGATCAGAATTTCTCTCAAATGAGAGGAAAAAAAAAAAAAAGTGATTATTTTCTTTTTAGCGAAACGCTTTATAAAAGGAGAAAGGGTACAGAAGGTTAATACGTTTTTGATTTATAAAACTCGTTAATAAACGTTTTTCCTCTTGTATCTTGCAGTCTCCGCTATAAGCCTCATTAATATTCGAAAGCTGTCTGTTTTCAACTGATCTTTGTCACGAATAAGCGTAAACATCTCATTCGAGTGGACGAGGCTTTTCGAATGAATGAAAGTCCGCATGGCTGCCGACAGTACCGCAATGTGTTTCCCGAATCTCTATTTACTTAAGCATATGTGAAATCTGCACATGCACCGTTTTCCCCCTTCTCTCCGCCAAGCTTTATACAGGTCCTGCAATCGCGATAAGTGACGTCGCCTGACCTCGTGACGTCATCGGGGTGTTTTGCCCCAGTCTACAGTTACACGGGTCGCCCAGCCAAGAAAAAGAAAGCGTGACTGAAAGAGGAAGCACCTCTCAGGAAACCTTTCATACTTTTTGGTTCCGTGCCACGTCGTATCGCAGCTGCTATTCGGGTAAATGGCGACCCATTCGTGACTTTCATGGCAAGAAAAAGGGGGGAAAAAAAGAAGCTTTGACAGTTTTCTAAAAAAAACAACAACAAACAAACATGTTGGGCACCAATCCCCTCAAGTTAATTACACTACGATTGAGGGTCACATGACTTGCGTCCGGACATGTCTCGTCTGTTCGAGTTTGTCTTTGAGAGACTCGTGATTAAGAGTCACTATCAAATGCTTTGTCTGACCGGAAGGGAAGGGGTTTCCAGGAATCCTTGAAAAGTCTGGCGATGTTTCGCCACTTGAGAAGAGCCGTTTTGCTGCCCACGTGCCTTTGATAATTGCGCGAGATGCTTGGAGCTTGCTTCTTTCACAGGCAGAAACCTCAGCCAACCAAGTTCTTCATTAAGACAGCTATCATTCACGGTTTGCACGACCGCTTGTTAGAAACAGAGAGAAATTTAATTGGCAGGGTTATCGCTCTTAGCGAGTCAGAGTATTCTGGGTTATCTTTTCCTGGTTTATACACAATTCAGGAATAAACGTAAGAGATTTTAAAAAAATACAATTTCAAAAAGTCAGTTAACGATATCTGCCGGTAAATTATGAGTAATATTATCATTAAAAACTCGAGTAATGAACCATAATTATTTCGAATGGCTAAAACAAGAAAAAGCAACGTATTCATGAAATTTCTGAAAAAAATTAACGTAAGGCTGCTTTAAACTACGCCATTAACGTTGGAGGAGAATTTATCCTCCTTTTGAATTAAAAAAAGTACAATTTTCTAGGTTCTTTGGGAGAACTTTCCAGCAGTAAATATGCCGACCCTTTAGACTCTTGTGCGTGTGGACGCAGTGTGTTTAGGTGGGGTCACCGAATCTGCATGCGGTTTTGGGTGGCGCCGGAGCCCTCGAATGAATGCCTTCTAACGATCTCATGAACCCAGACTGGAAGGGTGATCGCTCCCCCAGCTAGGGTGCCTGCAATACAAGCCTCCAGACAGTCGAACCCCTCGAATTGGTCATACCAATCCAACAAAGCCCCAATCCCCAGGGCAAGATAGCAAGCTTGGCCTGGAACTAAAGTGTGTGTGTGTGTGTGTGTGAGAGAGAGAGAGAGAGTAACTCCGGAGAACCGGAACCTCTTGGGCTCCGGGGGTTGAGGGGCATCATCCCCGAGCGAGTTCCAGCAAGCGGGTCTTGTGGTTAGTAACTAGGTCAGCGGCCAGGCCTGCAACACAAGCCCCCCCCCCCTGGCGTCAGGCACATCGAGACGGCAATGCCGATTCTCAGGAAACCCTAACCCCTAGGGCAAGAAGTATCCAACTGTAGTGTAAAATTGTATTTGTCTGTGATGTAACTGGATCGGTTCCACTCTTCCTTTTTTTGTTTTAGGTTCAAAGAAATTTTATTTAAATTTCGATTAGTAACAAAAATTGACAATCTTTTTTTTGGTGTATGTGTGTGTATCTCCGAGGAGAAGGGAGTGGGAGAGGCCGAAATGGTGGCCGGGTTGAGGCGCCAAAGCACCTCGTGTAGCTGGCCGTAAAACGGACAGAGTTAGGGACGCATAGTGCGACCCATGTTAGTAGAAGCCGAAGCTTCAATTGGGAAGGATCGCTTCCCCAGCCAAAAACCAATCTTGGGGGAAAAGGCCTCAGCACGTCAAGTCCGGCACCTAACCTTCCCAGCCAGACAGGCAGGCCAGAGGCACAAGGCGCCCCTCGCCTCCACTCTTTTCGGGTAGAGCTTTCCGACTGCCCCATCCCTAAACAGAGTACTCGCCCCCTACCCACATAAGGTTGACCCCATGTGACCTCGCCCGGAGGGCGTGGTCCTTAGTCTCCACGAGAAGTCAAAGACGGGGAGGCGCATGGCTAGTGGACTGATGAAAAGACTAGGCTTAATTATCCTTTCACAGGGTCTAACCATGAATAAATTTAGCCAAAGTCTTTAGAGCTAACAAAAATCTTGACGTTTCCTACAATGACAGACCTGCCTTAATTCGATAGCCTTTCTCGCCGTGTGTCAAATATTTCCTATCAAATGGTCATTAATCCACCAATCGTTTCTTTGATTCACTATATCATTTATGTCGTCGCCTCAAGAAGATCTTAACCACGTTCCTGCGTTCAGCTTTTTTCACAATACCGCGGAACTATGACATCCATTCTGAGATGTCTGTATTCCAATATGGTAGAGTATTACAGCGACGGCGTACAGTCAGACGTTTAATACTCACCCTGTAAGTTCACACCGGAACTCCACAAAAGAAGATTGTAAAGTTGGTTATTTGCTAGCTGGAGCCTGAGATAACAAGTAAAGTTTCTGTAACAATTATGGCGCTGATTCTGTCAGATTAACTAGTTTAATAATATTGCTGAAAGTAATGTACGAAATAAAAACATTTTAGCAGTCCCCACTGAATGGCATCGTTGCTATGAAAACTCTGCTCAATGAAAAACGAAACAAGCATTCCGACTATAGAGTCACAAATAAAAGTTCCGTTTATATCACGTAATTTTATTTTCTAATAAAATTAAATTTTTTTTAAAATGCGATTGCATTTTGTTGTTGTTTACGCGAACCTTTTAGAAATCTAGGAGGCAAATATAAACGTTTTTAACACATTCAGAGAGAGAGAGAGAGAGAGAGAGAGAGGTAGAGAGAGAGTGTGTGTGTGTTTGTGTGTGAGAAAGAGAGATGATGACGTCAGTAGAGAGAGAGAGAGAGTGTGTGTGTTTGTGTGTAAGAAAGAGAGATGATGACGTCAGTACGAGAGAGAGAGAGAGAGACATAGTGTGTTTGTGTGTGAGAAAGAGAGTTGATGACGTCAGTACAGAGAGAGACATAGTGTGTTTGTGTGTAAGAAAGAGAGATGATGACGTCAGTACAGAGAGAGAGAGAGAGAGAGAGACATAGTGTGTTTGTGTGTAAGAAAGAGAGATGATGACGTCAGTACAGAGAGAGAGAGTGTGTGTGTGTTTGTGTGTAAGAAAGAGAGATGATGACGTCAGTACAGAGAGACATAGTGTGTTTGTGTGTAAGAAAGAGAGATGATGACGTCAGTACAGAGAGAGAGATAGTGTGTTTGTGTGTGAGAAAGAGAGATGATGACGTCAGTACAGAGAGAGAGAGAGAAAGAGAGAGAGAATCTCTGAAAATTTCCCTTAAAGAGTTTCACAAACAATGTATAGGTTCTTTCCTCTCTGTGTCTGCTTGTTGCTTTTAATAAAAATCCCTCATTAGAATTTTTTTTCAGTTAAAGAAACATTACATTAATTACAGCTGGATTTAAGAGGACTTGGAAATAGTAAATAATAATAATAATAATAATAATAATAATAATAATAATAATAATAATAATAATAATAATAATAATAATATAATAATAATAATAATAATTTAATTACTTAAGAAAACGACTGAAAAGAGAATATAAAACTACTACTGCGCTTATAACACCAGAAACAATTGTGAATTATGGATTGGAACAGATTTTGTCCGTTAGTTAGGGTTAATTTGATCTCAATATACAATTGATGCCACAATTTACTATATGTCTATTTTTTGATAATACCAGAAACCGGTTTATGCAACTACATCAACTTTTGATTTGAAAAAAAAGAATAAATAAACGAAATAAAACTGAATAGAAAGAACTCGAAATATTACATCAAATTAAGTTGAACAGTTTATATAGGAAATCGAAAGAAGTTATAAAAACGAATTTGCGATTTTTTGTTTATTCGCTGTATTATCGGCCGTAAGACTGAATGTCAGGCATATTTCGTTTATGTTCTTCATTTTCTTGTTTTTTATTGAATGGAAAATTTCCAGCAGAAATTAATTTCCAATAAGTGCAAATAAACGCGGAGATATTGTTAAGAAGTAATTTAGCAAAAAAAATATAAAATTACTAAGCATCTTTGAATAAAGTTGTGCGTGTGGGTGCAAGTGTGGGTGTATGTATGTGTGTGTGTGTGTGCGCGTGTGTAATTGTATATGTGTTTATATGTGCATTTATGTGTGTATGCGTGTATGTGTGTGTATGTGCGTGTATGCGTGTGTGTATGTGTGTGTGTTTGTGTATGTATGTGTGTGTATGTGCGTGTGTGGTGTATATGTTTGTGCGCGTGTGTAATTGTATATGTGTTTATATTTCCTTTTTTGTGTGTATGCGTGTATTATGTGCATGTGTGTGTATGTGCGTGTATGTGTATGTATGTGTATATATTTGTGTGTATGTGCGCGTGTGGTGTATGTGTTTGTGCATGTTTGTAATTGTATATGTGTTTATATGTGCATTTATGTGTGTATTATGTGTGTGTATGCGTGTGTGTATGTATGTGTATGTATTTGTGTGTATGTGCGTGTGTGGTGCATGTGCATGTGTGTAATTGTATATGTGTTTATACGTGCATTTATGTGCGTATTATGTGTATGTGTGTGTGCATTTGTGTATGTGTGTATGCGTGTGTGTATGTGCATGTGTATGGTTTTATGTGTGGGTGTATGTATATGTGCATGTGTGTAATTGTATATGTGTGTATATGTGCGCTTGTGTACGTTTGTGTTGTGTGTGTGTGTGTGTGTGTGTGCGCGTGCGCGCGCGCACGGTCTCTTAGTCTGCTATTCTGATAGTATTCTGATAGTACCGGTGCCGTGTTGCGGTGGTGTATATCTTTCTAAAGATCTTTTCTAAATGCTTATATCTAACACTTGAAGACCTCTAAATTAGAGCGTATATAGTAATTAAGCTGGAAGTGGTCACGTGTGCAGATAAAGCCATATCTCGGATACAAACATCATTGGTCTGTTGGAATGTCCTTCACTAATATAAACAGTAAGCAAATAAAGAAATAAACTTTGCAAATCTGTTATTTTAACTATAAATATGACCCAACCTGATTTTACTGAGCCAAATAAAGGAGACAACACTTGAGAGGGGGAAGTCGGCCTGATGCGGACGGTCGTTGATGAGCAGATAAATTAAAAAATGCCATCTCAACTCGTGGACTAAGGGTAGAGAGTTAGGGGCCAACAGCACACCAGCTGGTCCTAGGGGGATAGTTCCTGGAGGCTGATCGGTAGGTCGACAACGGTCTGTTTCGGGATGGGGTCAGCAGGCCAGCGAAGGACAAGCGGAGCTGGATGCGGGAATTTCCAGCTTCAGCTTCGGTGATGCTAGACCGGCTGAACGACTGGGCGGTCGGTCCTCTCTTCTCGGCGAACCGGTTGGTCCCTCCCTCTAGAAGTAGGAGGAAGTCTTCTGGGGATTTCTGACGTCGCTCTCTCTCCTCCCTTACCACCAGCGGGGTCCAGACTTTTCGTCTGTGGTCTGGGGGTCTATTTTCCGCACAAAAGGATGACACCGCCGGTGGCCGCTGACCACCATCGGCGGGGAGATTAAAATCGACCCGAGTAGGGATCCTCCGGGTCAAAGCGACCCAGAGCCCTCACAGCAAACCTTGCCGTAAGAAATCCACGATTGTTTTTGTGCTGTTCTTCCTTGTCTCTTAACGATAATTAAACGAAGCAGGGCGGAAACGTTGATTAAAGGGAACGGCGAACATTTATTGAAAAATAATCCACACATTTACATCTGGCTTTTCCCCGACCTTCTGTTTTACAAAATGTTTCTAGATAAGACGACATTTAGTAGAGATGGATTAGCCGTCTGTGAGGACTGCCTCATCACCTTGAGCGGTGCTACTCGGAGCCTGCCCAGGCGGGCAGACAGGCGAAGTCTTAGTGGACAAAACCAACATATATAAGAAAAGAACATTTGTAAATACTTCACCGTGCGCAGAATGTTTCGCGAAACCAGAACCTTTCGCCCATGGAACATAGAAAAAAAAAAAAAAACAAAACAACAAACTGACAAATATAAAGTAAAATGGTCGCAAGAGGTCGGAGCAGTGCCGCCATCTGAGAAAACCAGCGGCGATGGGAAACGTGTAGCCTTGTGGCCGATTATTCACGGTATTAACAATCGTTGGCGACAAACTGAGTCGCCACCTATCCAGTGCCATCGGGTCACGGCAAACTCTCCCAATCTTGTTCCTTTCGTGAAATCTCTCGAAGCCGCCCAGCTGGATCTCCTGTGTTATCCATATCTATTTTCTGGATGATTTTTTTTTAACAAAATTAAAACCACGCGCGCGCGCACGCACGCACCTGCTGAAACGGGTTGAGTATTGTCGGCATTATACACAAACAGTTAGTTGCCTCACGATCTTCAGCAAATATTGATGAGTAAATAGGGAGATAACTGTAATCATCCTGTTGAGTGAATAAGGGAGATAACTTTTATCATCTAATTGTGCTCGTTTTTTCATAGAAATATTCGCAGATTTTAGACAATTTTGACATTATTAATAATGAAGTATATACTTTTATTATGCACAAAGAATTAATGAGATTTACATTCTTTAATTTTGACTTTTTAATTCATACAAAAGACAAAAATATTTTTTAAGAAAAACACATAAATAATTTTACTTTATTTGAATTCAGAATTAAAACTTACGTAAGAAAAAAATTAATAAAGACAATTTAAGATCCAAGGGACATAACTTATATTTACATTTCTTTATTATAAGAGTTAAGTCCCTTGATATTTAACAAAACTAAAGTGTACAGCAATATCCAGTTTTAAATAAAGTATTTTAAATAATAATAATAATAATAATAATAATAATAGTAGTAGTAGTAGTAGCACTACTTGTAGTATTAGTGGGATTATAAAACGTTTGTATTTTATGACAATCAAGTAGCCTAATAAACTCATTTTATCTTCCTTTTCGTTTTTCTTAGAAACTACAAAAGTACTTTATCAATAACTTTAGATGCAGCAGAAAAATGTACTTAGGGTCTAGTAGTTTGTTCCTTTATTTGGGAGAGAGTCAGTTAACCGGAACACAGCTGTTATTATTGGTGTATTGAGAAAAACTTCCCGGGATATCGTACTACCGGGGAAGATTTATTGGTGGTAGAGATGTCAACGGGTACAGGTTTTCTCCTTACACCGAGTCGCTTGTATACAAAATAAACCAGAAAATAAATGTAAAAACGGCGAATTTACTCTTAAAAAAAAAAAAATCATCTTTTTGAAGAAAACGTAGAAGGAGGAGTTGTCACTTACAATAACTTTATGAATGCAGCTTAAAAGGGGATATTAGTAGATAAGTGTATTTAACGTTGGGTGAGACAGAGCTGGGGTTCGTCGCCGCCAGGTGAGGTCGGTCAATTAGTTAGTATCTGGGAGGATAAAACTTCTTCGTGCTCGGATTTGATGTGAAACGAAACACTTTTCAAAGTATAATCTTGGTAACTGGATGCGTTTCCTCTATTTATTTATTTGTTTTCTAAACGTTTAAAAACAGAATATCTAGGGAGAGCCTTGGTTCGGCCAGAACGAGGAAGTCGCGAAATCCCTGAAGCTTCCGGTTTATCAGAAGAGATTTATGCCATCGATACTAACTGGAATGGCTGGGATTCCATTCCGTTAATTAATAATAACGTATTACGGGAAATTTCGCCTGCATAATTATAAATATTGAACGTAATATTAATTCTATTTTCCCCATCTGCAGGCTGCTCTGAAATTTGAAATTTCACGTTTAACGCTGTCTGTTTGAGACTTGTACACAGGTGAGAGATCCCCCACCCAACACACACCACACACACAGAGGATAATTCTGATATTTGAAAGCAGGTACAGTCTGGCAAAAACCTTTGGAAGGTGTACTATTGTGTGTGTGTGTGTGTGTGTAAGGCAATAGTAACTCTCTGGTGAGAGATTTTGTTAAGCAAACCTATAACTATTAGTATTAAGACAAAGTTTTCTGTCATTATACAACAACAACAACAATAATAATAATAAATAATAATAATAACAATAATAATAATAATAACAATAATAATAATAATAATAACAATAATAATAATAATAACAACAACAATAATAATAATAATAAAATAATAATAATAATAAATAATAATAATAATAATAATAATAACAACAACAATAATAATAATATAATAATAATAATAATAATAATATAATAATAATAATAATAATAATAATAACAACAACAATAATAATAACAATAATAATAACAATAATAATAACAACAACAACAATAATAATAATAATAACATAATAATAACAATAATAATAACAACAACAACAACAACAACAATAATAATAATAATAATAATAATAATAATAATAATAATAATAATAATAATAGGCTAGCTAGGACATGATTCGTTAAAACGGAAAGATATGCTCTAGTTCCAAGGAATAGCTTGTTGCAGGGTTTAATTCATTTTAATTACATTCTCACAAGAATGCAAATATTTTAATAAATACTTTATTTATTAGTTATTAACCTTTTTTTCTGATAATTTAAACATTTTCTATTCCATATACTGGATTACGTTGTTTGCTGCATTTTGTCAAAGTAGTAACAATTGGAACCAAGATTCGTGTGTTCATAATCTCCATTATTTGGCTTAATATACCTTTCACTTGTTTATTTTCTCGATTTTTATACAACTTCATTTGCAGTAGCTCTCCCACACATCCAAATGTTTCAGTTTTGAAAACACTGCTATAATGTTGTGTTAGGTGTTCTTAGTATTATGATTTAAGATATATTATGTATTATAAATTAAACATTTTTTCAAGTTGATTTTTGACATAAGTTTTTAACCTGCCAGGTTTTATTGTTGTTTTTGGCCATTCCAAATTTATCTGAAAAATGATGATGGTAACACTTTTAAAAAGTCTAAATTTTTGTTCCTAAAAAACGTCCTTCCTTGTAACTTTTGGTGTTTGGCACCAGTAATCTTTCAGTCAGTATTGTGTTTGATTAGATGTCACAGCCTAATGGTTTATTTTACTTTGAATAGCTTTAGTATGGCAGCAAATGCAGAAGAAACAGGAGGAAAGAAAGGCGAAGAATTCCAAGCTATAGCAAATGGCCTCTGTGCTGGCTTCAAACCAGAATGCTTGACAAAAGCCATCTCTATTCTTACAAAGGAAGCAGCTGCAGAAATGTTCCCATCTACAGATTCAGATCAAAGAATTGCTGAAGATCTTATGAGAAAGGTGATTTCTGTCATGAGGTAAGCTGCTTACTCTTTTTTATTATTACCTTCATTGTCACCAAGACAGCTGGTGCAGGGAGTATAAATATTTTTAGAAATAGTCTTCTTTTTCATATTTCGTTACATGGCTTTGCCTAAATTTCAAACATCTGCTTTATTGAACACTAGTATCTACAGTACATATGTATTTTTAATAAACTAGAATCATTCAGAGTTTTAATAAAAGAGTTTTGGATAACTTTTTAAAATTAAAATAATTTCCCAATAATTTCAAACTAGTGGTGCTATGTAACTTTATCATTATAATATTCAAACTGTTCCTAGCTGGGATTTTGTTGTTAAATTATTTAGTAAAAAAACTACTATTTTAACACAATTTTAAAATAAATTAAAATTTTAAAAAAGTAATCAGTTATAAATTGTTGTTCTTTAAAATTCATCTTAAATAAACGAATGCATAATGAACACTTTAATTTATTTGTAAATTTAACCCTTTTTACACCTAAAATAACCTTTGAGGGAGTGATTTGTTTGAAAATTTTAGTTATGAATATTTGCTTATTTGAAATTCTCCCTTCTTTCAGGTGATAGAGAGTTGGTATAGAGATAGTATATAAAAAAAAATTCATCAACATCACACTTGTCCTTTGTTGCAATACAATAGTTGATGCACTGAGATAATATTATAAGCATGATCACTGGTCAAAGCACATTTTTAGTCTCTCAGGAAACACCTTGTAAAGTTCATTTTTATCAGTGTAAATTAGAGACAGACTTTACCTTTCATGTTGGACACAATCATTTGGATTTTTGATCATTCCCTGTCTCTGTGCTAGCAATGTCACTGAGTCTTCATAGATACCCAGAAATTATTTATATTTATTGTGAATAAATCTTTTGTCTTGTATAAGTATATTTTTTTCTTTATTTGTTTGTTTAAATTTTGGAGGATAATACTTATTATTTTGAATAAAATCACAAATACTTGCCTTGTGTGTGTGGTGATACCATGATAGCTTTGTCAAGTACAACATTTTTGTTTAAAATTAATTCCAGTTCTGATCGAAATTCCTTTACTACCCACCAGTCGGCATTTTTGTCACTGCTTGAGGTGCTTCTGGTGAGTAAACATAACATCAATCATTGGAAGGGCCTTATCAATATGCAGAATGAACTCTTCAAAGATGTGAAAGAAGCCATTGTAAAAGTAAGACTTTTTAAAACTGAAAATATGGAAAACTAGAGCTATTTGTTATAAGAATAAGTTGTAACAACTCCAGTAATTCCTAATTAAATATATAAATGAGCTATAAATGATATATCTATGTGTAATTAGGAGTTAGGTACTGTATAAATTTATGTCTGAAACAACTATCCCTGTTCTATCTCTACTACTGTAAGTGTCCTTTTGTTCACACAAACTATTTTTTGTTGTTGGTTTTTTCAGTGCACCATTTACTATAATTAGCAAGCATATCTATATATTTCCTTAAAAAAAATTAATCTTTGTATTTTTTCATTGTTATCTTGTAAATGGTTAATTAGTATTTATTGTGGTGGGCCATTGCTGGATATTAGTTGTGGACTTTTGCTGCTCACTGGAGCAAAATTTCAGAACAATAACTTATCTGACCACTCCATTACTAATACCCATGCTCAGGATCCATTAACAAGAAATTTAGAATTAAATAAATAATCAGTCAAGGAAAACAGCTCTATTATAGTAATAATTTAGCAAAGAAGAATGGTAAAAGATATAAATGGAATTAGAAAAAGGTTTTTTCCTGTATGGACTGTAGATAGTAGAATAGGTTCTCAGTGTTGCTTCATTTTGTATATTTTGATGTTCATTGTTTGGAGAGTTCCTTGGGTGTTGTTTCAAGTGGTTAGGTATCTTTTGTTTTTTTTTAGCAAAGAAAATCTGGTTTCCCACTTTTTGTTGTCCTAGTTATTTCATGGACAGCTAGTGTTGTTACTTGATATAACTTTTTACCAGCACTCGGTCCCCATGCCATCTTTTGTGTGGTGGGGATACTTGTTATAACTTGAAATTTCCTACAGAGATTTTGTGATTTTATAAAGTGTGGCTATACAAAATTAGTCCCTCTCTCTCTATTTATATGAATAAATTCATTTTTAAAATTATTTTGTATTTCTAATATTTTCTGTTTATAATTTATAGTTATATATTCGCTTTTTATTTTAGATTAGTGTTACATTTTGCCTCAAAAGTCTAAAAATTTTAAATATTTTTTATACATATCTTAATTTCTTATTACAGCTGCTTCTATAGTTTTTCGTTTTGTAAGGACATCAGTCTGAAATTTATATATCTTTGAGCTAGCTAAGCAATGAAGTTATCGAACAAGAATAACTTACAAAGAAAAAAACGATTTTAAAATCACCTTTTTTAACAACTTCAGCTTCTACTGAATTTTTTTATTACATCATTTGGTGCTGCAGTTGTTACATTATTTGTTTGCAGAATAATCTTCAGCTGTTCAAAGGAGGAGTGGAGAAAATAGAAGCCATTTTAGGTAACTCTGCGGTAGATGCAGAGTTATTCGCCCCTGTTTTAAAAGATTATCTGGTTCAAGTGCTTGATCCTGCCTGTGGCAAGTAAGTTTGCACACTCTCTTTTACTTAACTGTGAAGCCACACACAAAGAGAGCATTCCCACTCCTATTCTGGCCTGTTATTCTGAACTGTCATTGTTCACTGAGGTTACCAATCTCCCTCACCCACTTTCACTCCAAGAAAAGCATAAGATTTTGTAGATTTCTTCCAAATAATTTAAATAAAATAAAATTGTAAAGAAAATGATGAGCAAGCAAAGAAATTACTTTCAAAAATTATAAAAAATAAAATAAAAATAAAGCAATGAATAAATGATAGAAATACAAAACAAAAAGAAAGAAAGAAAATCATTTTTGAAATATATCTTAGGTTTTCATAGGGAGGTGGAATTTGTTAAGATTTGGTACTTGGCTCTCTGTCTCCACTTTTGGTACAGACATTTGATTTATAGATGCAGTATATGCATTAAGATAAATCAATGTTTCCCTGCAGTCTTATAATGGACATCAAGATTTCATATCAGAACATTACTTGCTATAAATGATAAAATACTAGTGAATTTGAATGATATAAACCTTCAGAATTTGAAATATATTTGTTTTGTTTCATATTAACTTGATTTGATATTTTCATTTTCTTTTAATTCAAGGATTTTCCCACTAATTTAAAAAGAAAGTTTTACATATAAAGTGAGTGATACTTTAAACTGTTTGTTTTTTTTTTCTCACAATTTACTCAAAGTTTATAAATTTTCTTCTAATTTCTCTTTATTTTGATCTTTAGACTATGTTCCTAAAAAACAAGTTCATATAAAATCAGGAAAAGAAGTTAGAAATAGGTGATGTTACTATAAGTAAAATTACCTTTGACATGTTTGTTGTAAAACTGTCTGCTTCCTGATAAAAAATAATCTACAACACTAGCAGAAGTTGTGAATGATGTTGATCCATATACCTGCACTTTTTCTAGTTGATGAACACTTGTAGATTTCAATAGCAGCAAATCAAATTGATGGTTCTTCTGTTTGTTGATTACAATATGAAATTTTGTTTTACCAGAACCAGAGGTAGCAATCCATTTGTGGAAAATTTTCAGATGAATTTTTTACAAGCTTTTGTTTCGATAATAATCAATGGCTAATCCCTGTCATTAGATTCTTTGCCACAGACTCTGACAGAAATAAAAAATAACACATCCAACATGTTGTGATCTTGACAGATCTGTTTGAACTTCTGCTGTTATCCCTGACTAAGTCAGTAATAATTTTTTGTGGTCTCCAGTGATGTATTATGCTGAATTTTTTTTTAGAACTTGTAGAAGTTGTCTCTATTTCCAAACATTTACTCATTCATCAGGCACATCACCTGAAAAAACATTTTCTGTTGATACCATGAATAGTAACAGATTGTTTTTAAGTTGCAGAACATGTTTTAGATGTTCCATCAATGTAGCTATCCTGGCATCTTTGTAATCTTCTGTAACATGTGGAAGTAGCAAAAAAAATAGCAATTCCCCAATCATTGTCTAGATGACCACAGAAATTTTTCCTTTATAAGATTACTGCCATTCTCAATCAACTTGAACAATGTGGATTTCCTGAGGAATTGTTAGAATCAATTTGCTTCTTGATCTTTTCATTCTTGACTTTTTACTATAGAAAGAGGTGATGTGTTTTGGATCTACATTCTCTAGCTGTCTTATGACTTGGCCACACTAGACAGGATGCATAATTTTTCACAGCAACTTCGTGTTGTTTATTAACTTCATTATCTTTAAATACCATGTTCTTTTTGGTTGATATTTTCTATATTGGATTCTGGCTTTCCTGGAAAACAGATGGAGCTTTCCTTCTTTGTTTCCTAAAATTATATATGGTTAGGTTTTGTGTATTTGACATCTATTGTGTGGAAAAATTATTATTCTTTTCCTATTTATAAAAATTGTTTAAAGTTGTATAATTTTATGAACTTTTTGGAAAGTTAGGTGAATTACACAATGAGTTGTGAGTCATATGACTAAGACATATTGGGCTAAAAGAAAAGGTGGAGCTGCTGTTTACAATCAAACAGAGGAACTGGTCATTGAAGAGATAGAGAAAGCCCAGAATCTGATCTAAGTACGGCAGTTTGTTGCTTTGTTAGCCCACTTTTTAGATTGATTGATTTATTGGAATATTTTCATTTGTTTGGTTTTAGATTAAAGGAACAGTCAAAAATTTGGGCTAAGCTTGTAATATGCTGTGTACAAACAAGAAAAGGTGGACTGGTAAAAGCTGCAAAATCTGTGCTTTGTAAAAGAGCATCATCAATGGACTGGAAAGTAAGTGGTAGGGTATTTATTTACAGCTGTCAAGTAAACTTTGAAATAGTGAAAATGGTCTTTTCAGGGCACAGCAACAACTTTTCTTCTTCAGACCATATTGAAAATTTAAAAGAATATATGTCTGTATGTGTGCATGTGTACATGGAGAGGGATATATATATAGTGGTGGATTGGGAGCCCAAAACAGCCCGGGCAAACACTTAAAATCGGCTCATTAATGTAGGCTATGATTCTGGCGACCGCAGCTAGCGCATACAGCTGGGGTTTGGGGCGCTGTAAGCCACCGAGAAAATTTTGAAGTTTGACCAATTACAGGGACATTTTGAGGCCATATGAAATGGGTATTAGATCATATTCTAAGGTGAATATTAAGTACTTCATCCCATTGGCTTATGATTTGATCACTAAAATAGCCTTATTTTAATAACAAACACTTAAAAAGAAAATAAGAAAAAGACACATCCAACATATATTTCATGTTAGATAACTCAGATGGAGAAACAGACGAAACTGATGAACAGTCCTCAAAGAGCAAGCTGAAGATAAAAGTTAAAAATTTTTTATGTTTTGAGACAACACTGAGTAGTTGAGTGTATCCACTTTATTCAAGAATGCATTGGGTTTTAGAACTGTTATTTTTGTCAGTCTCTGTAGCTATGAGGAATATAATACTTCATCCAAAAATAAAAAGAAAGCATTATTTTAATTTTTGTTTGACGCTATTTGAAGAATCACTGTTACATCTCTGTATTTGAACTGCTAACGTTTGCCTTCAGAACTGCACTTAGAACTGCACATTAAAAAAAGCCCTGTACACAAGGTCAAAAATACTCAAGTTATACACATATAATTATATATATAGACAGATAGGCATTCATTGATTGTGAATACACAGAATAAAGTTGAAATCTTATAATTGTGACCTTATTAAATTTACTTGTATACATATAAAAATAAAATGATTGCCTGATTTTCCACAAAACTGAAATTATTAAGCAATAATAACTCAATTACTTGATAGAAGATGATATACATATGAGTATATGACGTGATAATCTTTATTGAAAAAGGACAATGTTATATATAATATGCAGTTATTCAAATAAATAAATAAGTTAAACATTTTTTCTATATTCAATATTAAACAAATACCAGCTTCTGATATAGAGTGCAATAATACAACGTGAATAATATTGTTCCTTTACGAAAAGGGAAAATGTGTGATATATATATAAAGTATATTGTATAATTAATATAGCTAAGCAGTGCATTTTAGAGAAAGTAGAATACTTTAACACAAGTTAATAATGTGATTAGAATAGTAACATATGATGTCCCTGTATAAAACTCTGCACCCTTTTTGCAGCTAGACTGGTTATTCAAATAACAACAAAAAAACAATGTCTCCATGGAAAGTAGTTATGATAGGTTAGCAAGTTGAAAATTTAATCTGTTTAAATATATATTCAGAAAAAGGGAAAAAATATATATACTTAGGGAGAAAAAATTAACAAACTAGTCTATTGCGATAAAGGTATAATACAAATCACAATTTATTGGCATTAGAGAATAAAATTACTGATGATGCAATTATTTCACTAGTAACAAACTTTTTGACGACACACTACCAATGATAACATCATGGTCTATACCATGGAGAATGTCTTTTTCCACTGACATCAGAATAAATGCCTCCAAATGATCAGAATTCAAGTACTCCTTAACTTATTCTTGATGAATTTCAGACTTGAAAAACTTCTTTCTCAAGCCACCTGAGTGGTAGAGAGTGTTAATAAGTATTTATAAGCTAGTCCGATGTTTTGTATGCCTTGCTGAATAGGTTATATTTCTTCAATATAAATAAACACAAACTGCACAGTTGCAGCATCGTTTACACATAGAAATCTGGTCATCATATTGTAATTCACTGTTTTCCTTCACTCTAAGATCTGTCTTACTAACAGTTTCTTAACAATTCATATGCAAGGTGTACTCCTTAGGTAGTGTATATTTCAGCCTATTCCATTTATTTGCCAAACTTATAAGTTCAGTTTGCAATTGCTCTCAAGTTGATTCATCAATTTTTATAAGTACTTCACTTAGCTTTTGAAGTGCAGCATGAGGCAAGAATGTCTTTAGCTCTCCAAACTGTGCAAGAAACAAACAAGCCAGGTCCTTATATAAAGTCCCATTCTTCTCAAATCTTGACTTTAAGCTTTCAATAGTAGTGTCTAATATTCTATTATGCACATAAACCTCAAATTATTTATAAACATCAAATGTCATTTCTTCATTTGTGCCTTCTTCAGGTAGCCTGCTTCTACTCTGTAGTCTTTTTTCTGGAAAAAACTCTTGAATGACAATACTATTTAGTGGGCTTCATTTTTCAAGTTCATCTGTTGCCCAGTCAATGAAATCAGTCCCACTTTCTTTCACCCTTTCACATTCCCATTGAATTTTTACCAGCTGATCTAAAGTACCCATTACCAAGTGATGTGCTTTTAATAGATCTATCCAAACAGTCTGAAGGTACTTGGATAAAGTTGTTAGATTAAAAATCTGAAGAGATATGAATGCTGTCATTATTGCTTCATATATATTTCAGAAGAACTTCTTTATAAGACATAGCTTTTGCTCGTATATCAGAGGAGAAATTATCTGATTCTGCAATACTATTGAGAGAAAGAATTACATCTATATACAGGGAACTTTGTAGATTTCCCAAAGAACCAAATATTTTGGTAAGTGTGACATCCTTTGCCCACCGTATTTCACCAATGGTTTGTAAGTGGTGCTGATTTCTTTTTTTTAACTTGTCTGATCCCAAACATTCATTTTTTATAGGACTTTTTAAAAAAAACTGCAATTCCATTTAACAAAAAGAAGAGTGAAGTAGCAGGAACAGGCAATCTAGTTGCATCACTAATTACAAGATTTAATATTTGACTATAACACCAAGCATGAATTTGTCTGGCTGACTCATCACTCTTTGGCCAGGTTGAAAAGCCATTGTAAACTCCTTGTATTAGCTGCTCCATCTGTTGTATTAGCATTGCATTTATTTATGTCTAAATTATTATCCTTTAGCACATTTTTCAGAAGTTCAAGGAAACATTTTCCCATAGAGTCAGTACAATTCACTAGTGCTAGCAGCCTTTCCTGAATGCCTCTGTTGTTCACATACCGAATGACAACAGAACATTGGTCTTTCACTGAAATATCTTGTGTTGTGTCTATTTGTATTGAAAAAAAATACCAGCTTCCCTTACTTCATCAGCTATAGCCCTCTTTATTAATGATTAAATAACTATTATGACGTTCACCATCGTTTTGGATAACAATGTTAAAGAACTACCACAACCTTTACTTCCAGGCTTGTGAAGCAATCTGACTTTTTTTTTTACTATCTCTAAATGCCTCCTCAATAGTGGATCATATTTACTTAGTAGAATGAGAAATTCTAGAAAATTTCCATGATCTATCAATGAATCATCAAGCGTATACGCTGATTCGGCTGTACTACTGCCTCTGTAGCTTAGCCCTTGTTTACCAATCATTTTAAAAACATCAACAATTCTTTCCATTACCTGTCTATTATTTTTAATTTCTTCTCTCCTCATCAGCTTTTGATTTGTAAACAATTGTTGTTCAATGTTTTTATGGTTGGAACTAAGAATGTGAGCTTTTGCACAATAATTGTGGTGTTTGCTGTTTTCATGTTCATTAATCCTTTAGTGTATATGCCTCCAGCTTTTCATACCCTCCATAAACAAATTGCTTTCATGTTCTTTACTATATGCAAGACACTGTACAGTAGAGTGAATTATTAGATTTATTGTATGATAGCCAATAACACTGAGAACCATTTTTTCTCCTAAATATACTTTTTGATGAAAATGGGAGAGAACTGTCATCTTGTGGTTGTTTTTGCTGCAATTGAAAAAAGAAAGCACTCTCATTTACTCTTGGCCTGGCAAAAAGATCAGCATCTTCCTGTTGTATATCAAATTTTCTTGCAGAAACCCCAGGTTCAGTGCCTGCCCTGGCACACTGACTCTCCTCACATGCGACCTCATGAGTTTCATCTTTAGGTTCTTGTGCTGCAGAATTATCATGTATCTGAGAGCCTTTAGTTATCATGCCTTGAGTTTCACTTTCTACTTCATGATGCTCCAGCACAGAAGATGAACTGGCAGCACTAACTTTGAATATGTCAGTCTGCTTCAAACACTTTTCTGCTTGTAAGAGGAATACCTTCTTTTTCTTTTCATAGAGTTTTTCTGCCCCTGTTTTGCGTTTTATTTTAAATACGAATATTCAAGTAATTTTGTTTCTATCAAAAATCTCATGGTTGGTGTACAAAATTAGCCAACCCCAAATTTTGTTTAAATATATCTTGAAAATCTTATTGTGGAGCCTTTTAGTTTGATGAACTGCAAATTTTTAAAATAAAAACTTATGAAGCTTACATGGTTTTACATTCTGATTTCAAATATATATTTTGGAGATATTATTAGAAAGTTTTGAAAATTAAAAAAAAATGTATGAAGTATAGGCTATATAAGCCCTGATATACATCTGCTTACATTCCACCAGGTATCCTACATTCAGGGTTTAATAGAAGAAAACACAGCCAGTTAGGTTAGCATGTCCAGGTTAGAGACAATTCCACATCATTGTAGGATAGGTTATCTTGGTCAGGTTAGGTTGGTTAAGCTAGAAATTAACACAAGAAACAAGCCCCTGTGACAGGCAGTCACTGAGCAACATTTTGGTGCGGTAATTCCTCTCATAAGGATTTAATCGGTTTTTAAAACTTGGTAATTAATAATGGTATTTAAAAAAATATACTGCGTGTTGCTATAAGATTTGAGTATAATACACCTGTATTTCTTTTGTTCCATGCTTGTTTATGGTTAACCAGCCAGCCTCCATTCAGGGCCATGATTAGTTTTTTTTAATCATTTTAAGTACATTCTAACAATTTCTAAAAAAAATTGAAATCAGCGCATAAAATTGTTAGACTAATATGCTTTTATTAAAAAAAAATTTGCAGTTTACCAAACCAAAAAGTTCCCTTATTGCTGAATTAATGAAATTTTAAATAAACTCCAGGGAGACACAAAGACAGAATGAACAAAAAATATTTAGTTAGGACTTTTTTTGATTTGATGAGTTTTTTGCGACATCAAAAATTTTCCAAATCTTTTTCATAAAGCTTGAAGTAAGCTCCAAAAATCTTTAATCAGCATAAGTATGATGATGATGATGTGAAAATATGAATTGCCCACAGAATAGACGGAGAAATCAGAATCAATTAAACAAAAATATGAGGTTTAAAACCAACTTTTCTTGATCTAATCTGAACGAAAACTTCGAGAAGTTGCTGTTTGCTGATCTTGTCGCCTTAACAATAACGGATGCTACACAATGGTTAATGCAAAAGAATCTTACTCTTGTTTTCTCCACCAGTGTGTGTCCTGCATCCACGCCAGCGAGCCACTGAATGAATGACTATGCTTGGAAGTTACCAGGTTACAGGTGGTGTAGTAGCACCGACTTTGACTTCAGATTTTTTTACTTAAACTCTTAATCAGTATACAGTCATGCGTCGTTAAGCAAGTTCATTGTCATGCGAACACCATAGTGTGTACTTAGACAAACCTAGATGGTATGGTCTACTACGCACCTAGGCTATATATGGTAGAGCCTATTGCTCCTAGGCAACGATAGAAAGTACAGTATAGTAAATAAACCAGCAACATAGTTGTTTGTTATCATTGTCAATGTGTAGTTTTTATTGTAGGACTGCTTTTGTTATAGGTTGCTGTTGAAGAAGCTAAACAAATTCTGATCTTGCTGAAACATGTTGAAGATCTAAATGATGAAGTTGATGAAATGCTAATTGATGCTTACAAAATGTTTCTTCAGCAATTTTTGCAGCAGTTAAAGTAAGTTGTCATGTTTTTTGTTGTTTAAATTCTCTTTAAGTAGCTTGGTTATCTGTATAAACCATAATGGTTTTTAATACATTTTTTATTTTAAATTTAAAAAATATCCAATAGATTCTTTCTTTCTTCTAAATGGTGTGGCTCTCAGATGTTTTGAAGTTTTTATGATTTCACAAATTTAGTAAATTTTCACCATTTGCTATTTTACATGCCACCAGAGATCAGAATGCACATAAAGGGTAAAAATGAAACTATGCACAAATAAAAAAAAAAAAAAACCATGGCATTTTTGTTTTATTTTTTAAAATATGCAGATAAGCCCCTTCTATGCAATTTACAGTAATTTCAAACAACTAATATGTTACTGAATGTATTAAACAGCTGACATTCATTATGCAAAACTGATTATTCACTTTGCTTTATAATATTTTTAATGAAACAATATACGATGATTGTTTTAATTTAGCAGAAATTAATCTCAATCATGTGGGATTACCATATTTTTAATAGGTTGATTCTTGTTTATCTGCTGATTTGAACTACCTGTGTCTGAATTAGACTTGAAGAGAATGTATTCAAAACAACCATAAAAAAATTTAAAACCTGGCTGATGTTTAAAAAAACTCACAAGAAAATTAGTCATCTGTATCTAGGATGAAATCAGACCATTGTTGTTTACCTGTTATATGAGTGTGTAAAAATAAAAATTCTCCAACTACTGTTAAACTTGCAAGCAGTAATATTAATACAAACAAAGTCAAGTCTTGGTTTAGTTAGACTCAACTTGATTTGTGGAGATTTACATGTCTACTAACTGTCACACAATAATGTTACCATTAGATAACTTGGTACTGTCATTTTTTCATCATCTCATTATTTAAGATACTAATTTTATCATTTTAATCAAAATAACCACAAAAAATGCATGTGTGAAAGCAGGCACACACACACACGCACACATATATACACATACACACACACGCGCGCGCACACACGCACACACACACACACACGCACACACACACACACATAACTCCAGTATTGGAAACAGTTATGAAAACAGTAGAAATACTGGGTATAAATGCAAATAAAACATGATAGAATTGCATCTTGGGTAAAAATAAAATAACGTTCTATAATACAGTCATGTTGTGTTGATATAGTACAGTGACTGGTTGTCAAGCAAAAAATCAGAAAGTGCCACAATTGCTGGAGGACTATAGAAGTATAGGCTGTGATTTATAGGGATGAATGCTATGTCTCCTGGGGAGGAATATCACATGGCAAGCGTATGGAAATCAAAGTTGTAGCTAATGAAGCAGAAGATTGTAGACAGACTTCATTTAAAAAAGAACTGTAGGTAAGACTCTGAGGAGGATACACAAAACTGGTACTATGTTCAAGGAAGAAAGCTCATGTCATCTTTTGTGAAACACAGCAAGCTAGTAAAGATCTTATGAGAAAGCCTATTTGAAAGTACAGGTGTTAATGTTTTTTCAAGATCAGTAGATCAGTATGATGCACACGAGTGCAAAATGGTTGTAATGGATGTGTAATTGTCTGAAAACCTTTGCCAAGGTAGCAGAAATGAAACAGTGGAACAGCCAAACCTGGAAGAAGTTGCTCTTTACAGATGAGTCCAAGTTTGAATTGTTTGGTAATAATCAACAACAGTTTTTTTGAAGGTGGACCAGGAAGTAGTAGAATAGTTAGTGTACAACAGCTACAGTGAAGCAGGGTTGTGGATCAACACAAGCATGGGGCTGCATATCAGCCAAACATGTCAGAGATTTGCATAAAATTAAAAGTATGCTCATTGCTGACAGGTGCAGTCAGATTCTTATCCATCATGCCATTCTCTCAGGAATACATATCCTTGGGCAGGGATTCATCTTCCAACATGGCAATGACCAACCCCAAGCATACAATCATTGTGGTGAGAAACTATTTGGAACATAAAGAGGCTGACAGAACACTCACAAAGATGCTTCAGTCTGCACAAAATCCTGATATGAACATTATTGAGGCTATATGGCCACTAAGAAAATCAAATGGCAACCAAACACTTTTGATGAATTGTGGAAAGAGCTACATCTTATTTGGAACAATATTTCAGTATCATACATTGATAACCTGTATGGGAGCTTGGAAAAAAGGTGTCATGCTCTATATCAGGCAAAAGGCTCTCATACCAAATACTAATGCCCTGTACAACACATTCATTTTGTTTTTGTATGTTTTCTGTAATAATACATTGTGTATGTATTATATATGCATTTCATTTGCAATTACTCATTAGTTGTGCATATCATGTATGTGTTCCATAATTAATTCCAATATATAATTTTTTTTTCCATGTTAAATAATGTTTTTTTAGTGGTGAGTTATCAAATGTATAACTTGTCAAAAGACATAACCCTCTCTATTTGGTTCTAATATATAAGCTATTATTATTGTTATTTTTTCCTTATTTTGATAATTTTTGTTTTCTTTGTATTTTTGATATTATAACTGAGGAAAGAGCTCTATGGGTGCTGTTCAATTTTATTTAAAAACATAAACTTCTAGATGTCAATTCAACTTATCATAACCTGGAAAATAGGTATTTTATGAATTGCAGTATTAACAGTTATGCTATTTGATTCTTAAAAAGAATCTTTTTTCAAAAAATAATTTATTTGTGATGTTGCAATGTAATGCAAAGTATCAATATTAATTAACATCATTAAAATTTCATTGTTTGGTGATTGGGCATTCATCAGTAACAATTTGTTCATTACTCAAAGAATGGTTTGTCCTTTTAGGTAATGTTTTTGTCATTTAATATACTTCCAGTAAACTCTGATACCTTTGCATTGTAGAGAAGGAAAAGTGTTCAACACCAAAGTAATTCTTTGTTCATTGATATTAAAAAAGGAAATAATTTATCAAAATTAAAACTTTTAGAATATATAAAGAACCAAAGGTACATTAAGCTGAAAGTGCATCATTTATTGGTACACATCAGAGAACAGTTCCTTTTTTGCTGGTATTTACTCTTGCTGATGTAGTATACTGGTTTTTATGGGAGAGTGTTTTCTTGGAGAACAATTCTTGGTAATCTGTCCATGGCACCTATTGTACATAATAAACCACATTGAGGCTCATTAAATGCCCAAAAATGTGATGCTGGAACTCAGAGCAACAATTTACCTATAAACTTTTCTAAATTCAAAAAAGATTTTCTGTAAGATTTTTACTCTAAGATGTAATTTGTGTGCAGATTAAAATATTGTGAAAACAAGGGGAATTGGAGAAATGGTTTTCAGACAGGATGTGAGGTGATGTTTCTCAATTACCACTTAAGACAGAAATTATACTCAAGTAAATACTAGGGATGTTCATATAACACCAGGTCAGATACCATTACAAAAATATTGGGTTTCATTTGAATGTTGCTAGTATTTATATTGTAGATGGCATTGATAAAAATTATTTTAAATAATATAACTGATATTCACGAGATTATCATAAGATGAACTAGATATTTCCAAAATTATATTTTGAAAAAGAAAAGTAGCATCTCTGTCTGTTTAACAGACCACAGGTAGAAAGGTAGACAGATACTGATGGGTATCATCAAAAAAAACTTGCATGCCTATTGTTTGTTTCATTTGTGTTGCTTATTTGTTTGTTTACTATTATTTTTTGATTCTGTTTTTCTTTAGGAAGGCTAAAATTCTAGATGATGTGAATGACCTGTTAGTGGAATATGTGCTGATCTGTCTGGATTCTCGGTCCACAAAGCTTGTTGATCTTGGAAGCAGCTGCTTAGATTATCTAAAATTCAAGGTAACTTGGCCTCCACAGTATATTTGCTTTTTTGCTCTTTTATCTTAAGTATTAAAGTGGCACAATTGTATTCATCTGTTGTTAAGTTTTACGTTGTTCTTTCAGCAACATCATTTTCAACTAGTCAATAAAAATTCAAAATTTTTGAAGATTTGCTATTGAGGATTCAGATATGTATATTCATTTACTTGTTCATAGATTTTCATGAATGAGCAGGAGAAAAATATTCTCCTTGAATAATATTTCATATTGCTGGGAAAAGTTTTAAATAGGTAGACATAACATTTTCTCAGCAGGAGAGTATTGATGGAAACAATGTTACAATTCTTTAATGTAGGACTTGGAACACTTTCTACGATTGTGTGGGTGTGTTTATTTTGTTTTTCTAACCCTCTATCTTTATTCAAATTTTTAGAAAAACCATCTAATTCCAACACAGTCAGTATTTTTAGCAAAACAACTAAGTTATCTTCTCTTTGCTGCTTTAGTAGATGGTAGATTGGTGTATGAACATACTGTACTGCTCTGCAGATAGACCAACTCTTACTATTTGGTTATTAAATTTTATCAGTCATTAGTGATGCTCCAAATTTAATCAATATATTTGGATATTTTGATAGTGTAAAGACCCCGGTTAAAAAAATAAGTAAATGATTCTGAAATTGTTTACTAAGTGATACTGATAATAATGTATGCTACAATAGGATCCACCATTCACTTCACTATCTTTTTTTTCTCCATCTTTTCATTTTACACTAATCTTTAAATGTATTTGTTGGGAAAAGTGTGCCCACACACATACGCGTGCATATATTTTTGTTTATGCAACAGTCTGTTTCTTTAAAATGGATTTATTTGTTTTATCTTTTCATTGCAGAGAAACAAAGGGGAGATAATCAAAACTGTCCTAGAAAAATTGGACAGACTTTTGAAAGATGATAATTATCCATGGGATGATTTATACAGTTCTGCCAGTGTTGTATGTTCTCTGCTTCAGAAAATTATGGAAGCATATGAGTGAGCACAGCTGTATTTCTTTCTTTCTTAGGCATATCAAGAAAATATTTAGAAAGAAATATTTTGAACAAATATATTTAAAAGCTGCTAAAACTGAGACTCTGACAGCTAAAATTAAAAGTAATTTGAAAAAAGTGAATAAATTTTTAGACCCTTATTGTCCATTGCTTAGTTATCCCTTCAAGGGGTTTTGATGGGGTAAAATGTCTATAATTAGCTGGTTGGGGGTTAAGAAATGCCCCTGTGGATGTTTATTTCTTTGTCTGTTAATATTATCAGTGTAAATTAATCACCAAAAATTAAAATGATGTTTCTACAATGTAATGCAAACCAGAGAGTTTTATTTTTTTCCTTATCTATTTTCCACTACCCAAACAAACTTTTTTTTTTACTTCCAACACCACTTCACATTTTACTAAGATTTGTTCATTGTATGCATGCTTTGCAACTTCAGCTAGTATTCAGCCAGTGGCTATGACTTGACTGTGATGCTGATTGTAGTCACTAGGTGGTGCACCAAGTTGTTTCTTTTTTTGTAGGATAAGACCACTGAGTTAACTGAAACCATTTGTCTGTCTTTATCTGTCAATAATTAAGTAAATCTATGTTAGCTTTAATAGTAATGCATTTTGGAAACCGTCAAGAGAACAGAGGATGTTTCAGATTTTATACACCACTGCTTTAAATAGGGGTTAAATCCGAGAAAGATGTATAAGAATGGTTCTGGTTGATGAGAAAAAGAGAGAAAACATGCATTCACACATCAAGTTATTCCCATTCAGTGAGATACAAGCTAAAATCTTCCCCATGATGATTTTCTTATACATATTAATGTCAGTCAGTTCTTTCTAGTTTTTGATAGAAAGAGTACTTAAAATTTTTATCTGTGTTTTCACCTTTTCCTTTTTTTTTTTTTTTAAGATATTTCTTGTTAGAAAACTACATTTTTAAGAAATAAATACTCTCCATGCTTGCATTTACAGTGATGGGCGTCAGTTTATGTTTGATGACCTGATGATTTCAATCAGCTGCACTTCTATGATGCATCGAGAAATGGATATCTGCTCCGTCTATGGAATAATCTATTTGTCAGTCACAACTGTTTACATCCAAAAGGTAAATATATGCTATCAAATTTTAACACTAAGAATTATTTTAGACACTTAGGTTTATTGTGATGAGAAACAGGAATTGTTAGGGATGATCATCTCTGTTGATACCCCTTTTTAAAAGATCAAAATGTTTCTGATTTCTGCTTCTGAGTATGAGTGCAGAATTCAAAGTCACTTTGTCTCTTGTAAGAATGTTTAAAAAAATAATAGTGGTTGAATACATTTCATGTGAAGGAATAGAAATTTATAATGATTTAAGCATGTAAGGGGAGTTATACTGTATACTTTTATGATAAAGACTTGCAAACTTAAAAGTTAAATGAGAAAATAAATTAAGCAAGCAAACAAAAAAATTGATGACTGAAGAACTGATGCTATCACTTATAAGAGCTCATTTTATCACAAATTTTAAAAAAGGGAATATAGAATGAACCTGTTTAAAAATGCATTGCATTGATATAGACTGAACTATGTCAATAATAAACACTTTCTCAATTGCCTCATTAATTTGAAAGTTTTAGCCTACATTTGCACTTTGTTTATAGGAATGTGTATGTTTAGAGTAAAATAGAGTTATATTATAACCATGGATTCTGTCTGTATAGCCTTGTAGGATCTGATGTCTAAAGTCTGTCTTTAATAGCATGAAAGAAGCAACACACTAAAGGTAGCAGTTCCACTCCTGGGCGGAATCATTAATAATCTGGAGCATGAAAATGACACATTCCAGTCCATTGCTGAAACCAAGTGATGATGTTTGCCATGAAGGAGCCACAGGCTTTCATTGACTTTACAGACAAATTGATTGAAGCTTACCTGAACAATGACAGTCTTGGTTCATCTCTTCTGAGTAAGTCAGCCACATTAATAGTCATCACCATAGTGATGCATCTTGTAGGCTCCTTTGATTTTTAAAAGCTTAATTTTGATAGCTAAGGAGTGTGACACTTTATCTACCAGTGCAATTTTAGTGGTGGGTTCTTTACTTTTATGATGAGTCAGTGATAAAAGGAAGCCTGTAGGAGTGGCACCTAATATATGTGTGTGTGTGTGTGTGTGTATGATTCTGTAATACACATTCAGCTAATGGAATTTAAGAAAAAAGGTTGGGCCAGTAATAAGGAGTTTCAATTCATAAGAGATCAGAAGTGCAAAATTTTGTTAGATTTCTTGATTTCATAAATAGACTGCCTAGTAATTCTGTTATTATTAATGGTTAGACAAAGTAAGGAAAAATTTCCAAAAATGGAACTATTTACAACATATACGATTGATGTGAGATCTGAATTCCTTATGATTGATTTTGAAATAGTCCTAGTATACACAATTGTTAGGATTTCTCTTAAAAACAGGGATAATTTGAGAGTTGTAGCAAGTGTAGGTTCATACATATGTCCCAGGTCAATAAGAGTTATTTACTTCACAGAAAGCATGGACAAATTTTGTTGTTGTTGTTGTTAATGCATGCATCTTATAATTGGCTTTCCTGCATCATATTCATAAATAATACAGAATGAGAAGAAATCCATCGTTATTGCACAATCCATCAAATTTAATTATATTTAAGATTACCCCTATACATTTCAGTAAGATGAGTAGAGTTATCTCCCATTAATGATAAATTACACATTTACTAAATTATTATGTCAATAATAGATTCTATACTGTAGGAAATCACTTGCATTTTGCATTAAAATTTTTTTATTTTATCAAAAAAAAAATTCATCACAAAAGTTTTCAAAAAATAAACAAACAAAAAAACAATCTAGAAGAAACTTATGAAATGATAGAGGACCATAATATTTGTAAAACATGCATATTTCTCTGAATAGTAATATGAACATTTTGAATGTAGAAGCTCTTTTATGTTTGGTGTCTCACCTTTCTTGAGAAACAAAGTGTTCTTAGCATTTAAATTGATGGATGCTACACTTGTTATGGAACTAACCTCAAAGGAAACCACAAACTTGATACATTACAACTATTATATTTCATACTTTTAGACTATCTATCCACTGAAAACAGAATTCAATGTTGCAGTCTATTATTATTATTAGAAAAACAGATTTTTTAGAATGCTATATGCAGTTAACAAATGAAATACAAACTTAATGTTGGATGATAAACACATAACAAAGTGGTACAATTTCTATGTAAAATTAAAATCTCCACTGATGAAGTTTCTGAGTAACTAGCAAGATGAAATAAATAATAAATAGCTACACTTAGCAAAGTCATCTTAATATGTATCTAATTACTGACAAAGAATCAAAATATCATCTAGACATGGATAGTAAATGTGATGTAAATAGCATTAGAAGTGAAAATGAGTTTACATGCAGTACTGACCAAAAACTATAGTTGGGCCAACACTTTAGAGTAAATAAAGTAGAACATTTGTACTGTAAATCATGTCTATCTTTCTCAGATTTTTCGTAATGTTGGGCTTTTTTATTTGTTTTTTAATTACTGTAGTACTTTTTCTTGGTACAAAATTACCAAGAATACACTATGGTTTACTGTTAATAAAACTTTTAGTGATTGGAAAAATATGCAAGCTTTAAAGGAAGTGGACAGGAGTGAATCTGAATATTAAGAATGACAAAATTTTCTCTTCCACTCTGTTGTGAAGCCTGGAAAATTTTAGTATTACATAAACCAAAACCTCATGTCTTCAAGTTGAAATTTCAAGGGAATGGCAACTTATGAATTGTTTTCTTTTGACTAATTTTTGATAATATTTTAGAGTATCTCTTACAACGTGTGGTGTAAAGATTAATAGAGTTATTTCCCTTAGTATATAGCATCATTTAAACTTAGCTTTCTTAACATGTGGAATGTAATATTAATTTTTCTTTTTATTTGTTGTTCTTTCTTTTTTTTTAAAAAAAAAAAAAAGCTGCATTGGACTACATTTACATAAAAAACCCAGAGCCTATTGAAGAAAGATTTGAAGAAATAATTGACAAAATTGAAAGTGGTGATTCAGGACAAAGGGGTCTGCTGTACATGCTTTTACAGAAGATAGCAAACCGGAAACCAGAAGTACTTACGTGTGTTCTTGCACTTGAATAAGTTGGTTTTTAGCCCACATAAATAGGATGACTGTTAGAATATGTCTGTCATAGCTGGTCATTCTACAACAAAGTATACAGTAGTCATTTTACAATATTGCAGTGTGTTATTCACAAACATACAGCCACAGTTTGTAATTCTCACTTTTTTGGCATGCATGCTATGATTTATTTATAATTTAGAACTTAAAGTTTGTTTACCTGAAATACTCATGGGGAGATAAACCACTACCAAATTTCATTTAAGATAATTTGAATTATCTTCATCCTTAAGCCTGAGAGTTGATTAAAAGCTGACTATGCATAGTCAAGTTAGAATCAAAACTCTGAAAATAGTCTCATGCATATTTTGAGTCTTGCTTTAACATCCAAACAATTAAAAAGAAAATTTGTTAAAATATGATCATGATTTTGCAGCTTTTTAAAGCATCTCACATCAATTTAATGATGGACAATGGACTCAATGACCCAATAAATCCATACCAAGTTTTACAGATTTTAAAACCTCTAGCAGAGAAGATGCCACATGTTTTTGAACCACGATTAAAGGAGCTTACTGATGTAATGAAGCAGCTGCCAATGACATCTTACTACATCAAGGACATCCTTGTGACTGTCAGCTTACAAATAAATGTAAATTCTTTTTTTTCCCTTTATTGTGAGTTGCTATACAACCATTATTTTCAATTTGATGATAGCATAAAAATATATAAAATACTATCAACTGAAGATAATTAGTAAAATATTTTAATTAAAAATTTAAAATACAAGCATTGTTATGTCAAACAGAAATTATTAAAGATCCCATGATGAATAAATAGAGATTTGAAATAACTTGAGAAAAAATAAGCAGTAATCTTGTTTTTAAAATATGTAAAAAAAACTATCTTTTCACAAAATCTACATTTTTAACATATTAAAAGATGAGTGAAAGTGGAAAGAGATTTTTCAATGTTACAGTCACTCTACCAAGCAATCTAGCTTCTAATGTTTGTTCTCAACTTCTTGAGAGAGGTTAACAAATTCTTGTGATTCATTCTCTTAAAATTCCTTAGGAGGCTTCAGAATTTGTCATGGACACCTTCTTTGAGTGCTTAAAAACATTTGCTGGTGACCAGAATCTTGTGTTTTCCTTTCTTGATGGAATAAAGTCAATTGGAGTTAAAAAAAAGAATCTTCTGGAAAAACATAAGCAGCATTTAGAACACCTGAAAGAGACAAGTATCAGCAATGTCAAAGAAATATCTGGTTCTATCCTTGATATTATTGAAGGAAGAAGGTAAAATCTTTTTTAAAAAGCTATATGTTTTATAATGATTAAAATCTATAATTTAATTTCCACATTGAATTTAATAATAATAATAAATTAATGTTTGTACTATTAAACATTTAGCTCTACATTTTTAAATAGAAAAATAATTTTGGTAAACTTAGGAGATAGATGCTTTAGAATTGTTTTTTTTTTTGTTGCTTAGAACAAGAAAAATTCATTAATAGCATGAAAACTTCATAATAAAATACAATTTAAGACTGTAGTTTGATATTTATTTTAAGAAATTGAGCAGTAATTTGAAATATAAAGTCTCTGTTTCCTTAGCAATTTTTCTGAGGTATTCTTAAATGTAAGTGTATTGGTTTCCCACTGTGATAAGAGTTTGTACTTCCAGAAGAGGACTCATTCCTGATGTGGCATGTTCCCCCTTTTGGGCCACACGGCTAATCTTAATAAGCAGGCAATTTTGTTTTATTTTCTTTTTTATTATTACACTAATAGTTAGCCAGGGGCAGTCCTGTCAGATATGTATTGTTTTGAATGCTTCTTAATTACAGACCACATTAGTTATGGTATAATTATGCTTGTATGGAAAACCAAAATTATTTGAGATGATGACTTTAATTTATTTAATAATAGGCTTGAACCCCATCACATGTTTATACATTCTGCATTTGAAACAGCATTTAGTAATCATACCCTAGTGTGAGATGTTTCTGATGCTTTGAACTCAGTTTGTGATTTTTCTTTTCTTTCTATCTAGTCTTTCGAGCCTGTCAATCAAAGTGGAACAACAACAGCTAGAAATTGATGATCTTGAGGTCAAAGTAGAGGACACAGAAGGGGATGTGACCCTTCTCACCAACCTAGTGAACAAGCAGCAGGTGGTCACAGACACCTTACACAATGATGTTAATGAGGCAGGACAACGGTTGGATAATATCGAAGAAACTGTGCAAGAAACCATGGAGAAGGTGGAAGAAATTGACCAAAAGGTATATTGTAGGTTGGGTTAGCTTTACTATGGAAATTGTTGTTTTAATTTTATTTCTTATATAAGTTTATCCAGAAAAACAGTTTAAATTAAATTACTTTGTTTTTTTTAAATTTTGATTTATCATTTGTTAACTTATTTTTAATGCTTTAATCATAATTCTTCTGTAATGTAATATTCATTGTACACTTACCCGGTTGTGGATCTCAGTCTTGGTTATGAGATGTGGGATTATGTCCTAACAAGCTGAATGAGTTGCAAGACCACTTTTTAGCATGGAGGCCATAAGCAAAAATCCCTATTAGCATTCTTCATTTTTCTGGTCCTAACCAGGGTTTATACTCTGGCCTTCAACCTTAGTAATCCAGTAGTCTAACAACTGCCACTATGCCATCCTTAGGTAAAGATATTTTTTAACAAGGTTTCCCAAGATGAAAAACTACTTTAACTCATTCTCATCTGAAACTGCTATGCAGTGTTAAGCTGTTGAAATGATGGTTGATATTTTGTTCTTCTGTATTTTTAACATAAATCACTAATAAAGCAAAACCAGTAACCCCCCCTTTTTTTTTTATCTAAAAAGGGATAACTGATAAAGTTGTTGAAGAGATTTTGATAATAGATATTAAACTTTTTGCAGCTGATAGAAGCAGAGCATATAGCTAAAATACAGGATCATTATGAATTTGATGGCAGCAGAACTTGTATATGTCTTTAATGACAGTCTAATACAAAACAACAATTATTATACTGGTTTGAGTAATAGAGAGAGTGTGTGTTACAAAGCCACAACATATCAATAAACCTGTTAATATTTTTAAACTAAAATTTATTTCTTTTAATTAATCCTACTATTTAAATTATCTGTGCCATATAAATTTGCAAAATAGAGGAAAAATTCCATTGTTTTGCATGGTTTAAAAGATTTATATAAAAAGATAATTACATAGAGTTTCAAAGTCTTAACTGCTCTTGCTTTGTCCGATTGTTGACTTAAATAAGACTTTCTTTACTGAAGCTTATAAGATTTTAGAAAGAGAAAACTAATATAAGCAGGTGTTTTTTTAAATATTATTAACATGCCATTATTTATATGACTGAATATAAACAATTTAAGATAAGTAAAATATCTGTCTTGAATAGTTAGTTTCAAGATTTATTTAGATGTCCATATTTTTAGTGCACCATAGATTATGCAATTTAAATTCTTTTAAATTATTATTATTATTATTATTATTATTATTACCCGTTTCTGGTGTCAAGATAAGAATATTTATCTTTGCTGTGACAATCTTGTATTTACAGACTCTGGGCCATGCACCATTTTGGTCTAGAGATGTTACAAAGCTGCTAAATCTAGAGGCAGAGCATGATTGGAGACTGTTGGCCAGTCGTCTTGGTTATACTTCAGATGACATCCGAGGATGGGCTGGTCACTCAGATCCTTGCATGGCATTGCTGAATGAGTGGTACACCACACACAAAATGAGTGAGGCAAATTTCAGCATACTGCAGGCCCTTCAGGAAATGAACAGGCTTGATGCAGCTGTGATTGTGGAAAATGCAATGAAAGCAGTTGGTAAGATATTTCTACTATGGAATTTTTTGTTGAAAAAAATTGTTACTTCATAATTAAAATGAGTTGTGTGATGTTTAGAGGACTTTAAAGGTTTCAAATCAGGTGTTACTCTTTTTCCAAATTAAGTTTATAAGACTTTTTTCTCTCTTATTCTTGGCATGTCTTTTTGGAAGCCATTATTAGGATCATGCTACCATTTCTCTTTTATAGCTTATGGTTGTTTACCAAAAATCCTTTTAGAACTGATAAACACAAAGAACACATATTGTAACTCAAAGCTTCCTTCAGTGTGATTCATCTACTCCCTGTTTCTCTACTTGTTTGTCATCATGTTTTCTTCTTGATAGTGTTTTTTCATGAATAAAGTTAAAAGTATGAGAAAATTTTCAGAATATTTTGTTTTCCATAACTTTCCACATCTTTGTTAATTAAATGGCTTTATTTAAAAGGAGGTAACTCAGATTCTAATGCAAATAGTATTATTATTACTAGTAATGTCTGTATCTTTCTCTCTTTCTCTCTCTCTCTCTCTCTCTCTATACATATATATATATATATGCAGATGAGCAAACTTAAAGAAATCACTTTTTTTTTAAAGCTATGGTGTAATAGTGTGGAGAGGCCAATTCCATTCCTGGCTGCCTTAAATCCTTTCTTTGCACAAAGTACTCATCTATAATGCATGCCAAATCAACCTTGAGGTTTTAGTAAGAAGTGAACACTTATTGCAGTTATGAGAAGTGTGCCACATAGCCTCCTCTTCTTGTAGTGGTATTTCTACAAAATGGAGAGAATTGTATCATCTCTTCATTCTTCTATAGGTTAAAAATGACCAACCTACATACATAACAGTAAATTTAAATGCATTCAGTAAATGTGCATTAATACTGTTTTTTTCTTTTTGTTCGAAAATATAGAGGGAGTGGTAGAAGATGAGCTCTTTGAATACCAGTTACCACCACCTATTTTCCTGAGCTACCAGTGGAGCCATCAGGACAAGGTAAAGATCATTGGGAAGCACCTTCAATTGGCAGGCTATGAGTGTTGGCTTGATGTAGGGCAAATGGGTGGTGGTGACAAACTTTTCACAAAGATTGATGAAGGAATCCGGGCTGCAAAAGTCATTATTTGCTGTGTCACAAAGAAATATGCCAAGTCACCAAACTGTAATCGAGAGGTCAGTGATTATTGTTCTTTACTTTCATAATACCTCTTCAAACAAGTTAATTTTGTTTTCCATGTAACAGGCAGGGTTCTAGACCTACAACACTCTTAATAGGGATCTATAATAATGTGACTTCAGAGTAGTCACCTGGTTTTGTTTGGTTTGTTGACATGTCTAGTTAGACTTTTAAAGAGTGCATTACTTACCTCTCCTTTAAATTCTGGAAGAGTCACGAAATAGAAAATAGAATAAAGTTCAGTGAATGTATAACTATGTTAGATATTTTTGTTGCAACTATCTGTACAGATGTTTACTATTTTGTTAAAAACTAATATGTAGCCCCTTGTGCAATTAAAGTTAATTTTCTTTTGGGTGGCTTACACTTCCAATTTTTGAAACATTTCAGGTGAATTTAAGTGTTACATTGGGAAAACCAATTATTCCACTTTTGCTGGAATCTCTCTCCTGGCCTCCGCCTGGCTCCATGGGACCTATCTTTAGTGAATACCTTTATATTCGATTTTTCCAAAGAGCTAAACCAAGTTCTCTAGTGATGGAGAAGTTTTGGGCTGATGATAAAATGCAAGAGTTACTGATGCAATTGAATTTTCTTAGAGTGATGCCAGATGAAGAAAAAGTGTCCAAAGGTGAGAACAGCACCGAGTTTTTCATAATTTTTACAAATGTATAATAATTAACAAAGTGGAATCTCACATATACTGTACATGTGTTTATAATCAACTACTAGAAAACATTCTAAGATGTTCTTTTTTAGTAAAGTATTAAATATTATTAAAAATTAATTCATTTATAAATATGAGTTAATTTGAATAAAGAAAATCAAAGGTATGCATCAGATAAGTGATCTTCTTTAATTTGCCTTGCAGAATATAAGAACTGGTGGAAACCAGTAGCAGAAGAAATAATCATTGATCATGAGAAAAAAGCGAAAATAGACGGAGCAGAGAAAACAGAAACTGAAACTGAAGAGGTAAGAAAGGAGAAGCAATTTAACTGTACAATAATAAAAATTAAGATGCTTGCCCAATAGTAAACCAAAGTATTCCTACTTCTAGTATTATTCCTGTTCATTCTCTTGACTACATATGTAGCCCATGCATGGTTGCTCTTCAGAACTGAAGTCCCTAAATTTAGCCTAAATGAAGAAAATTTTATTTGCTCCATTTGACCATGAGTGGGTTTTTTATGAATAATCTTAATGTAAGCTGGAAAGTATCATGATGCTAATAAACAAGAGAAATTGTAATTAAATTCAACTTTGTCTTCAGCATTTTAATTTAGTTTGAATATAGTTAAGAGTTTCAGCATAATTTTTCAATCTTTGGCTTTAACAAAGTCTCTGATTGAAAATTTGTCTATGATGCTTTGTCCTAACAGTCATAACTTGTTTGCTTGGTTAAAGTACTATTTATTTCCCTTTTCAGGGTCAGCATCAGATGCCATCAGTGTTTCTATCATACCAGTGGGCAAGGCAGCAACAGGTAAAACAGTTATACAAGCAGCTAACACAGATGGGCTACACTTGTTGGATGGACATACACCAAATGGGTGGTGGTGACTCATTGTATAATAAAATTGACCAGGGCATTAGGGGGTGCTCTGTGCTACTTTCGTGCATCACCCAGAAGTATACTCTTTCAGCCAACTGTCGCCGAGAGGTTAGCCTTGCTGATGCAATCAAGAAGCCAATCATTCCTCTTCTTCTAGAAAATTTAACATGGCCACCTGGAGGACCAATGAGCATGGTCTTTACAGAGCTCCTATACATCAACTTTTTTTCTAGTTCTGATGCAGTAGAAATTTGGTCTGGGGAAAGTTTTGAAGGACTTGTGGAGAAAATTCAGCTTTATGTTACATGTGGTAAAGAGCAGCCAGAAATTTCAGAGCCGGCTGATGCAACAGACCGAATAGTTTCAGTGAAAAAAGTTTTGGAAAAAAAAAAAAGAAAACCAACAAAAAGTATGCCTCAAAATGATGTCAAATTCAGCCATGATGGAATTCTGAAGTCAAAAAGATGTGTAGTTTTGTGAGAGAAATTTATGGCTTAAAAATGGAACATGCAGAAATATTGAAGAGGAAACTCTGAATAAAAAAACGAATAATATAAATGCTGTTTTATTAGAGAATGTTCAATAAAAACTGATATATACATATACAGTTGAATGTAATGAAAGTATGCCATTTAAAAAGCCCTCAATTATTTTTGAATAAAACAAAATTAATACAATTTTCTGTTATTGGCCAATTTATCAATTACAACGATTTACTATTTTCACAGGTAAACATTTAAAACAGTTAGATGATGAATTATTTTCATACAGAACATAAATTACAATTTTCTTCTTTAAGCAAAATAGGAACAAGGGGGATAATTCATCAAGCACATTATGAGATTTGCATTATACTTTTTTAAACCTCTGCAAACTTCTCGCCTTCCTAAAGACTTACCGCGGTATTAATTGTTTTATCTATTTGCTGCTGTTAAGTTGGTTTTAATCACCCAGCTTGTGCGGGAAAGATTAAGAGAAAAACAGTCGAACCGCGCCAGTGAATCCATTTCAACAAATCCACCAAGTAACACGATACAATAATAGCCAAAAGGTTCTGTTGTTTACGAGATAAAAGAGTAACGAACTAACTTTACTATAAATTGTAGGCTTGTCGGAGTTGGGAGCGGCGATCCACAGATGTAAATATGGATGTGACTATCTAACGACGTCACTCACAATGGATCTCTGATCACAACAAACCTCCCCCAGATTGACCGATATTTCAACGTAGAGACAGTTATTGAAACAATAGCTCAACTTTACCAAAGCATTTAACGAGTAGACATTTTCATTAATTTGATATGAAAACAACAAATTCAAAAGTATTTACATTTATATATTTAAAAAGAAAAAAAAACAACAACAACTGGACTTCCAAGGCTGGCAGTCTCTTGACGAATCCAGGTGGGAGGGGAGATGGGGAAGTCACATTTTTTTTCCCTTTAAATATTTTTAGTTTTATTACCTTAATTATTTATGGCATTTTAATAAAATGTGACCCCCCCCCGTCCACCCTCTTGACTACGCTTAATGCTTAACAAAGCTAGGGAGGAGGAAAAGAAGGGTTAACTACCTGGATTTGATTTCCGTTGTGTTTTATTATGAAAGTTATGCTTGAATTTTCAAAAAATGCCCTTTGGAATATTTATTTTCTCTCCCCTGTGTTTGTTTTGGCCTGTTTTATTAGACCCCCCCACACCTCTCCCGGACGGGAATTTTTGTGGTGTAGCCGAACCGAATCGAAGGTTGTTTCACCGTCACTCTTCGGTGGAAGTCGGATCTTCAAATCGAACTTTGGCCATAGCAGCTGATTGGCCGAGTTACATCCAACCTGCTTCGGCACAGTCTGCGGGCCGACTGGAAATAATCCCCGGATTTGAGCGCACCTGCCTGAATTTTTGGGGGCTCGGGGTTTTCGAACGGTTGGCTCAAAACCCGCGGAACTATTTTTCCTCTCGCCGGCCGTCACCTGTTAATCGGCGGTCGTCTCTATCAAAGCGGGCTTCCGCCTCCGCCGCCGCCGCCGCCTCCTCCTCGTTTCCCTGGTGTCGTCGGTGCTGTGTGTCCCTCCCTCCCGACAGCAGACGGTAGACATGCTGGGGCTGAGGAAGCTGACAGCTCTGTGGAAACCCAGGTTTGTTTGTCACCATCAGTTTCTTTTAGAAGGTAGCGCCGAAAAGAACGAAACAGAGCAGTTCCCGTCCGTGTCCGGTATTTTTCCCCTCCTCCATTTGTGAGTATAAATAAATTAATGGTTACATAATTTATACACAGCTGAAGATGACGGCCTGTGGCGGGGGGGAGGGGAGGGAGACAGCCGAACGCGCGGTGGTTTGGGGTATGAAGAGGGACCGACGACCTCACTCGGTTCCCTTCATTCATCTCGTGGGGGTTTTTGGCAGACGACAAAAATTTTTTTTCGGACTATTTTTCTAGGTTTGTCCCGTCCCGTCCTCCACCTTCGCATTGTCCCACTTAATTTGTTTGTGGATCTTCCTCCCGCACCCGGGATCAGCAGGAAACGCAGGCTTCGACGATGATTGTTATTGCAAGGTTAAACCTAAAAATAAAAAAAAAAATAAAAAAAAAGGGGGAGGAGAGCTTTTGTTTTATTAATAGCTCGTCTTGGTTATCTCCCCCTGTCTTACCCCCATTCCCCCCCCCCTGTTAAAGCGAAGATCTTCAGGCAGATGAGCTCCTTCGATGCCTTCCAGTAGTAATTCTGCGGCTGAGCTGAGATTATTGGTAGCGATTTTTAAATCGGTCTTAACTGTCGCCATGGGATTCGAACCGGTGAAGGGGTCAGCAAAGCTAGCTACTGTAGACGGGGGGGGGGGAGGGGTTGGGAGTGTATCATGTTTGATCCTACTGTAGGTGTGTTGATGACATTTCTTCAAGGGTCGTTTTCTCCAGCTTTATCCCACACGACCATCGTACACCGAAATTTAAATTAAAAAAAAAACCCTTAATAATTCAGAAAGAAGGGGAGGATCCCGTGAACACGTTGGCTTCTAACTTCGACTCTGTGTCCAGTTAGTTCTCAGTCTGGCTACAGCCGTGCGTTTTCATGTGTCGGACAAACCCGGTTCCCCATCTGAGAAGGTTCTCCTTTATCAACCCCCGTCCGAGATCCCCCCCCCCAACCACCTTTAGAAAGTCGTGGGAAGATACGGTTATTCATTTGTGGTGGTGGTGGTGTTAAAATTCTTGTGACGAAATTAAAAAAAAAAAAAAGGTGCAAAGATTTTTTTAATTCTGTTGGAAAAGTTCAGAAAGTTTAAAGTTTCTTGTTTTATAATTTTGTGTAAAGTTTATTTAAAAACAACAACAACAACAACAACAGCTTGGGCATTTAGAATAGGCGAGAATGTCAGGGTGAGAAGATGTGTTCTTTAGATTGGCAGACCATGTTGAGAAAAACTACATTAGCAAATTTTAGTACAACGTTTTCTAGAACTCTGCAATAAAAAATCATATAGCTCTTTTCTAGAGCCTAGAGCTGTATGATTCTTCCATCCTGTAGCTGAATCTTTTGAGAAAAAATAAAGGAAAAAGTTTCCAAAATCAATCAGAATCATTATTTGTTATAAATACATTGGTGTCAATAATTGTAGGGTGATAACGTAAACCTCTGAGCTGTCTTTGTAGATAGTATCATTCTTTAACCTTGTACTGTAGTGTCATGAATGTATTTATAACATTAATGTGTTGATATACATGTAACTATTTGCATCACCCATGGATTATATAAGATATACAGGATATGTCATTGGTGAGTTTACGATGTGAAATTTGTTTAGTTAGAGATGTGCTTTATCGAAGATAACGATAAGATTGAAGACTTTTACCTCCAAAAGGTGAAACCTATGACAGGTGAACCCCAAACTAATTTTTTCAGTATTTTAAATTCAGTTATTCAAACATGACATGACTTGAAATTATTAAGATAAAGGCTGCATGATAACATAGTCTCAGTAAGGATCTATTTTCATGTTATCTTAAGCAAATGCAGACTTTTGAACTTGCTGATATATTTTATATATATTCTTCTAGCAACCATTTATTGAGCCTAATTTTGATCAATCAGATTTAGGGATTAATTTTTTAAAAAAAATTTAATTCTCAATATCTCTCTCTTTTCCTTGAACAAATTCCTTTCCCATGACCCTAGACAGCAATTTTATTATTTTTAAAAATTTTTTAAAAATAGAATGTGCATGTGCGCATTACCGTTTGTAATTAATTTTTGTAAATCATATACTTCTAGTTTATCAAAGATGGACTTAGAAAATGTCTTTGGAACCTAATTCTATGTTTTTAAACTCACTACCTAATTTTACAAACGGAGTCATTTTAGGCTCAAGTGTTTAATGAACAATTTATATGACACTGCAAGTAATTTTTTAAATTTAAATTAATTATAAAGGAATAATTAAGACGAGCATACCTAATGTGGTTTTAAATTTAAATTAATTATAAAGGAATAATTAAGACGAGCATACCTAATGTGGTTTAGGGCCAAACTTTTGTCACAATAAATAATTTAATTACAAGGAGACAGTTGAGGATTCATATTTAATACTATTAATATGGTGGAATTAATTTTTGCAGTAGTACACCACTGAAAAATTATAAGAAAAGGATGTACTGGACCAAACATTACTAACTAATGAATAAATAATAAACAACTTTAGAATTTTTAAAAAAAAAAAAAAATGCATAGAAATGTATCCTGGAATGACACGTGACTTTGTTCGGCCAATAAGACGTTCTGCCACGCATTGATGTGATGGTGCCCGATCGGAGTCGTCATTAGGAATTTGCTCCCCTCGTTCGTTGGTGAGTATATTTCGGTCCAAGCCAGTCCGTGCGGGATTGTTGTTGTATATGGTTTAGATGTCATTATGTCTGCATTTTTTTCTTTTCGCATATCTCTGCCTGTATAACTAGTGCGTCGATTTCGCCATTGCCTGCGACGAATCAGGTCTCCACATCATTACGGTAGACAGGTACTTTTTAAAAAAGAAAAACACGACGAGATTTTTAGTCAGCAGAGAGAATACCAGTGATATACACTAAGAGCGTGTTTTGTTTGTTTTTTAAAATTTAATTAATGGTTGAAATAGCTTTATAGAATCTGGGTTTAATAAACTTAGGTTTAAAGTCTACTTAACTAATGCCCGATTAGCGGAAGCGAAGCTTTTATACTCGTATGTTATGGCGACGGAGAACATTTATTCTCCTCTGATTTATTTTTTAAATATAAAGGAAAAAAAAAAAAAGTACGAACAAGTAATTGTTGAGTATTCGTGTACGCGGACAGCATTTAAAAGTGTTCTGAATTATTTAATTTCACTCGATCACCTAGTCCCTCTTTCATCCATTTGTTTTTCTCTCTCAGGAAAATCTGTGGACTGTGCTTCATCAGGTGCTTAGCAAATAGAGCGATGGCCAGCTTCAGCTACAAAGCCGTGAACGAACCTGTGTTTACCTACGCTCCTGGCAGCTCCGAGCGGAAAGAGCTGGAGACCGCCCTGCAGCGCTACCTCGGCCAAACTGTCGACATCCCCATTGTGGTCGGTGATGAGGAGATTCGCTCTGGAGAAGTTCATTACCAAGTCGCAGTGAGTTTCCTTCTTTCATTCCCCTAAAAATTTTAACTGTTTGTTTGTTTTTGGTACAGGTGTAAAAATCAGGAGACCCGGCCGTACGTCGTAAGGTTACCAGGCGACCTGTTCTTCATTTGTTCCCAAATTAAAATGTTTATCTGTCTACCAAAACTGTTCGAACATTAATAAATGCCTGCATTCCAGGCGATTGTACTTCGTTAAAACGCCTAATAGTCCAGAGGAAACATTAGAACTAGACCATTACTTTTATTAAAAAATGGTTTAAAATGTTTGGCCCAAAGAGATGGCAATAAATCATTTTTTACCATTTACTAACAGAGTGGCTGCTTGATGGCGCTATGGTCCCTGAAAAGGGTTCCTCAAGAATGTATGTTGATATTTTTAGATTTATAAAGTTCATATATGAATTAATTTTCTAAACTGACTTGTTTTTACCTGGCCACTGTTAAGCATTATTTAAAATGTCATAAAATGTTATTTTCAACTTGAAACTGATGTGGGTGGAAAATGGTGTTCTTTATGCTGCAAGTAAACAGTATTTTGTACTATCTGCACAAAGGTCTACAGTAAAAGAAAAAGAAAAATGTAAACAATTGAAAAAAGTTTTTATTGCATTACATTATAACAAAGGTTTTTTAATTTTCAATTTCTATACCTAGAAAAATATAAAATTAACATTTTCTTTTACGAAAATCTAAAGAATAATATACTAATTAGATCAGCTTTTTGTGAGGTTTGTTGGTAAAATAATCACTAATATTTAAATAAATAGTCACTGATTATATTTAAGAAAAAAATTTAAGTTTTAAGCTACTGCTACATCACCACAGAATGTTGTTTTATTTGTTGTTTATTGTTGTAAGACTGAAAAAAAAATTGCCTAATACTTAATTAATTTTAAAAACTTAATTCTTTAACACATAATTAATAGAATCGAGAGCTTTTTGTAATTTTTTTAAAATACAAAATATTTCAACATACTACTAATGAATATCCATCAATAATCTGTTTGTTTTATTTTTCACAGCCTTTTGATCATAAGAAGAAAATTGCCAAATATTACTATGCTTCTACGGTAAGTGATAAATCTTTCTATCTTTTCTGGACTCTTCTAGTGTAAATTGCACCTAGTTTGGATGTTAGAAACTTAGAATGGTACAGCTGAGCAGATTTTAAAAAAATTCTTGTTAACTACATTATAATACTTGCTGACAGAGAAAAATAATGTACTTGGTAAATTACTTAGAATTTGATTTGTGATGCCATTGAACTCCAATAATGAAAAAGAGGTATGACTTTGGAAGATAGAAAGTTTTTTTTTTTTCTATCAGAGAGAGGGATAACTAACTATTACAATTATTGTTAAGCCTTTTACTCAAGCAGTGCACCAACACAGAAGAAAATTGGGGAAAAGTTCTAATTTTTTTCTTTTGACTATTTGGCTCATTGTTTTAGGAGTATTTAATTTTGACCTTATATACACACTTATATGCCATTATTTTTATCTTCAGTTCAATCATATCTTACTGTGAAGTATACTTGTGGGTTAAAATGTACATTCAAAATTCAATGTTTTAACTATCTTTTTTATCATATGTTCAGCAGGTTCTTTTTAGTTATCATCCTTAATCCTCAATTAGAAACAAATCTTGAAAACTAAACTCAAACTTAAAAAAAATGAACCTGACTGTTACCTTATGTTCCATTCCATCATTACAGTAGATTGATCATAAGTTAGGTCATTGATAGATTATCTTATTGACTGTTCATCTGTACTTAAATGAATGGCTTGATAAGAGAGGTCAAGGAAAATTTCCTGGTAGGCTAGCTTCTTGAAGACAATTTCAATTTACATAATTGCTGTAATGTTTCAAAAATGTGTACTGATGATGTATTGGTATTTTATCAAAGCTTGTGCATTCTTGTAAAGGCCTTGAAATTCACAAACAACCTTGAAACGTTCTTTAACTGTGGCAGATGTCCTTGAATCTATTCATTGCTCAGAGTAAAATTTGGAAAACTTGTTAAAGCATCAAATATGATAGCAAAAACTGTCACAGAATATAAATATAGTGCATACCTACAGCCTTATACCATTTCATTAAGGTTAATTTTACTTGCTTAGAATAACTATCATGAAAATACTTCTATTGCTAGCAAAGCTGTTGTTATTGTCATATCTTCTGTTGCACTGAATCTTTTGGAGGCTGGTACCCAAAATGCTAGCAAAGTGGAAAAGATGGGTGCATGACACCTGCAGCAAAACTTTCTGGCATGCTCAGACTGCGACCAAGTTAATCTATCATCCCTACTAGAACTCTTCATTTTTAGATGTGAGAGAAAAAATGGACATAGTATCAGCAACATAATAGACCAGTTCAAGAAAAATAGTTTGTGGTAAATATCTTGAATTGAAAGTGGCTGAGTAAACCGAGTTTTACTGGGTCAGGGAAATTAAAGAAGACAGATGTAAGGCTAGTTCATTCATTGGTCAGACTTGTTAACTATAGTTCTCAAATATAAAACAATTATTATAATTGTAATGAAGACTAAAAAATGTTTACATATGAAACAATATGCAAATTGATACAAGTTATCGAGCATCCTGAAACAAATTTAACTGCTGTACATTTAAGGAAATACCTACTTCTCGTGTACTGGAAGGAGTTGGGCTTCACTTCAAGATATGATGTATAAGTAAATTCAGATAATTTAATCTAGAAACACGTCTAATATTTTAACAATGCACTGTAATTATGGTCATGATCTAATATGGATCTAAAGGTTAGGTTAGGTGTTTTTGATTTATGTATTACCTTTCTCCTATTTTTGTGGTCCTTAAAATTTGTCCTTGAATTTTGGATAGCCAACTTTATACAAACCCTTTTTATGCACTGACGTATGTGTATTTTGTTTAGTTCAGTTTAGGTTGGAAAAAGTATGCAAGTTTTGTTTCTATCTGCTGAACTCACTACCTCCCTCTCTTACTTTTCCTGACTATAAAGACAGAAAGATGCAAACTTATTTGTAATTCTGACAGTTTTAATTTAATGTCATTACTTAAAATATGGACAGATTGTATAAAGTCAGTTGATCAGTTCACAGAAATTCTTCTTTACATAAATCGGACAAAAATATCTTGGTTAAATCATAAAGGTTAGTTTTTTTCAACAGTATTTTTATTTTTAGAACACAAGTTGGGAGATAAAGTATTTCTGTGTGTAAACTGAATGGATATATAGCTATTATTTGATGATGTACACAAAAAAGGCAAGTGATATTACTGATTGGCCTGCCTCCTGAGACAAGCAGGTTTTTAACCTCATAAAAGCTACAAGTCATCCATAGTATTTTTAACTTTAGCCAGGAGTAACTCTTAGCCATTAGATCAGACCAACTTTTTAAAGATTATGCAGAGTTTTTGCTTCTCAAAAGCATTCTGCAAAGACTAGGCAGCTGCCAGGCATCACCTCTTAACATTTGTAACACACACATTGAGAAATTGATCAGCAGTTCCAGTTATGTCAACTTGCAAATGCAAAATGAATTGTTACAAAAATCTGAAGTCTGTAATAATGCAACCCATCGTAAACATTCAGCAAGGATTAATCTTGTCATGCTTGCAAAACATTGCTTAAGTTGAGAAATTCTAAATGACAATGCACAGAAAATGTGTATTGTCTGCATAGCTGGGAATATGCTCTGGTTTGTCTCTGGAGCCCTGTTTACAATCTGCTATATAGGTGTTTGCTTGTAAAAATAAAATGAAATGCCAGACTGTACATAATTTTTTGTTGTATTGTTTTTCACTCCAAATATTGTTTTCAAAAGAAAAGTTTTTTTTTTCTACTTTAAAAAAATTTTTAAGTCAGTTACTGTATTGTTTATTTGTGCATTTTAACAAAAAAAAATTAACTAAACCAGCAGTAAATAATTCATTACAAAAAAAAAAATTGATTTTTGATAGTAAATAAACGAATTCCCTAATCTTTAACTAAGAGCCTATACAAGACCTTTCCAGAATCATGATATCAATGTGAAACTTGTCATGTAGTTTAGTAAGACCAGTTTTAGTACCTATAGCCTTACTTAGAGACATTTAGGACCATCATATTAATGGTATGCTTCAATGTCATTACTAGATTGGGATATTATTCGTAGCCCTAAGAAATTGTATATACTATTAATTAAATGTTGGAACTATAGTCCTTTATACATTCAAAAACTATCTAATGTACTTGCAAGCAATTCCAATCCTATTTTTGAGAATGTGAGTTTTTGTCTATACAAAACTTGTTTTAACTTGATGTCAGGATTCTGGCAGGTCTTGTATGGAAGGACTCTTGGTTAAAAATTAAGGAATCTGTTTGCCACTGAAAAATGAATTTAAATGACCAAAATTCCTTTTCTGCATAACTAGAGTTCTAAATTTTTTCTATTTTGTTTTATATGTGGATGAGCTCTTTATATTCATATTAAATACATATCATATATATGTAATTTTTACTTTAGAACTTATGTGTATATATATAGGGGAAATCTTGCCTCTCAAATTATAGATTTTAAAAGATTTGTTTACTTATTCTATCAAATTCAGTAACCCAGAGTTAATAGCATGAAGTTAATCCTTTATTTATTTTCTTTTCTGTTAGGTTGTTACAAAAGTTTTGTCAGTTTTTTAACTGCAGCAATGGGACTTCATATCATTGCTGAATGTGAAGTTTATTAATCAAAGTAAGTTCCATTACAATCAATACTCTTCTGCCAGCAAGTTACAAGCACATTTATACCATTTTTGAAAAACATCTGGATTTCTGGAGTCGATAAACTGTTGGAAGGCAGTTTTAATTGCTGCTTGGTTGGAGAAGGATTTCAAACAGAGAAAGCTGTCGAAATGTTTGAAAAGGTGGTAGTCTGTGGGAGAAAGGTCTGGTGAATATGCTGGGTGAGGGAAAACTTGGTACCCCAACGTGTTCAGTTTCTGAAGAGTCACTTTTTCAACATGAGGACGAGCATTGTAGTGGAGCAGGATTGGACATCTTTGATTCACCAATGCCAGCTGTTATTTGGAGATTTTCTGATGAACAACATTTAATTCACGACAGTACCTTTCAGCTGTGATGGTTTCACCAGATTGCAAAAAGATATAGTGGTTGACACCAGTTGCAGTCCACCAGACAGTAGCCATGACCTTTGGATGAACGCTGGGTTTTTGAATGTGGTTAGGCACCTTGTTGAGCCACTGCTGATCGTTTGCAATTGCCGTAAAGGATTCATTTTCATCACGCATAATGATTCGGTCAATAAATGGGTCATTTTCGTTTCTTATGACAATCAAAGAGCAGATCTTCACCAGATGATTTTGTTGTTGTTCATTCAACTCGTGAGCCACCCACTTGTCAAGCCTTTTCACCTTACCGATTACATCAAGATGCTGGGAAACACTTTCATTTCAGTGCTTACATCAAGCTCTCCAGCAATTTCTCATACTGTTTTTCTTGGATTGACTTCAACTGAGGCTTTCAGACAGTCAAGGATGTCTGATACATTCCTTATCTTCGAGGCTATCTCCTGATCAAAACTTTTCAAACCATCGTTGTACTGTGCGCTCATTTGCTGTGTCCTCACCTCATACTTGCTTAATGTTACGATTTGCTTCACTCGCTTTCAGGCCTAGTTTGAACTCGTGAAGCAAAATTGCACAAAAACTATTCTATCCATGCTTCACTCAGAACCCTGAAACAAATATTCATTTTATGATTTTTAAAAAGGTAGGTTTTACATAATGTATTCCAAAGCACACACTACAAAACGATATATAACTGATCTACATACACCTTCACAAGTGTGCAAAAAAATTACCCCAAATTAGCATAATATAAAAAACGACAAAGACATCTGTAATGACCTAATACATGGATGATGCTGGATTATGACAGTCACCCCACATTACCTTATAGTCTACAAAATTGAGTCAAATAAGTTGGTTCAGTTTTTCTTCCAGTCAATTTCTCTCTACCTGCTAATGATGACAAACAAAGCATGTTTTTCTCATCCAGTATAGTGAACACCATAAAGTCTGAAATTTTTTAAAATTCAAATTGCTTTGGTTGATTGCAGTTTGCATCTTATTTTTGTTTAAATTTAAATAATTTTAATTTAGAAAAGAATATTATACAATTTTTTTATTTTTTAAAAAGATGCATGTATTGAATTTTTTTTTATTCTTGGTGACCACACCTACATTAGGAATCTGTCTAATATGATGAGACTGGTTAATGGAGAGGTAGGTCAAATGAGATTTCATCCATTGGTTTTTGAAATGTTGATCATTCTGTTGAGAATTTCTGTAAAATTTTAACTTGTTTATTGTCACTTATCAGGAAGTTCTAATAATTGTGAAAAAATATATTTCTGCTTTAACTTTGTATTTACAAAGTCACAACTAAGGTTTCTAATAATTTTAAAATAATGATAATGCCTATTGCTAATGTTTTTATTTTACAGGAAATCATTCAAAAGGCAATTGATGTTAGTCAGAAAGCACGTATCGAGTGGGAAAGGCAGCCATTTGAAAAGCGGGCACAAGTCTTCCTTAAGGCTGCTGATCTTGTTAGTGGCCAGTACCGCATGGACCTCATGGCCAGTACTATGCTGGGACAGGTGATTACACTTGCTCCACTTTATATTGTGAACCTCTGCATGCTCCTCTGTCCTTTCAGTCCTTCATTTATTTTGATTGTTTTCACGTTTGCCTGGATTTTTATATGGATAAAGTGAGAATATAAATTACTGCTAGTTGTGGTTATGATTAAGGCCATAGGAAGGATAGATAACTAGACTTTAAAAGAAAATTGTATTTACCTTTGAATCTAAAACTCTGAGATACTGTTATGTTGCAGTATTTACATTTTGATCTTTTCATTCTGAGTGTACATGTTTATAATTTATTTTTACTTCCACCTTCTGTAGGCCAAAACAATCATCCAGGCAGAAATTGATTCAGCTGCTGAGCTTGCAGACTTTTATCGGTTTAATGTTCAGTTTGGATCTGTAAGTATTCCAAATTATCATAACAGCTCTATTCTGGGTATTACATTTGGTCTGCCATGTGTGTCAGTGTTGTGAAGTGACCTGATGACAGACTTGCTTGCATAACACCCTCAAATCGTAACTTATTAAATAAAGGCAGAGTATGTACTCTGTTAAAAAAACAAACAATTTTATTAAAGATGGCTCAAACCATATCTTTTTATTAAACATTTTAATATATAAATTAGGAAGGTACTCTAGTTGCTTTACAAAAAAAAGTACACCTTAAAAAACTCTACTTAAATTGGGTGACAAGATTGGACTAAGAGGAAACTGTTGGTGTTTATTGTTAGCACATTAAAATACCTTTATTTTAAAACTATAATTTGAATTTGATATGATGGACTTTGTTACTGTGAAAATCCATTGAAGTATGATGAAGCAAGAATTTTTCGGACTTCCCATCTTGTGCATGAAAATATTCTTTTTGCTACAGGAGCTGTTCAAATATCAGCCAATCAGCCCCAGTGATACAGTCACCAACCAGGTTTTGTATCGAGGAATGGAAGTGAGTATTGGAGTAATTTGGTTGGTTTTGAATTTTTCTAGAGAGGAACTTATCATACTTCCCAGTGTAAACCCTTTTTATTGAATTACAGAAAGGTTTGGCTGCATGAACCAGACTTAAAAAATTATTTTCCTTTGCAGGGGTTTTGGGTTGCAATCACACCATTCAACTTTACAGCTATAGGGGGTCACCTACCCTCAGCACCTGCTCTTGTGGTAAGTGAAATGTTTTAACAATAAATGAGGGAGAGCGATGTCCTGCTATTTTACTAGTTAAGTTTCAGCTGGTTTGGTGACTTTTACTGAAAGTATTTTACTTGCTTAGTGGTTCCTTGACATTTCAGAGTAGTACTTTCTTGGTTCTCCAGAGAGATGGCAATTAAACATTAGAAAATGTATTGTTGGTTATGATTTCCAGTAGCATCTCAACTGTCTGGAAACAGTTCTGCTCCAACAGTTTTATCTATCTTTATTGTAATTTGGACATTTACTGAGTGTGTGTTCAACAATCACAGCTACATTGCAAATTAGCATTGTCTTTGAAGTGCCCATTCTTATCCTATGAACATGGGCATTTAAGAGAGAATGGCTTTTATGTATGTAGTCTGCTAATTAAGTATAAAAAGAAGCATCTTTTTTTTTTCTCAAGTTATTAGGCAATATTACCTAACATGGATGATGTTCATGGGATAGTTTGAGAAAATTAGCATTTACAGATATTCTTTTAAGGTTATGGAATGTGATTGTAATAACATAATAACTTCTGATACTTTTTATTTGAAACCCAGCATTTTAAAAAATAAAATAAATAGATTGCTGAAAAAGACATTTTAGTCTATTTTGTAGATTGTTAGGTAATTCAAAATTGTCTAGTGTCTCTCGTATCAAACTTCAAGTATCTATTTTCTATAAAGTGATTAATTTTATTAAACATCTTTTTAAAAAACAATGAACAATAGTAAGCAGATCTGGTTTTTTAATAAGCTTTAGTTGATGAAAATTATTACCCTAACTTTGGCTGAGACTGACTAGAGGGTCTTTTAAATCAAGGAGCTTTGTGTAGAGAAGTTCTGGTTCTTATTGGATACAGATTGATGTTTGGCTCTTTACTGTTACATGAAATAGAAATTCTCAATGTAATCTGAAAAAACATTTGTTAAATATTATTTTAATCAACAGAAAGAATATTTACAAGTTTTAGCAAAGAGAAAATTGGATAAAAGAGACTTAGAGAATTTAATATTGCAAAATTTTACATCAAATTCTATAAATCTTTAACAGGGTAATGTTTGTTTATGGAAGCCATCTGACACAGCCTTGCTTTCAAACTGGATAGCCTTCAAAATTCTCAGGGAAGCTGGATTGCCACCTGGTGTCATAAATTTCCTTCCAGCTGATGGCCCTGTCTTTGGGAATGCCATTACTGCTTCCCCATACTTGGCTGGAATCAACTTTACTGGTAGTGCCAGGTGAGTGCAGTAGACAATGTATTTCACAGACTATTGTTTTGTGTGGTTTTTTAGTTTGGAGTGAAGCTAAAGCTAAGTTCTTAAAGTTGTCTTCAACAGTATGTTAACCCAGCTGGATGGGAACATTATTGTGCTCAAGGACTTTTAGTAGCATCGACCAACAGACTGCAAACCCCATGTGACTGATTCTGTGTTTTTGGAAGGTTCAGTTCCTAATGCTGAAGAGCAGTTAATTTAACAAGTTTTAATATTTAAAAAAAAATTGTTATGGGGTTAAATCTTTATTTCTTCCAACTTTAGGACTTTCAAGCACCTCTGGAAGCAGGTAGCAGAGAACCTGGACACGTACATCACATATCCCAGATTGATTGGAGGTGGGTGCTTCAAATATTTTTGCTTGTGCTGAGATGTTAATTTTTGATTTGAGTAGAATTATAATACAGATGAGTTAAGCATAATGTTTTGGATGAAATCTGCTAAAAGGTGAAATTGAAATACATCTGTGCATCATTTCAAGTGTTTTCTTATTAATATAAATTTGGATAAGATAGCATTTCTGCAAGTGTTATCTAGCCAGAAATATCTTACTAAACTTTTTTTTTTCATAATGCTGTTTGTAAAAACTTCTACCTGGAATGGTTTGTATTTTTATCGTATGACTGAGTCAAGAAACTGTTCATCAGTATGTATTTGTTTTGTTTATATGTACCGTATTTGCCAGTTTATAAGATGCACTTTTTTCCAGGAAAAAGTATACAAAAATTACCCTGTGTCCAATATGCCGGTATCACCGATAGGAGGCTGAGTGCCAAGGGTGTAAGGCTTGTCTTCCACGGCAGGCACTTCTGGTTGCATCACAATCCTCTAGGGTAACACTTGCGTCACACACCACCCCCCCCCCCCCCAAGTGACATCCTGTCATTCTGCCACCCCACCTCTTAGAAACACGGACAATACACGCTGGCGACAAAGGCCGAAACTCAAACTTTTACCACAGTAGGACTGATGCAATCGAGCCGCGCTCCCATTGGCTAACACTATTGGGGCCTGCAGCTAAAAGACTTGGACCGCGACACCTGGGGCATAGCACACTACAAGGACTGGACTATGACTTCGGCTGCCAGACGCGCACTAGCCAGCTTGATTTTAGGCAAACAAGCCCCAAACTGTCAATATATTCAAATAAAACTCTTATTTATGTGATTTTTTTTTTTTTTTTGCTAAATTTATTCTTTGATATTTTTTTTCAATTATGGAAGTTTAGCAGGGGGTCGCAGGTCTTTTAAGTACTAGAAAAAGGTCCACGAGTCCAAAAAGGTTTGAAACCACTGTTGTATACAGACCAGATGAAGTAAATGAAACTAGTAAATTTTGTTGGTTTGAACTTTGTGCAAGGAGCTATGCAGCAGCCCAATAGCAGAACTTAATGAAGTTCAAAGCATTTTTACTTGGTCACAGAATCTACTATACTGAAGTATTGGGAGGTTTAACTAGAAGCTAGCTATGATCAGACTTTGTTTCTTAGTATATTTGTGGATCTGATGCACATTAGGCAAGATTTGGTGTAAATCAGTTTCAGTAGTGATAACTACATGATTAAGGACATCCTGTTGTTGACTTGGAGATTCTATTGTACAACTGAATTATCAAACATTTGTCAGTAGCTAATATATTTTCAGATTTAGAAGAAAATTTTTTATTCAAGTAAATATTTAATTGTTGCTATGAATTTCTTTGACTTATCACATTGAAAAAAAAAATTTTTTTTCAACAGAATGTGGAGGGAAAAATTTTCACTTTGTTCATAGCTCTGCTGATATAGAATCTATTGTCAATGGAACAATCATGTCAGCTTTTGAATACAGTGGCCAGAAGTGTTCTGCTTGCTCCAGGTTGTATGTGCCTGAATCTAAGTGGTCAGAAATCAGAAAAGGCTTGTTGAGTGTTCACAAACAAATTAAGCTTGGGTCTCCATTAGAAAATGGAACATTTTTGTCTGCTGTCATTGACGACAAGGTAAGGGAAGCTCATGCATCATATAATCTATTTAGTAATATGTACTGCTTAAAAATTAATCTTTTAAATCATTTTAGATATCTGAAGCATTGGGAGAAAGAGAGTCATCTGTAAAATGCATTCTGATGATTTGACATTTTAGCAGAATCTTTCTTGACATGAAATAAATTTTGGTTATCATAGCTAGTAAACATCACCCAACTTTTGTATTTGTGAAGTAATTTTTTAGTTTACTGGAATCAGATTAACTGCTAAAACTAAACAGCTTTTTTGATAACTCACTAACCATAGAAAGTCATCAGTGACTGTTGCTCATTGAGAGATACAAGAAGTTTTAAACTACATAAGCTAAGTTATTATCCTTACGTTTTCAGGCTTTTAGCAGGATTAAAGGCTACATTGATCATGCCAAATCATCACCAAATCTGAAAATTATTGCTGGAGGAAACTGTGATGAAAGGTAAGCCTACTAAATAAAAGAATGGCAAGGATATGTGCATTTCTTGACCAAGTTGCTTTGTTATAACAGCTGTGTAACTTTACAGAGCTATAGGAATAACAAGTTGCTTAGATTTATTCCTCTGATTCACAAGGATGTTAACAGTTGCTAAAGGAGTAAACGTTGAAACAGTACTGCATTTAATATTTCCTTTTTTCTTTGCTAAATTTTAGGAATTTAGTTGTTTTTTCTGGTAAACCTTTCTGAATTAAAAATAAATAAATATTTGTGAGATACAAGCATTTGCCTTCAAGTAATGCCAAAAACTTAATAGTGCTGCTTTCTTATGAAATGTTTATTTTTTTCCAGCAAAGGATATTTTATTGAACCAACTATAATTGAGTCAACTGATCCCAATGACAAATTAATGACAGAAGTAAGTGTTGCACGTTTTAAAAATGTTTTTATTTTCAGCTAAGCAATTTCTTGAACCTTTTGCGTTTGAGACTGATTATAAAACCAGAAGCTAAACTTACAGAATGTATCTTTGTTTGCGTCTACATTCTTAAGTCTGGGTTGATTACTTTTTCAGTAACTATGCTTTAAAATTCTGCATTTCAATTGTCATCTTTCAAAGTATTTTATAATTAAATATTTTGAAATTTCACTTTAAAACACCACCACATATTTTGAGAAATATCAGTTTTTGATGAATTTGCTGTCACCTGTTAACACCATACCAAAGTTTGTCAAGATCTGATGTCATTATATATAAATTAATTTGTGGGGGGTTTTTTTTGTTGTTCAGTCATTCATTATTTTTATAACAGCACAAACATTTGTTGCTAAGAAAAAGAATATCTCCATGCAATTTGCGAAAGCTTTATGCTCAGTGTCACAAATTTTGGACAACTTGTTGTTTACCCAGATGAACATTGATTTATTTTGACATTTGTTGATGTATAGTACGGTCTGGGTTGATCACAGTTCACATGATGGCTTTGCAGACTTGTCAGACTGCAAGACAAATTTGATGGTAGCAGCAGCAAGTTTTGACTGCTGTAAACATTAACTTTCGGTCAGCTGGTGGTTTTTAATCAGAATCTGGCAGACTGGTGTAGAATATTGTTTACGAGGTCTGTCGAAAAAGTATTCGACTTTATTTTTTCCCGTGGGAAGTAATGCCATTAAGGAGGCAAAAGTGTGCATAGTGAAGCGTCACTCGCTGTCAGGTAGCCATCGTGTGAGGTGCTGTACTACTTGTCGCATTTTCATTTCGCCCGTGATGACGGAACGTGGAGCAACGATCTTGCATCAAGTTTTGCCAAAAGCTGGAGATACCCAAGCAGAAAGAATTTGCAAAATTCAACAGGTGACAATGCCAGGGGTGTTACCCAAATTTAAGAATGGTACAACAGGTTCAAAGATGGCCGCACATCGGTGGAGAGTGACCAGCGTTCCAGAAGGCCGTCAACAAGCCGCAATGCAATTGTTATCGAGAAAGTGTGGACCTTGATAATGGAGGATCGTTGTTTGACGGTGCGGGAAATTGGTGATGAGGTTGGGATCAGTAAAGCTTCTGCACGTGCAATTTTAGAGGAGGATTTGGGCTCGCGCAGAGTGGCCGCGAAATTTGTGCCCAAGCTGCTTTCTCAGGAACAACAACAACTTTGTCTTGAGATTGCGCAGGACCTGCTGGATACTGCCAATATGGATCCTGAGTTCCAGAATACTGTGATAACTGGAGATGAGATGTGGGTGTACAGGTATGACCCGGAAACCATAGCTCAGTCATCACAGTGGAAGCATCCAACGTTGCCAAGGCCCAAAAAAGCACGTCAGGTCTGGAGCAAAATCAAGGTGATGCTGACTGTTTTCTTCAACTACCGAGGCGTTGCGCATCACGAACATGCACCAGAAGGATAAACAGTTAAAAAAGCACTATCAGGAAGTCCACTGACGTCTTCGTGATGCAGTTCAACACAAGAGACCAGATCTGTGGGCCTCGCAGAACTGGCAGCTGCATCATGACAACACCCTGCCTCATTCGTCCCAGCTGATCCAAGGTTTCTTGGCAAAGAAAGGCATTTCACTCATTCCCCAGGCTCCCTGCTCTCCAGACACGGCTCCTTCTGACTTCTGGTTGTTCCCAAAAATGAAGATGCCACTGAAAGGCTCCTACTTTGAGAACTGAGAGCCATTCCGGAAGCATTCCAGACGTGCTTCAAACAGTGGAGGCACAAGGGGCCTACTTCGAAGGGGATTAGCAATTAAACCCTACCAAGTACGTAAATTTTTTTTCCCAGCCTAAGGTCAGATACTTTTTCGACAGACCTCATATATACCAGCATTCTTACCTCTACATAGTAAGATTGTCATAAGCTTTCTTGAAGCAGAGTGGCAACATCAATGTGCTTGACTAGCCATCAGTTCAAATCTTAATCTTGTTGAACATTTGACTTGAGCTGAGGTGGTGTCTTCACTCGTGTAATGTACTACAGACTATCCTCAGATTACCACAGCACACGCTGAAAAAATGGAGCAACATTGTTTCGGCCAGGATACAGTTTATGTACCAACCCATGAGCCATAGCTTTAAGGGCTGCTATATCAGGTACTGAACCCTGATGTCACAAGATGGTAAGACTAAGTCATTCAGAGACATGAACAAACTGTTCAAAGTATAAAACTTTGACATATTGCTAATGTTTATTATTTAATGTTGCATTATTATTATGTGGGGTTTAAATATTTGTGAAAAAAAAAAGTATTTTTCTTTTGAATTTCTTGATTAGAAACTTCTATTTTCTTCTAGAGTTTAGTTGTTTTGTGTTTTTTTCATCCTGGATATGAAAAAAACTCAAATTTAGCATCTTCTACATTTGTATGTGCTGTTCCTAATTTTTCCTTTTGGAAATTTTACAACAAAAAGAAATTATTTGGAATTAGTTGTATGCCATAAATAGTTTATTTATTAGTGTTGGCACAGTCACTTATGGAATACTTCTCTTAACAGCAAACATACACCCAAAGTGATCATAAAGGCATCTGAGAAAAATTTATAACATCCTAGTTCAAATCATGTTTTGAAGGCTGGTAGATGTTTAATTTTTTTAAAAATTAAAAACAAAATGAAGTAAATTTTTTAATTGAGTAGGAACATTACTACCAAGTCTTTCATATTTTTTTTTACATTTCTCTTCTTTATTTGGTTTAAGTATCCACAATTTCCAGATACTGTTTGCTATGATTAGTAGGCTTATATTTTCTTTACATTAAAAAAAAAAATCATCATCATCTCTTTTTTTTTTGACATTTACTGTTAGTGATGCTTTAAGAACATACTTTGACTAATAAATGTTTTTCTTTTTAAGGAAGTTTTTGGGCCAGTTGTTACTGTGTTTACTTATCCTGACAGCAAATACATAGAATATGCTCGGCTCGCAAACAATACTTCTCCATATGGCCTGACTGGGGCTATATTTTCTAAAGATCTGTGAGTACTGTACCTTCTGTATTTGTCATGATTTTGTAGGAAAATTGCTTGTTGATTGACCATTTATTAGTGATTTTTGAAAATGTAGTCTTCTGTGACAGTTCTTCTACAGTCTTTCATCATCCATCTTAAAGTCTTCATGGCTACATAACATTTTATAAACAACCCTTCAGTAATTTTTAATTAAAACTATGCAAAGTTTATCAAAATAGATGAAAAAGAATCACCATATGTAGAACAGCACAAAGGAGAGCTGTGTTGTCAGCACATTCATAGAGAACAATTCACAGCTGTTGAATTTATTTTTTTTCTTATGAAAGAATTCTAACTAATTTTAGTAATTCTATGAATATAGTTGATCTTGGAGTGCACAAATAAATGAAGCCAGTGTAGCATTTGAAAACTATTCGGGTCTAATTGTTTTATTGAAAAAATATACTTAATAGTATTCAAAGTATTAAAGAATAAAACTTGTTTTTTTCTGTTTGTTTAATTGTTTAAAGAAATGCCATTCGTGAGCTGTCTGACATCTTCAGGGATGCAGCAGGAAACTACTACATCAATGATAAAAGCACTGGTTCAGTTGTTGGACAGCAGCCATTTGGTGGAGCACGCTTGTCTGGTAAGTAATCTAAATGTCATTTGTGGGGAGGTTGCTGATATGCATGGCTGTAGCAGAGGATAATAGTGACAAACAAAAAAACTATATTTATTGTGAGTAATATGGCTGTTAAAAATAAATTCATTATGACAATGTTGTTTAGGTAAATCAACAGTGGAAGATTTTTTAATGTTTAACATATGGTACTCACATGGTGGAAAAAATTTAGTTTTCATAAAAGAGAGTAGTTGAATTCAGTCTGTCCAAAACATTTGCATGATATTGTGGAAATAAAATGGTTAAAAGTGGACATTTTTAAAAAAAAAAATTTGATTTTGGTTTCCATCCTTGTAGTTTTTACCATATCACCTATAAGTGTTAGTTGGGTCATTAATGATCAAACAATATTTGCATTTTTTAAAACTGTCATTCCTTTATCTCAGGAACTAATGACAAGGCTGGTGGACCCTATTATCTCATGAGGTTTGTTTCTATCCAATCAGTGAAGGAGTCCAAAGCTTCACTGAACAACTGGCAGTATCCCTCTATGTCATAGATCATCAGTCTAGATTGGAGGCAGCTAAAAGATGAACAAGAGTCCTGAAGTTTTCATGTATGTTGTGATTCAGTAGGTGCATTGGATGATAGTATCAGCTTTTTAATGAAAAAATAATTGTAAGTGGTTATGATGATTCAGTCAAGAATCATGGTTAGTAAACTGCTAAAAGATCTTTCTGTGAAAGAGAAACTCGTCTGCCTCTACTTGATCTTTTTGATTCCTCCAACCAGTACATGCTGTACTGGATTACTTTGCATTTGAAATGATCAGATATTGACTGAGACAAAGTGATGATATGAGCTTTGCAAAGTTTATTTGGTATTTTACATTTCCTTGGGAAATAAGAAAAATACAAATAGTAGATTGGGGTGTGTGTGTGGCATTTAATGTTGATTACAGTGAAACTGGTGAGTATCAAGTAAAACCAGTGAGTGACTAGAATTTAAAAATTTTATTTTTGGTGTATAGAGAAAGTTGTAAAAAAAATAAATCCCACCACCATAATTTCATGTTTGTTTTTCCTGCTTCAGGCAAGTAAGAGTCATGTTGACATTCCTTTGTTAAATAGATTATACACAAGTTGGATTTTTATTTATCAGGAGGAAGTAGCTGGCCAGAAGAGAGACACTTGTTCTAAAACCACTACTGATCTTTAATCAACAGACCCCCCCTTCCTCCCTCAGCAAATAAAGTATTTTACATTTAATTTTTATCTCTATAGTGCTGTAGAAGTAATGGAGACTTTCTTTTTTTTGTATGTTGCCTATTGTTTTCTTGCAACCAAAAGTTGATCAAATGCTTTAACACTAATAGTGTAGGCCTGCTTAACATGAAATTTCCTTTATAAAAATGCTAGATGTATAAACAATAGGTATACTTACATAAAACATTACAAAAATATAATGTACTCTTTATCACTTGAATAGATATAAACATTCACAGTGTTCGATAAATGCAAATTTTAAGGATGTCTCCTTTCAAAGATTTAAAAAAAAAAACAGACCTGCTGTACATAAGCAAAAAATATGGTGCATTCCATGGAAGACAACTCACCGCTGCCTCAAAAATATAACAGTGGTGCTAGTGTAAACATTAAATCTGAGAAAGACAGGATTTAGTTTTCCATTGTTGTGAAAGAGCACCAGATACTTTAAAAACTAAAACCACAAAAAATACATTTGTGGGAATAAAGTATCATGAATTTAATAATAATCTGGAATGATTTAACTAGTATAAATGTGTAAAACACCTGTGATATGTACATTTTCCATATAAATGGAATGTCAACAGTTTCCCATGAGTATTGTTGGTCAGCCAATTTTTTTCTAACAAGTGAATTTACACGCTCTCTTCTGTCTCTGTACCAATTTTATACACATTTGGGCTTTCAGAGTAGTCAACCTCAATTTGGGCTGGATCATATATTTCTTCATCTTTGGCATTTGCAGTTTTCCCATTAGCTTGGGCATCAATCTGACCTTGGATTGAATCCCTTAACTACAAAAAGTAAAGTGGTGATGAAATTAACAAAATGATTTTCTAGTAGAAGTACATTTTAATTATGATTAGTGAAAGATATTCTAGTCTTAAAATAGGGGGGGGGTAAAGCTGCTGACAGCCATCCATCCTTTTCATAAGTGAACAATAAAATTTTACTGAATTCCTATTTATTATAATTTTGTCAAGTATTAGCAAATTTCTGGTTTTAAACAAAATTATACTAGGTGGCAATATAAAGTAATTTTTTTTATTTTAAAAAAAAATCAGTCAGATTTAATTGCTTTGTAACAATTCTAACTTGAAAATACACACCCATTTACACCACCAAAACAGCTATATAAAAGCTTGGTAAAGTGAATAAAACTAAGTCTGTTTCACAATAGAAGATATGGAAACTTTCATAGCAAGCAGTCACACCTACCTCCTTCAAGGCAACCACTCCTACTAGACGACCAGTATTTGTCACATAGGCATGGCTCAGGCCCAGCAGTGAAAACAATGAGTGAACCTACAGAAACAAATCTAACTAGTAAAATAACATTACATTAATGTATTTTGGCCTTTTAAAGTTTAATTATAAATGTAAGAATATGATGTAAAAAGTGTATCATTACTCTGGAGACCATTTGAAAATTAATGTAGTTCAGCTAAAAAGTTGTTTGCCAATGATTTGATAAGACCTATAAATACTTAATGCTAAAGTTTAGATTATTGATAGGTGTACTTAAGTTATGGAGCAATTAATGTTTTGAATTTCTATACAAACCATTTAAGCTTCTACCAAAGTACCTGTTTTTTTTACTACATCAACTGATGCTGAAGAGACTATGATTTTATCAACACATTCTATTAGACTGCCAGGAACAGTAAATGGTGACCAGCTTCATATAAATGTATATGAGAGGTTATCCACAAGACTGTAAAGTCTCTCTGATTTTCTAACACTACATTTAATCAAGGCAAAACTGTACTACAATAAAATTCAAGTGTAAATCTATTCTTGAAACTCTGTCTTTTTTTTTTTACCTTGTGGAGAGAAGTTCTTTCTACCAGCTGGAATGGGGCAGGATCAATTTGACAGCCCTCCCAATCTATCTGCTCACTGAGTAGTTCCTGTATGTCTGGCTAGAAGAAAAAGCAAGATGAATAATGCATTGTTTATTTAGTGGGCAATGAAGGTTTCAAAGTTGCCTTAGCAGACATCTAAATTATTTATGCTGCAACTTAAACACTTTGTTATGATCTCTAACTGAAGAAAAAGCTCACATCAATGAATTCATTGTTCAAAATTGTAAAAATACAATATTAAAAAAAATTTTTCTGCATAAATTAAATCTGCTCATCTATGCTACACATTTCACAGCAACAAAACCTGGTTTTTTAAATCTACTTTTTGCTTGTAGATTAACAAGATGATTTTTAAAAACTCTAACTGAATGGTAAATCTGAAATCTTAAAGGAAAATTTTAATGAGGTAACTTAAAAAAGTTATTCATTGTTTTATCTTTATCTAATATCTATTTACTTGTTTTGTTTGTTTTTAATTTTAATTAGTAAAATTAGTTTTTTTTTTTTTAAATATAATAAATTGATATTTACTGGTTTCTTTGGATACACCTCTCAACAATAAGTCAAAAGACAATATGTATGTATATTTACCTCTTCAAGAGAAGCATTTTTCTTAGGTGATTTCAAAGGCTGAAATTAAATGACGACAAGAGAAAAAAAAATATCCAACAAGAAAATGAAAAGTTCTCTCTTGCAATTTTTAAAATCACCAAAATACATCAGCTTAGAGGAGATGGCTTCTAGCTAATTGTAGTGAATTTGATGAAAATGTCAGTAGTTCTGTCATGCAACATTTGTTACAGGATGTTCTTATTATATCATTTTACATGTAAAAGATTCAGAAACTTTTAAAGTAAATGCTTTTGTTGCCAATTAAAATGAGATTCTCTTGCTGAATACTTAAGTAAATCAGTTTGTTTTATTTTTATTATTATTAAATACAAATATCTGAATTGTCCTGTATTAGCTAACTTTTGTCACATTTAATTAATTTACCCTTAATTGTGAAATCTATCAAATTATCATGGATGCTACTGTAAAGAACATTGCTCACATCTATTACTTCCACAGTTTAAATCACCACAAAAGCTCATATTTTTGTACAATGACAATCTGGTTTTCTCAGGAATTTTGTGAAAGGTATTCTGATGTGGTTGGCCCTAACCCAGTCAGCTTCCACTCCATACATACTGCACTCTGTACTGAAGCATTTAGTTTTTTGGGTCCTTCCTGTTTGACATATCTTTATCTTAGAACCAAATTACTGAATTTCATGCCAGTTAGCCAAAGGAGGAAGAAATAGATAAGGAACCCAAAACACGCTTATCTGTATTCACCATGACTCCTGAAGAATCATAACTTTAAATTCCATAAGTTATATTTTCTGAATGAAACTACAATTATGAAAACTTAATTTAAAATAAATATTCTTTCGAATTCACATGCAGTCTTCAAACATCAATACTGACCCACTGTCATGCTTATCCTATTTACTAGTGAAAAGAAAAATGGCTATGGGGAAATTTGTCTTTCCTAGATGTCCAAAAGATTACTATCTACATTTAAAAGCAAGACAAATAAATCGATGAACACTGAAATAAATAGTAAAAAAAAATTAAAAATAGTTATCAATTACCAGTTTGAACAACTTGCCAAGAGACTCGGGTATACTGGATTTCTGAAAAGGAACAGAAAGAATTTGTTCTTGGATTATGAAGATCCATTCTAAATATCACAACCATAAATAATGGTCCTATAATAAGGACTCAATAAGTAAGGTGATACCAGTTTACATTAGTAGCTCTATTGTTTACAATATTACATGACAATTACAGAAGAAATAAAATGCCAAAGATGATACTGAAATCAAATTACCAAATCTTCAAATGGTAGCCATCTAAGGACAATCAAGAGGAAAGATTAACACAAAATAAGAATGTTTACAAAAGTTACTTTATGTAAGAGGTTTGAAATAACACTTAAAATCTTTAACAATTTTTAAGTAAAGAAATAACTCAAATCTTTTATCTTCAAATTAATTAAGTTTAGAATAAAACAGCACTAGGAAATACAGGGTTATTCAAAAAGAATGAACCGATTTCATGACACATTACTTCAAGCATAGTCATGGAATGAGTCAGTGACCATTTGAAAGTGGAGTTTTCTAAGTTTTGATTGGCTGCCACAGGGGCGCTGTAGTCTCAATGTTCAGTTGTTTGCTTACCCTCAGAATGGCGAGTCCTCAGCAAAAGGCGTTCTGCGTTCTCGAGTTTGCGAAAACAAAATCGGTTGTCACGGTGCAGCGTGATTTTTCTTATGGGGATATGTAAAAGATCGCGTTTATGATCCACCGCTACCCACTAACCTCGATGACCTTAAACATCGAATAACAACAGCGATCAACTCAGTGGATCGTGATATGCTGATATGCGTCTGGGAGGAATTCTCTTATCGCATTGATGCTACCCGTGCTGCAGGTGGTGGCCACATTGAACACTTGTAAGACAGGAAATAAAACTTTATTTTGAGTAGAATACCTGTGACTTAGCTGGAGTTTTCTATTGCTTTTCCTTATTAAAATATTGCATAATGAAATCGGTTCATTCTTTTTGAATAACCCTGTATTTAGAACTACAGTAAGGTAAATAAATTCCCCTTTCTAACCACTAAACTACAATAGTTTGTGCTATTAAAATTATCTGGTGTAATAATGTGACGATCTAATCAAAGTATTAGCCATTTGTTTTATTACACCGGATGCACTATACTAGAGTGAATATTTTTTGCTAAATGGAGAAAGAGCAAGAAAATCTTCATAAATGTATTTAGCAGTAAATAAACTTTTTTTTTTTTTTGCCAAAATATTGCACAAACATTTAATAGGTACTTACAGGCAGCATATAGGCTATAGTAAATACAGGCAAGAGAAAACTTTTGAAGCAACATCCTAATTTGCCAATTTAAGAATTTTTCATTTTAAAAATAATGCAGCCCAGGTCTCAGGAGTCCCACAAAGAACTGCACTAAAAATCTCACAACCATTAATAATTCCTCGTTTGACAAGTGGTTATTTACCAACACTTGCCTTTAGAACAAATGGAACATCCTCCACAATGCTCTCCTTTCTCTGGTTCAGCATCTGACGATAGAAGAGATCACCATCAGCTAGGAAAAGGGGGAAAAAAAAAACTTTCATATAAACAAAATCAAAATTTTATAACTAATTATTGTTTTCTTGTACCTTTTATTTTGCTTTGTTCTGGAAATAAGCTGGCACTTGACAGATTTAGGTTCACTTGCTCCGTACTGTTGTAGTTGATATAGAAAAATTAGGTGGTGATCTGAGGTAGTTACAAAAATCCATAAGAAAACATTTTACTCTTTTGAGCAGCTTCTTCATCATTTAATCTAAGGATTTAAAAATGAATATTCAGACTTCCAAAACTAGATACATAAAAAGGCTTTATTTTCTCCTGCTTATCTACACTTGCAAATGCAACTTAATTCCCTTATTTCTGGAGGAAGATGCCTAAATTAATGACCAATTCTTCAGCTGGATCATAATCTTACTGAACTCTGGTCAACAATGGATTAACAGTTGTTTTTTTTTAAAAAAACCTGTTCAGCACTCAAAAGGGTCTGATGTACAAACTGGTTGGGGATTTGATGGGTTAATAGTTAAAAAAAAAAACTTTCTAGACTCACATTTATTAACTCTTTAAGCAACCTTACCTTGTAGATCACCTGTACTTGCTCTACGATTCATGAATGGTGACTCTGGTGGTGTCTTCTTCAGAATTGACCGCAGTGGAAGCTGAAGTGTGTCATAATGTCCATCGGCTTGATCTTTCAGAAATAACTAAAAGCAGCAACAAACAAGATTACTCAGTAAAATCAGTGTGCGCACTACCAAATAAACATTTAAAAATCCTTCAAATAGATCTGAAACTAACCAAACAATGCTGGAATATCCTGAAAGAAAGAAAACTTCATCTGCAAGCAAAGAATGAAACAGCTGTCCTGCTTCGAGGATAATTTCTCACTGCTTATTCTTAAGGAAAAATGCTTTGCATATTGACAAGGTGACAAGGAAAAATATAATTTAAGATCCTTTTTTAAAAAAATCAATATAAAATCTTTTTCTGACAGTTTTAATAACAACATTTTACTGTCTCTCAAGAATTAATAAGGATGATTTCATGAAATTTTTTTAGCAGATGCCCTGAAAGACACAATTTACCCTTGTTAATAAATGTTCAGATTTTAGTGGACTGTATCTAATCTCATTTCTGTTGAAATACTCTATGACAAGATTTACTTCAGCTATCAAACAAATAAATGAAGTCAGATGGATGGGAGACATTTTAAATTTTGTTTAATTCTGTCCAGGAGTATTTGAGCAGCAAATAACTCATTTTACTGCTTTTTTCACCAAAATTTACCTGGTACTACAAGCCACCTGGTTTCTATGACAGCCTCCTACTCTATTTTTCATATTTCCAACAACAAAGTATCTATTATTTGTTGAGAGTCAATAGATATGAGCAAGTGGATTTTAAAAAAAAGAAGCAATGGACGAAGATGTCTCATTCATAGAGTGTTTAATGAATAAAGATTCTATTATTAATCAGTAAGCAAGTTAATAGAAAAATATATCAACAAGATACAGTATCAAGCAGATTGTTCAATAAAAGCACTTTGGTCTTTACTAAATCATTTAAAACTGGTCAGACTTTCAGGTACACTTTTATTCAAAGCTGTCCTTAAAAGTTGTATTCTTAGTAGAATAAATTTCTACAACCCCTAAATAATGGCAGCAAACCAAGTGCATAGAGATGGATGATGGATGAATATGCAGAGAGCAAACATATCTCAACAGAAACAACCACATCATTGGTCAGTACTTTGTATGAGAAACACAAAAGCAAATCTCTCTCATACATAAAAAAGGTTCTATAAGTAAAGTTTGGGCACCATGGTGGTCCAGTGGCAGACTACTGAACTGCTAAGCTAAGGGTCCAGTTTAAATCCTGTGATTTGGCATGCTTTCTGTTCCCCCTCTTCACTAGCTGCCTGCATTGGTATTCTCTGGGCACCTCAGTATCCTCCATCTAGAAAACGAATGGTTCTATCTCTGCACATTGTTACCCTTTGCTTGTTTAGGAAATTTTCCACCTTATATGCAGACAAATGCATGCAGGTTTGAAGATGATAAGTCACACTAAGATTTCAAAAAATGTCATGTCCCTCAACTAGGATTTCTTTACTTCATGCAGATGTAAAAAGAAAAATGTCATTTAACCAGAACGTTTTTTCCCCCATTTGTTGGTTACACAACAAATATAAGAAAAAGACTAAGCAACAGCCAGTTATGATTAACAGGGGATCAAGTTTTTAAAAGTAACAGCAGATTCGAACACAAAAGAGACTAAGGACAGAATTAATTATAAACCTTATGCTGGTTAGTTAAGAAAAATAATGTAATTCATTTCAGATAGTAAAAGTGTATACTTAGTTAGTTAATGACGACAACAGCAAAATTATACTTACACACATTAAAGCTCTTCTATCATTCTGGAAATAAATGAATTGTTTTTGGCAAAGGTAGTGTTTTGAAAATTAAAAAAAAACTTCTTTCCCAAGATATTGTCAGGTAGGATGACTCCATGTGTGATTCTTAGCTTTGCCAGTTTTCACAACCCATTAAAAAAGTGACATCAACTGAGACATGCATAAATAGCAGTGCAGCAGGGTGCGATGCAAGCAAGTAAAATGCTAAATGGTGCTAAAACTGCATTACTAAGCAGGTAGGGAATCTGACGGCATCACCACTTAGAAGTTCAATCTTGATTATATAGTCAAAATTCAGCTGCCGTTTTCAAAACATGAGGCGAGTGAAAAGACTATCTAACACGAAGATCAAAACACAAACAAACAACATTAATAGCATTTTCAAGAGTTTTATCATTTATTTTACTATAGCCACTTGTAAAAAAAAATAAATAAAATTTAGTGCTACATAAATCAATGAATAAAAACACAGCCAATGATTATGGCTCCCCACTTTGTATTTAACAAAACAGTAATAACAAATAATCTGTTAGTAATAATTGTTTAGCAGGGCCTTAAATATTTAACTATAAAATAAAATGCAATGACATTTTCTTAAATACTGATAACTAATCTCTCTTAGGTATATTATAGGAGCTAGACACACCTGTACAGGGCGATGTTGATAATCAACACCACCATTTAATATAGTATTAACTGAGATAAATAAATACTGAATTGGTTTATATCAAACAGGAAAGCATGGTAAGCATCATCAGAAGTACAGGAGATTATTACCCTTTTATCTTTTTTCTGGGTTCCCTTCAAGCTTGGTTCAAGTAAGGTTTTTGAAACACAAGACAGGGGCACCACCTATATTTAGCAATGTAAACAAGCAAGAACAAACAGTTGTTAATAGCGCATGCAAAAAAATAAAATAAATGAAATACATAATAAAATGTTAAAATTTTTTAAAAATGCCTCAAGTGTTTTTTAAGTGTATAACATTTTAACCTAAGCATAATAGGTGTTAACTTCCCCATACCAACTGTATGAAGCCAGAAACAAACTTGGAACTTTGGGTTGGTTCACAGAACTGCCTTGTTTCTCCCTGCCTAGCAATGAGTTACGGTCACATTTCTTTTCAAGTAACTAATGCCTTATAGTATTTTATCATCTAAGTTCATTAACATTTTGGCAGAGTAAATTCCCCCCCCCCCAAATTTGACAATTTTTTGACAGACTTTTGTGCGGTAAACATTTTTTTCGTGCAATTTACATTGCAGGCAACAGAATGCGACAAAATTCACACGGCAGTGTGAATAGGCCTTAAGTCACACCTCACGGTGTATTGGTTTCAAAGCAGTCACCAGTGTCTGTGTTGGTGGTGTCCTATGCTACATAGAGTCCTCTACACTGGTGTGCTGTGCATGTTTGTTTGATCTGGCTATGTAATTTTACCCATCAATTTGTTGTTTCAAACAAATTGTTTTGTTTTCAGCCATGTCTTACAAATGAGACAAACCATCTTCTCAATTGGGCATTTAGTCATATTTTGTAAAGAGGCCAAAGGGTGATGCAGCTACGATGGAGGTAACATCTGGTGAATCAGTAGAAGTACTACGTGAACTTCCTGATGCACCTGAACCACTTCTACCAACCAATCCTCTTCAACCTTTGCCAAATGATATAGGAGCATATATAGGTTCAACTGTCACTGATGAAAAACATTATAAGTTACTGAAAAGTCCATGGATGCCTTCTGCAGACTATAAATTTCCAAGTGTTGTGCAGTGTGGGCATAAATCCTTTCAATGCCACTGGCTAAACACCTGGGATTTTCTCGTGTATAGCCTGAATCAGAATGGTCTCTACTGCAAATATTGTGCATTATTTGGTCCGGAGGATGTTAGAAACCAAAAGCAAGCTGATGAGTTCTTGGTGAGGTATATGGAGGAGGAGAAAGATATTATCAGATTGTTGGATTCGTCATGTCAGCTTCAAGTTGAAGGAAACAGGAGCAAGATTCGACCAGTAATAAAAACAGTCATATTTTGTGGACACAGAGATCATGGACCACCCAAAATGGAGATGCCTCAGCACAATGATGGGATTTTCAGAGCATTTCTAGGATTCAGGATTGATGCTGGTGATGCTGCACCTCAATGTCACCTTGAAGCTGCAAATGTGAATGCAACCTATCTCAGTTGGCAGACAGAATGAAATCATCAATGTCTGTGGTACCGTCATTGTGCAAACACTTGTCAAAGAAATGAGAGCTGCAAAATTCTTCAGTCTGCTTTTGGATGAAATAACAGATATGGCAACAAGGGAGCAGTGTTCTATCTCTGTGAGGTATATCAAGGAGAACAAAGTCTATGAAAGATTTCTAGGATTTTGTGATGTTAGTGGAAACTTGACTGCCAAGGGTATCACCACCACATCTTTGAATATGTTGGGGCAAGTTGGTCTGGATATCACTCTTATCAGTGGTTAGGGGTATGATGGTGCAACCACCATGAGTGGCCAAAGGAAAGGTGTACAGGCAAAGGTGAAGAATGTAACTCCTGCAGCACCTTATGTGCATTGCAAGTCATGTTTTGAACCTTGCTACACAAGCAGCATGTCTAATCGCGTCAATTCGCAACTGTCATGGCCAAGTGAAGGAGATAGCCACTTTATTTCATATCTCAACAAAATGAACAACAGTATTATTGCAAATGCATCTCCCTTCCAGGAAAAGAATCAAAAGAAGTTTGCCAAACCCATTGGGTTGAAGGTCATGCATCAAGCATACATTTCACAGAATTGCTGGAGCCTGTTGTTCGAGCTTTGGAAGATATTTCTCAGCAGGGTGGTGATTGGGGTGGAAATTCTATGCCATTTTTGCAAGCAATATGCAACACAGAATCTATCATTGCCATTCATTTCATGAACGAAATGGCAGCCTTGTTTTTACTATTGTCTAAGTCTCTGAAAATTTCAGATATTGATCTTTTAAAATGCATGTCAATGGTGGACGATGTTTTGAGAAACAAAAGAGAAAATGCAGAAGAAGAATTCCATTCTATTTTTACTGATTCAGTTATGACCACAGCTGATCAACTTGATGTCGATATCAAACTTCCAAGACGCACTGGGCGCCAAGTTCATTGAGAAAATCATAAAGCATCTAGTCCAGAGGAATTCTACAGAAGAACCATCTACCTTCCATACTTGGAGAACATGATTTACCAGATAGAGATGCGATTTGATCCTATGGAACAATACTGTTTAAAGCAGCAGTATTTGATCCCTGCTTTCCTTAGGTCAGGCAACTTCACTGCTCTCCAAGAAGCATTTCACCTTTACAGCTGTGACATTGACACCTCTATGCCAGTCTTGAAAGGAGAGTACGAGAGATGGACATCAAAGTGGGCCAGTGTTTTGAAGACTAAACTGCCAGAAAATGTCATGGAGACACTGGGTCTGTGATTCCTTCTCTTTTCCGAACATCCACACACTGCTGCACTTATTTTCAACATTTCCAGTCACTATAGCAACAAGTGAACATTCGTTTTAAACACTTCGGCAGCTGTTCACTTATCTACGGAGCACTATGGAACAAGACCGTTTGATTGGATTGTCTCATTTAATGATCAACCGTGACATTACAATTGATACAGAACTTGTTATCGATGAGTTGTCTAAGAAAAAACACAGACTGAATTTTGTTTTGTAATTATTTGTGTAGTAAATCAGTTGTAAAATAAAACTTTGCATACTCTAGTTCATTTCTTAAGAATCTATAAATCTTTGGTTCTAGTCTGGATTTTGAATAAAAATCTCTGTCGGTTGGTTTGGACCCCCCCCCTGAAAATATATACTGGCTGCCAGTAATAAGCTATTTTTTTTCTGATATTGAGCAGTTTAAATACATTTTTTCTTTTATTAAATAAAATTTTCAGAGTTGTAATAATAATGCAAACCTACACACCCTCCAAAATTATGAAAACCACCAAGTCAATTTTAGTTTGAAACAAATAGTTAAATTTTATTATTAGATAACATTGTAAATTGTTTTTTTATGCATAATAGGAATATGTATCAAGCCTTTGGCTCATGAAAATAGCCACACTTGATTTAATAATTGCTTTACAGATGTAAGTCATCAGTTTTCTAAAAGTTTTTGCAGCTATTCATAATCTAGTTTACTTCACTTACACTGGACATTCCTAAAGATGTTTTACATTTGATATATTTTCACATGACAAATGACAATCTAATTTGTACTTACATGTTCAATAGGGAACAAATCTGGGAATTGTGGTGACCATTTCATGTATTTTAGCTTATTGCTTTGTTAAAAAGTGAACAAAAGCTAGTAATCCTGATGGTATGGTGTTTGTTGGACGAAAACAAAATAATCTTTTCTTTATGATTCAGTCTATCTTGCATCTATCTCTTGTAAAATTATCTGAAAAACATCATCTTTTCCTGCACCATACTTAACAGTTGGCACTAAGATTTTTTCTTTGAAGAGTTTGTCTTGATATTGCTGAAAATATCACTTCTGTTTTAAAACCAAACATCTCAGAGATGTGTGTCCATGAAACTGTTTTCCAGTCATCAGCAGCATGGCCACAAATTATCACACAGTAGTAAAGGACACTGGTTTATATCTAGAAGCTATTAAAAGTTGCTCTATCTGAAGTGTTTAGTGCCAATTTCTCATATAGTGATCTGACCAAAAGTATTACTGTAGAATTCACCAAATTTTAGATAACACTGAAGAATATAATGGACATCTGCTGAAGATACAACTTTTTTGTTTTTGCTTTTGGCTACTTTGTATTAGTCAATCCAAATTCTCTTAAAGAGCAAATCCTAACTCTAGTCTCTTGTGAAATTCTATTTACTTTAATTCATTTGGGCTCAACTCTTAAAACCATTTTTTGTTTCAGTGATACTTCTCTCTTGCCATCATCAAGGTTTAAGTGGATCGTCTTGCTGTTGTAGTAATATTTACCATGTATTCTATGATTTAGTGATTGTTTTGACTTAAGCTGGTATCAAACTCAGAAGCTGCTGGTCACCAATTGCCCTTTTAACTAGCTTCAGTCACAAAAAATTACTTGGGATATCACATAACTGTTTTTATGCAGGACATGAATGACTAAACAGAGCTCTCTCTCAAAGTCCAATTAATTACTCTTGCAATGATCACCAATCAATTGGTACAATTTTGAAAATGATAAATAATTTTATTCTTTTCACTAACTTCAATAACAATTCATAAAAAACTGTATTTTGTATTTTGAATACAAGACCTGTACATCAAACATAATTATCATCACCCCCACCACAACAGATAAACTTATTTTTATAATTTATTTGTAAAATTTTCAAAATAATATTTCATGTAAATTACATTCAACAACTGAAAATTAGGTGAACAAACCCAGTAAGTATTTAGGTATAATAATACATATCCTCTATGCAGGTCCATAATTTTGGAGGGGCAGCATGTAATAACAAACTGACGAGCGTTGTAAATATTATTTAAAAGAAACAACAATGAAAACACAGGTCAAAGAGAACAAAAAAACCCCAATAAAACATGCAAATTAAAGTAAAATTTTAAAAAGTTAAATGTGGAAAGGCAAGAATTCTCAGAACCCACCTTTATTTAAATATTTATCTACTTAAGTTATTTTACTGGCCACTCATTATCATCAGACAATAAATGTTCACAAAAAATACTAAGAAGAGAGTACAGTAATTATTGCTGTGAATATGGCTTTTAAATAAAGCAGAACCACGGAATCATAATTAAAGTCAAGAATATTCAGTCTCATCGATTTTAACAGCAGACAAATAAAAATTGTGTCTTACGGTTAAGGATAGATATGTACAAATTTCCAGGTAGGTGCTAAGTAAACTATTTTTATTCATCAGATGGTTTTACAACAGAACTTAGATGACTTAAATGATAAAAGGAAGAGGTTCTTACATTTAAGGCAATCTAATACAAAAGTTCTTTAAAAAAAGAATATTATTTAAAAATGGACACATAATCAGCCAACAAATTGAAGTTCACTGGCAAATTAAAGTTAAGAGTGACATGATTGTCTTCCTACAGTAATAAATTATTTTATTTTACTGATGCAGTTATCTAGCTATTGTTTTGCTAATTTTGTGCAAACATGTGTTAATTAAAACCCAAATAGTATCTATTTAACAATAAAATAATAACAGTAGTAATGTATGCTAAGTAATAAAAGAAAATAAAGAGGGAAAACCATGCAAGAGCAAAATTATGATGCCAAGAAAAAAAAAATAAATAAATACAGGATGTTAGTAAGTTAGAAAGCACAGAAGCTGTGTGATGGTCCAGAGGTAGACTGCTGGAGTGCCCCAAGTTCGAACCCCACCATCTTGGTTTAGTGTACCTTCTTTGCACATGGTTTCTTCTTACTCTTCTTCATCAGCCGGCCAAATGGGTTTCCTACTACATCTAAAAAAATGAAGGCTTCTAGTAGGGATTTTTTTATGGTAGGCATGTGACTAATTCCTGCATCCTGTTCTTTTCCACCTGGTTTAAGAAACTAATACCAGTGATTGAATGCCTTTGGTGCACAGGTATAAAGACATTTTGAAAATAGCTTTGCCCTGTGAAAACAACAGACTGGCATTCGTAATGTTAAATCTGTGAATAGTAAAGCAGCATAAGTTCAGTGCAACTGATCAAGTGTATTTGAGTTATTTCAGGCTACCAATTTAAAATCTCTGCCTCTCTACTCACCAGGCTAGTGTGAGCCGTCTTTCCTTTTTCGGTTAAGTTATCTCCTGACTCAATGGAATCTGTTGTGTTGATGGTGTTGATGGTGATGCTATCATCATCTGCTTTGGTCGCAGGTTCATCCACCTTGGTCACAACAAACCTGGGAATGGGATGAATAAGTCTTGGAGAGGATCCCCCCTTCATTTTAGGTGGCGGTGGAGAAAATTTCCTTGGAGGAGTTCGTGAGAGTGATGAAGATGAAATTTTGCGCTCATTCTTCACCATGTAACCTTTATTGCCTTTGCTTAGTTGTAACCAGAGTAACCGTTCGAGTTCTAACCGCTGAACAGATCCAAGAAGAATCATAGAATCTGTTGAAAAATACAAGCACCAGATAAACCACAGAAATTCAGTATTCAATTAAGTACAATAATTCCCTAAATACTTAGATCTTTTGTAGTACTTGATATATTCTAGGTAAAAAAGCAAGAAGCATCTACATACATGTATCTATATTTGTAGAATACAAAAAATTCTGTTTTCAAATATTCTCTTTACATATATGTATATATAATTCTAGCCAATACTTACTCTTTTTTCATATTAAAAAGTGAACCATAGCAATAAGAGATGACAGCACTAGTAGTTATTTTGCACCATATCAAGGACTTTATTTTCCATGACCTCCAATGGTTGAATTACCCTGATTAGCTACACTGGTTTACACAATGGCAGACTTAATGCATATTTGGTTATCACACTTAATCCACTACTCAAAATTTGCTAAGAATCAAATGATTATCAGCAAAACATGAATATTACATCTAATAGTAATATAATTCACTTTTGGTCATTAACCCTAACCCAGCCTTCTTTGGAACCCTCATCTACAACATGACTGAATTTCTCCAGTGCATCAAAATTTGTGATGCCCTTAAGTATATAGACCCCTAATTTTCATTTAAATGTCAATGTGCTGCATGCTGTCATTTAAGAATTGCTTCAATGCAAAATTTTCCATGTTTAAGGTCAGGTTAATAAAGAAGCACAATGATGAAAAAGATAACATTTAGCAGTCACAGAGCTTGCCAGAGAAATTGGTATGCTAGAGACTGGAACACCTCAACGTCATGTGATAGATGAGCTAGTTTGCTAGACAGGAGGTTGCAGTACAATTAGTGGCAGTCATCAAAAATGCACACACATAAAAGACAGCAATTAAAGCAATAAGATAAATTCTTTAGTCAGTGCAGTAAACTGTAAAAGTGCATTACTGTGTAGCTGTCTGATCAAAATTGCTACACATACACTACAAACTCAACATCTATCACTGTGGTGGTGATTAGAAGAAATTTTTACATGCCAAAGATGACTGTTTTGATCTGAGGCTTCAATGTCAATGGATCACGCACTCCCATTACACCTATGAATAGCGACAGACCTTGGCCACAGTTGCTACAATTTTCAGAATGGTCAATACTAGATGCAACTGATCAGCAAAGGTTTGGTAGAGTATCTGAGTGTCATTAGAGCATTATTACTTGCCAGCTTTAGTTCCACTAAAGTAAACTTTGTGCACTTGCATTTCTATGTTGTAACAGCAACTATCTCACAGAATCATGCACACACAAAAGCTGGCTGGCCACTTAATTAGGACCTATACCTAATAACAGATTGAGCCACCTCTTGCCTAAATAACAGCTGTGCTGGAAGATCTCATGATGGATATTTCTCCATTCAGTTATTAATATTGTATGCAATGTATGGATTGAGGTAAACAAAAGATCATGGAAGTGAATACATCTTGCAAGTTCATCCCAAAGATGCTCAAATGAATTGAGAACTGGGGAATCTGTTGGCCACTGGTGATGCCTGAAATCTCTATGATGCTCCTCAAGCCATGAACTGGACACAGCTGATGAGAGAATTGTCATCTTGGAAGCAGTTGTCTCCATCAAGATACATATAAAGCATTGCTGGATGATGATCATAAATAATGCAGAAGTTAGTTTTGGTATTAATTATGCTTTCTAAAGAAATCAAGGGGCCCAGAGTACACCAGTAAAGCAAACCACAAACCGTGGCTCCACCACCAGAGGCCTAAACAGTTGGAACCAAACAAGAGTGATCAAGTGATGTGGCTTTCTCCAAATCAATTTTCTCCTATCTGTGCAAAGAAAAAGGGCAGAATATGACTCATCAGACTGCAACACTTTTCTCCAATTCTCCTTAGTCCAATGTCTGTGCTACCACAATGGACATCTTTTCATTTTGGTAACTAATCAATGGTTTATGCAATGGTCTCTTATTGCCATAGAACATTCATTGCAAAATTTTTCATAAGGTACAGATGGAGATGGGTGTGGATTGCACTGCAATTAATGCCTGTTGGCTGGTCTATTGCTTGATGACAATTGGACTTTACTATCCTGTCTAAATGCCTTTCTTCTCCTTCTGTCACTGTTTTTAGCCATAATTCTCCCCACAGCAGACAGTTACTTCACCTTTTTTATCATTGTTGATAAACTTGAATGACTGTTGTGTAGGAGCAGTAGGGTTGCCCTTATTTTTTGACTTTTGATTTTTTTTCTCGCAACCAATGAATTTGTTTGAATATATGTAAAACTGCGACACACAAAATATGAGAGAGCTTCAAGAAAGTTTAGAGGTAGCTCAATGTACTTAAATCCTTTTCTTTTTTAGGTGCAATTTTCACCACGAGTTAAGACCCGACCATGATTGCACCACCTTCTCTTAACGTTTGTTTTCAATACGAGTAATTTGCATGATGTAAGTTTTCATAATATTGTGTTGTTTCGTCGTAAGCCTATAAAAGGGAAGTGCAGAGAGTATGTGTTTCAGTTGTTAAGTGTGAACTCATTCAGTGCACATCATAAAAATAAGGTGTAAGTACCATACCTATTTTGTATCAATGTTCATCATTAGTTTTTGTGATAAATTATTTTTTCATCTAATTTTTTTTTAAATCTACATAATTTTTTAATTCTATTATATTTAATCCTACTTGTTTCATTTCAGGAAAAGGATAGCTTCAAGTATAGTACCAAATACGCATTCTCAAACTAATGTTTATCCACTTGGAAGTGAAATTACTGAAATTACAGGATCCAAGTTACCATCAATCAGACAAGCTTTTGGTCTTTTTCTTTATTGCCATAATGTACTAAAAGAAACCAGAAAGTTGGATCAACCTATGTAATTCAGAAAATTCTGCTATTTTTGGAGAAAGGTAGAATACTAACAAAGGAAGTACACCATTTCAAGGAAAAGCTCGGCTCAAAAACAACAAAGGTCGAACATCAGCTACTCAAAAGTCTAAAGAGGAGTTTATTAGTGTGCACAATGATCTTTTTGACAATGCATATGCAGATGCCTTAAAAAGAATTTCTATCCCTGAAGATCATGAATTTTTGTTAGTACAATAACAAAAGGGGTGAGTTGGTTGCATGACTGGGATTGATGTCGTTCTACACAAGAAACAACAGAGATCAGCTAAGAGAAAAATGGATGAGCATCAAAGACACATACATGAAACTTCAAGGGTTACAGTAATGATGGTTTCTTCAAGCAGTGAATCAGATCCAGAAGAAAAATCTGGTTAGTCCCAGAGTACTGCTGATTCAAGACCAAGCACAAGTGATCAGGGCTGTCAGCATGGTGGAAAATGGGTCATTACCTCAAACCTATCTGCTGTTCTCAACCATACTAAACTCTCTGACAGAAAGGCGACAATGGTAATACTTGAAACGACTAAGGCCCTGGGTCATGATGTCACATAATTGTCACTCAACTGGCAGAAAATACAACGTCCTTGTCAAAAATATAGATACAAAAACATTTCATCTTCTCAAAGAAAATTTTCAGGCAGGATTTCCTCTCGTAGTGCACTGGGACGGAAAAATGCTGCCTAGTATTACTGGAAAACAATATTCTGATCGTCTGCCAATTCTCGCCTCAGGAAGTGGTATTTCTCGATTACTAACAGTGGCGAAACTACCTTCCCCAACTGCAGCAGCTCAGTCTACTGCAGACTGTAATGCACTGAGAGTGGGGAATTGAAGAAAAGGTTCAAGGTATGAGTTTTGACATAACTAGCTTGAACACAGGAAGCACCAATGGGACTTGTTCCTTGATTGAACAGAACCTCAAGCACAACCTTCTTTACTTTGCCTGCTGACATCATATTTATGAGCTTGTAATATCAGCGGTTTTCAAACATTGCATGGGAGAGTCGTGTGGACCAGAAATGCCCCTCTTCAAACGATTTGCATCTAAGTGGCAATGTCTTGACAAACAGAATTTCCAGGACAGTTTCACCAATCCCTTCATATGCCAATTTATACCACAGAAGAGGAGATTATGCTATTCATCAATTCACAGCTTTCTGAAGCTCAACCAAGAGATGATTCCCAAGAACTACTGGAGCTGGCAAGCATCTTCTTAGGAGTAGTTCCAGCAAAAGATGTCCATTTTAGGACTCCAGGGGCCATGCACCATACCAGTTGGATGTCAAAAATCATTTACACTCGGAAAGTATGGATGTTTCGTGGACAGTTCCACCTTCCTTCTCATGAGAAGGGTCTCAGAGATATCTGCCTTTTTGCAGTATGTCTCTACATAAGATCCTGGATCACTTGTCCTAGCACACCTTGTGCTCCTGCAAATGACCTTCAATTCCTCAAAGCTTTGCTGGGTTACTTGTCAATACATCCAGGTATTGCACAAGTCGCCTCAGCCAAAATGTCTAACCCTCTATGGTATCTTTCAGAAGAATTGGTTGCGCTGCCCTTTTTTTGATGACAACACCTCAGCCTCAACAAAAATTCATATGATTCACGCGCTGAATGCAAAAAGATGTACGGAGAATGATGAAATGGCCACTAAAAGAGTTCAAGTTGATCTAAAAACTTTTGAGGATAAAACACTACAATATTTTGTGACAAGATCACACACTTTGTTTACAAATTTTAATCTATCTCAGCACTTTCTCAAGGAAAATCAAACCACTTGGAGTGAAACGGAGGATTATAAGCGAGCGAAAGAGGTGAAAACCATCAACATTGTTAATGACTGTGGAGAGAGCAGTTGCTCTCATTCAAGAATACAACAAACATCTTACAAAAAATGAAGAGCAGTTTTAGTTTCTTATACAAGTTGTCAGTGAACACTGCCGTTGTTTCCCAAATGCCTTGAAAAATACTTTTTCTGCAGCTGAATAAATTTCATTTTTCATGTGTATTCAGTTTAGTTATATAATATGCAAAATGTTAAAACTTCATGTTGCTTGAGCTACCTTAAAATATTAGAATAAATGTTTCAAAATTTATATGCAATGTTTTTTCACCAATTAAAACTATTTTGAGGGTTGTGATCACAAAAAAGTTTTGAATAAATTTTTTGCCCTATATAAGGGCAACCCTAAGGAGCAGCCCACCAAAAACTGTCTTGGCCATTGAAGCACCTGCTGCATGTGCACCCACTATCATAGCTCTTTGAAATGCTGTACTCTTTGTCTTTACTCATATCTGTTAGATTGACCAAAAAACATGATAGTGCTACAGGGATCACCTGTAACATCATATGATCAACTTAATTTGCATATGTAACTCAGATGAAACCCAAATCTAAAAAAAATTCATAGGTCCTCCTAAAATGGCCAACCGGTGTATATCTCAAACAGCTTGTTGATGGTTAATGTTGAAATAGCCTACACATCACATATACTAGCATAATAATGTGTTAGAATAAAAAATCCTTTCATAAATGACTATAAAGCTAGAGTGCATGCCTGGAGAGTCAACCAATGGATATGTTTTGTGTCTGGTTTCTGTTAATAATTCACGCAACTGGAGATAAGATGAGATGAATGTGACATAGCAAACATCTCTCATCATGATGTCTTCAACCATTACAGACCATGTACTGCAAAACAAATGGAAACAAGTTTTTGGTCAGAGCTGACAAATTTTAAACATAAAACATAACATTAATAGCATACAACATTAATGCACTAAACTGTAGCAAAAAAAAAAAATTAATGATTTGTGGACATATTTATCTTATTTATTGAACATGAAAAACTATCACTATGCATTAGATGATCAACAAAGAAATGAATACAAATGGGAATCAGTTTATTACAATTAAAAATATTTGTTTAGTTTAGAGGTCAACTAAACGTGCTAATCATTTTTAGAAGTGCACTGATTATGTCCTTCTGTCAGTCTACTTACTCTGATTTAGATGATATGATGTCAGGTAAATATGGTAAGCGCTTCAGTTTGATGATACTGTTGTAGAAAGATGGCTGAAGGAAGTGTGCTACAGCATTTGCTATCAGTACAGCTATCTGAAAACAGAATATTTGATGAATGATGAAACCAGGCATATCTCATGCTAAGTCACTTATGTGGGGCAAATGTCACCTCTTCAAAAAATTGATCCAAAAATCCAAAATAAGGCATGTCAAATATTATAATATTAATAGTTGGTAAGTCTCAATCTAATCGCCACTGCTGTGGTTCATACAAACTGATAACCTTAAATTATTTTCAACATTTGATTTTGAAAAAAGTGCATAAATATTCCTTTATAATCTGCTAAATTTGTACAGTTCTGATTAATGAAAATATTTAAGACTTTTGCATCAGTGAGTACCAAATATAGCTTCACTGTTTCAGTCTATTTTTTTTAAAATAATGTAATATGAATCCCCTAAATGCTATAGAGTAGATCATTTTCTATCAAGCAGGGGAAAATATACTTCCAAAATCTAACTGCATCTACAGAGCCAACATTTTGGTAATAAATATATCATAAAAGGTAAGACTTTCTAGATTAAATGTAAATTTAGTTTAGTCAATATAAAAAGGCAGAAAGCCATTATGTCTTGTACTAGTTGATTTGTCTTCAATATACCTCTAAGGATTTCTAGGAAACATCAGGTATAAAGGGAAAATAATCTTTAAAAATAAAAACAAACAAAGTGACACAGGATACACAAAACTAAGTCACTTAAAAAGCTTAGTTATTTTCTGTGGCTATTGCGAGAAGGAAGTTATTATGGTTTATATGAGGTCTTCAGACTAAAACTATTTCTGTAATTTATTTCACTCACACCTTTGTTCTTAAAATATCTGCTAATATAAGTCTTGCAGCTGATTTAACTATTTATTATTCCACAGTATTCTTTATTTCCTAATTTATTAGTATCGACCTGATTGAAGCTGAGCTTTTCTTAAAAACCAGTCTATGAACTGAATTAAACAGGTTCAAATTTAACATTAAAATGTAGTTTATAATCTACATAAAAATTAAAAATTAACCACCTACCACAGCTGGTAAAACATGGCTTATTTGCCCTGTTAATTCAAACACAATGACTGATGTTGATATGGTCCGAGTCACACTTCCTGACAAAGCTGCTGCACCTGAGAATATTTTTTTAAAAATCCTCATATTAATTAAATTAATATACTCAGTCACCGATAATAAAAGAGAACTAACTACTGTTGATAAATTTTATTAAACTATACAGAAATTGAGCAATCAATATATTTTTTATTCACTAACTCACATGATTAAAAAAAATTAATTAAACCACAGAAGCAACAACTAAGTATTTTTATGTTACAAGTACAATTTTTTTTTAAAAAATTCTAAATAATCTTATCTTTATTCATAATTTTAACTAACCATCTATCCCTAGATGGATTTGCCCTTCTTGGTATTGTTAGCATCTAAAGAGTTACTATTAATGCCTTAGTGAAACTGAATAACTATATCAGGCAAGTCATCTTTCAATATCTGTTTAACTTTTCTTTTGTTTATAGCTTAAAGCCAACAACAAACTAACCAACCACAGCATAACCTCCAGGGACTATTTTCCGAATAATGTCACCACTTCGGATACCTTCTGGAAACCAGGCAGCCATGCTCTCTCCAATTAAACGTCCAAACGCAGCACCTGAGAAAGAAACACCAAAATTTTTCTTCTTTAAAAAAAAATGTCTGCTTCCTGAATGCAGTAACATTTTTATCATCTTACAAAACTTTATACTATCTTGGTTACAGTTATCTTCATCATACACACAAGTAAAACCTATGCTGGCTTAGATTTAAATACCAGGTGTTATTCCAGAATTCTATTTTATGTATAAAAGAAAAAAAAAAATTTTTTTTAAATCCTTGCCTACAATAGTGTATGTATATATATAGGCTTAAAATAATATATTTAGTATATATTTGGTTTAAAAAAAAGCATTCAGAAACAGTTTAGATTATACATTAATAAGTAAACATGATTTTCAGAAATTTAGAAGAAAACAATACATTTCATCTAAAATACACACCCTCTCCAGAGATTTGAAATATTAAGTGCTATTCCATATTCCTGTCAGAAAAACAATCAAAAGAAAACTAGTATAGTTGAATACATTTTCTATAATGGTTTTCACAGGTAAAGCAGAGTTTGTCAGATATATAATTCTTTATGATACATTAGAACCTATAAACAAATTATAAGATTATTTCTTATTGCAATAAAAAGTTGTTAAAATTTTAAAATATTTTATTAATAATGAGTAATAATTATGATACATTTACTAAGCATGAGAGAGAGAAAAAAATTAATATTATGAGTCATACATATTCTACAATATTTAGTGATGATTCATAAAAGTAGATTAAATCAAAGTTTATTAAAAATCCTTTAGTCCTACATGCAATCTGCTGATAACTGGTCAACAGTTAGACAAACAATCACTATTTTAATCAAGGTAGTAATCTGAATAATTAGTACAATGAGATGTCTTTAAATAAAGCTGCACTACCAACCTATAGTAAAAACTGGAACAAATATCCCTGCTGGAATGGGAAGTGTATTTGACAAAGCTGCCATCCAAAACTGGAAGAAATACATTGAGACAAAAGTAAATGCCAGAGAGTTTTGTAATGGCTAAACCAAGATTTTTTTTTAGCTAAGTTCTCTGTTTTCCATCCTGTTTGATTTTCTTTTCCAATAGATGTTTTGTAATTGTATGAGTGCAGTACCACCTGTTTGAACCTTACACAATCTGCACATATTTATAAATTAATTTTCTATTAACCACCATCTGCAGTAGCTGATGGCAATGTACCCTTTTCATAACCACAAAAGATTTGCCTGGAAAAAAAAAAAAAATCAGAGAGCAATATTGTCTGTTTTTCAACATTTCCACCCTGCAAGCTACTTTTTGAGTTAAAAGCATTTGAAGATATCATAATGTTAATCAAGGGTCTGAAGTTTTGTTCCTTTCTATTATTTCCTTACCAGGATCTGCAGAATTTAGAAATACAAAATTTAAATGCTCTTGCAGTGGAATGAAAAAAAACAAGTCATATCATCCATCAATCATCCATCTTTGAATGTTGTTTTATTCTTTTTTGGCTGTTTTTATATTGTCTGTCAAGTTTTTTTAAAAAATACTATCTTTTATTTTTTGCCCTTCAGAAATCAAAATAAGATATTTTAAAGCATATCAAATATTCAAAGAAATGTATTCATATAGATAGACATACATTAACTTGATAAATTTTCATTTAGTTTTATTTCCAATCATTTAGTTAGCTAACCATTTATTACATGAAACCACCACCAATGGGAGATAATAAACTTTTTAATTTTTAGTAAAATAGAAACAATGTCCAAACTTTTGAATTTAAAGTTCACTTCACTTTTGGGTCAAAAATACTTACATTCATGATGATAAACAGCACCAAGTTAACATAAATGTTGGTGAGAGGATGGTTCCAGTGTCGAATTATCACCTCATCATCTAAGTCATCAGCTTGTCCAGTTGTCCAGCTGATATTGCTGAAAAGTTCATTAATGGCTTGTCTGGCTGTCAGCTAGAAATACAAATAACAGACTGAATGAAAAATGATCAATCAATCCCAGTCTTAGGCCTACAGTTTAAAATATGCCTTCAATCAGAAGTAACAACAAAGCTAGGATAAAAGGGTAAGATTTTAAGATGGAGGAGTTAATTAACAATAACAGAGGCCTGGTCTTTTAAATTTATTTATTTACAGCAGCATTAGTTTGAATTTATCAAACTTTGAATGCTTTTTTTTTTTTTTGTTGACTAGAAAACACAAACAACACTAACTTTTATTTTATGGTACAAGAAAAAAATTGACCCTTATTTCTTCAGGGACAAAGCCTCTAAAGACAATATAAATTGTGTAGTAATCTAATCCCCATATACTAGGTTGGTCAAATAATTGCATCATTAGAGAGGATCAACAAAGCCAAAACATATCAAACTTTTTTCATTACTAAAATTTTATAAAGTCCATTAATTTGTTTTTAAAACAGTCTTAAAATTAAAACTGAAGCTGAATTATCCTGTGATTGTGAAATTTGTCTCAAGTAACTCCAAAGCCCCTCAGCTTACACTGTACAGACAGAAACAAACACCTGGAGTAAACAACACTGAAGTGCAGTTTTTGTAGCTAGTCTCATGTGTAACAGAAAATAATATATAAAGAATATTACTGTAAATCACCCAAAAGAACCAGACAATATTAAACAAAAGCCTTAGACTAACTCACTAAAAAAATATTCCATCATAGATTAAACTGAGAAGTATCTTATAAAATATTACTAATATACATATTTAAACTAAATTTTTAAAAAAACTATTGCAGTTGTTTAGTAAAGGTTTGTTTTTTAAAATTAAAAATTTTTTTTAAAAATCAGAAAACTGCATTTTCTAAGATGTCAAATTATTTTATTGTTTATTTACTTTTCAACTGAATAATATTGAATTTAAAAGAAATTTTAAAGTACTTGGATGTAGAAATGAAAGATACACAATCTTATTAATTTTCTAAAATCTTAAGCAATAGATCAAAAACACTTAATTAAAACTGTTTACCCCTAAATCTTTAATTAGAAAAATCATGAAAGAAATCCCTAAATCTAAAATTGCATAACTTCTTTTTTTTTTTCATGTTGATATTATTTCTCATCAATAAGCTTCATTTTCTGCTGAACCTGCCTGTCTAAAAACACTCACTAACTGAGATAATCTACCCACCTGTAAATTAGTTGCCTTGTTACTGAACTCATCTAAAAAAAAAAAACAACTTATTTTATGAAGTATACATTCTATGAAATCACTTTATACAAAGACTTGCTCCAAACCATGACACACAGACAATGAACATGCTAACTATCTATAACAGGAAATATTTCAAATAAAAAAAGCAATTTTAAATCTTCTTAAAATGTCCCGAGTAACCTGGACAGTTTGGAAGGTAAAGGAAGTCTTCAAGAACAGGTGAAAGGTGAAAACGGACAGGATGGTGTAGTGACTGTGCTGTGAGGCATTGACACAAGAGACACATTGCAAGAACAGGATACATACCAAGATTAATCACCACCACCTACCAGACAAACAGGCCCTGGGCTTTGGTTTATGTTCATATGTTCAAGTGGCGGAAGCCACAACAATGCCTCATTGTGATAAAGTTATTCCTGCATAGGCTGGGGAAAAGGAAAGGCAGACAGCAGAGAGAACCAGATAAACAAATCCCTGACACAATAATAACCCACTTCCGGCCTATGCTTCTGGGTGGCAGGTAACACTTGAACAAGATGCCTTTAAAGACCCTAAATGATATTTTTATATCAAGGTTTTTGTTGTGCTGCTGCTGCTATTTTCTTGCTTTTTCTATCCCTTTTCTGTAAACAGACACTAAGGTGAAAAACAGGTTAAGATCTAAGGATGTCACCAACTAGACAGAGATATCAGATTGTTCTACCTATGATGGGACACAAACGTCTGTCTATTTGAGAAAGAGCATCATTCAAAAAGCAACCTTCATCTGGCCAACTACTAAGGATACCAAAATGGCCAATTTCTGATTAATCAACTGATTAATAAAATAAAATTAAAAACCCGAATTTCTGATCTCCTGCTCTTAGAAATTTACTTTTGTACACAAAGTATCATCACAAGCAGGCAAATAGATAGATCTAAAGAACTGCCACTTTTCCACCTAGTACAGATCTGTACATGAAAGTGTGTATCCAAGTTTTAATCAGTTGGCCCAAATTTTAACAATAAAGCTTTACTTGCTGATGAACTTTGAAAACGTACATTATGTTGAAACATTCTGTCAATATATTGTTTTGCTGGAAGGGGGGATAAGGATACAGATATAGACTGATAAATATTTAAAAGATGGTTAAAATAAAGGATGATCATTGCATGGAACATCTATATTGTACTGTATTATTATTATTAGAATATTCTCTTGCAGTATGTGAAGTTATATATATATATATATCAGCAATTTTTTTTTTTTAACAAAAAAGACCTAAAACTTTGTTTTGATTATGGAATTTTCATGTTTGCATATTCAAAGGCAATCAACCAGTACCACATTTTCATGATATAAAAAAAGCTTTTCCATTGCCTTTTCCCTAATTATTCCTCCTTAGAAATATTGTGTGTTGATTGATCAGAAATTGCTAATTCAAATAATTGTACTTTTAAAATATTAAACTGAGTGATCAAGCTGCCAGTTCTTCTATAGGAAAGCAAAATGAAGATCAAGAGAAAACAACACTGCTATTAGATATATGTATATGTTTTAACTTGCTCCTACTGCCCAAGCATGAAGATCCTTTATCATTTGTTAAAGTAGAAAACACTCTTCACTTGAAAAAGTTGTCACAGGTTGACAGATGTAGGAGCCAGGAACCAGCAAGAAACTACCACAATGCAGAAAATGAAAAATTTATATTTCTGCATTATAATTTAAGAGCTATCAACCTTAAACATTGAGTTACAGTTTTGACAGATTTTCATAATCATTTGTAGACTAGTATTACTTTTAATATTTTGGCTTCTAAATTCACCTAGTTGTCTTAATTATAATCTGGATATATATGACTGTATTCATTAGTTAACATTAAACTTGAAAAATTTTAATTTCCACTACAAAAATTTTCTTTCTTCTTTTGGTACACTTAAATCTCATAAATGTGGTGAATTCTAAATTGCATTTTTTAGATCAATATTACCTCTTGTTTTTTTTTTGTCTTCATCTAGTTATGTGCAGCAGCACTGATCGTGAGGTTGGGGGTTTTGGAATCTAAAAAGGTAACTGCCACCCTGCCCAAAATTGCATCTGAATTAAATTTATCAGTTTTGCTGCCCCCTCAAACTTCAAGCCAGAAAAATGTTCTTGGTATGTATTAAGCTAGATAAATTGATTTGTTGATAAAACTTGGTGTAAAAAAACAAAAAAAAAAAATAATAGAAAACCAATATTCAAATTTTTTCTGACTGTTTTCAATCTGCTCTTATGAAACTCAATAATCAGAAAATTACAGATTATCTATCAATTGATAGGCACATCCTTAACGATTACCCTGATAAGATTTAGCTAACAGTTAACTTCTGGTGACATTTTATCAAAATAACACCTGCAAGGTATTCTATATAAAGATTCTGTACATTCTTGTCAAAATAGCAAATCCAAATTGTGATTGATTCTGATAATTTGAAAGATTAATTCTTGTCTAATAAAGAAATCCTCAGCAAATATTTAAAAAAAAAAAACAAGCAACTTGGCAGTGAGAAACAAAGCATCTAACCAGAGTATTGTATGAAAAATGGTTATCTTGTTATCTATAAAATCACTGTCAGAAACCAACTATCATCAGTTAAGGCAATGCAACTCCACTCACATGCATAGCAGCCAAAAAATGACTGAAATGTGGCTGAGTTCTAAAGACTTTTATAGTTCATTGAACCAATCAGAGGCTTCCAATTAAATAATACCATGTTGTTATTATTATTTTTCTACATTTACCATGTAAAAGCTCCAAGAGTAACACCTCTACACAAACAGCATTCAGATGGCTACCAATTGGATTTCCATTATTAAAAAAATATATAAAATTCTGATCAAGAAACAACTTTACTCCAATTAATGTGAACTAATTTTGAGTCTCCAAAAAATATTTTCACAAAAACCGTTTATAACACAGTAATGTAACTGCTTTTCTCATGCATCTTCATGCTTCATTTGTTGTTTATCATGATTTTTTTTATAATTTGTTCATATCTGGTGTTAAAACTTGGCAGGATTGACAATCGATCAATGTGTCACAATTGTGCATCATTAAACAAAACATGGTTAAAATGGTAAAGCAGTTTTAAATAGGAATACTGATTGATGATAGTTGACTGACTGGCCAAAAAAGAGAGACCATGCATTGACCAGTATGGAGAGAAGATCAATGGCAAAAGATCTTCCAAAGTCCCAGAAAATCCACATTTTTAATATCTACCAAATCAGGCATTCCATAGAAGATGCAGTGCATTCTGCACAGTAACCTGACACTGAAAGCTTACTTTTTCTGAATTAATAAGTGAAGATGACTTTAACAAACAAAATAATTTTTCAGAGGAGACAACTGGAGATGGATCTAACATTTGTTATGCATGTCTTCTGGGTCAAATAAAATAGGTATTTTCCTGAATGGCCACCTCAACCAGCAAAACTAAATTATCTGGTCCAACATCAATCCACATCAAACTGGTGCTGCAGATCAAATAAATCAACACCTCATTTGCATGATTTGATGGTGCCCTATTTTTGGCTGTGGAGTGACCTATCTCAAGGATAAAGTATAAACAGAAAAATCTCAAAACAGAGCAAATAAAGCAACTCATGCAGAATAAAATGGCTGATACTCAAACTGATGTGTGCACTCAGGCATGCAGGTCACTAAAATGCCAAGTTCACTGCTGCATTAAAGTTGTGGATGCTAAATTATCAATATCTTTTAATTGACATTTATTTTTATTAACGAATACACAAAATAAAGATGTTTCTGAATGAGAATTTTAGGGGGTTGCGGAACCCTGGAAGTTTCAATTTTTGTCGTATGACTGAGTCAAGAAACTGTTCATGAGTATGTATTTGTTTTGTTTGTATGTACCATATTTGCCGGCTTATAAGACACTTTTTTCCAGAAAAAAAGTATACAAAGATTACCCTGCATCCAATATGCTGGTATCACTGATGGGAGGCTGAGCGCTGAAGGTGTAAGGCTCGTCTCCCACAGCAGGCACTCCCGGTTGCATCACAGGCCTCTGCGGTAACACACTTGCATCACCCCCCCCCCCACCATGGGACTTCCTGTCACTCTGCCACCCTCTTAGAAACACAGACAATACACGCTGGCGACAAAGGCCGGAACTCAAACTTTTACCACAGTAGGACTGATGCAATCGAGCCGCGCTCCTATTGGCTAACACTATTGGGGCCTGCAGCTAAAAGACTTGGACCACGACGCCTGGGGCAGAGCACGCTACAAGGACTGGACTGTGATTTTGGCCAGACGCACATTAGCCAGCTCGATTTTAGGCAAACTTGGGCACCAAACTGTCATACCACACAGCTGTTCTGATCAGAGGGAGAGTTCACTGATACCAGTAGATTTCTGTTGAGCTGTTGTGAATTTACTGTGCGCGCTGATGTTGTTTCCCGAAAAATCACTAAAATAATTTTCAATAAATGTATGATGAAATGTACTAAAATTCTTTTTTCTGGTATAATATACAATATATTGTTTCTGTTGCTTTTTAGTTCAGGGAACATTTACATTGATTTTTCTCTCAAAACTCTAAATATATCCAAATAAAACTCTTATTTATATGATTTTTTTGCTAAATTTATTCTTTGATATTTTTTCAGTTATGGAAGTGTAGCAAGGGGTCGCAGGTCTTTTGAGTATTAGAAAAAGGTCCACGAGTCCAAAAAGGTTGGGAACCACTGGTTTATAGTGTACATTTAATTATCTCACCTATTTGAAAAATATACTTGTGTTCGTGCTCTGTTGAACCCGTGCAGTCCGCTCTCAATTTACGTGGTAATTATGTTCCTGAAAATCTGTGTGTAAATTAAACTTGATTTTTCCATTAAAAAATGGAAATTATAGTGGTTAGGAGAAACACTGCCTAAATACACATGGTAGGGGTCAGGGATAACTCTGTTTGAAATCATGTTTATACATCTATTTCCTAAACTGTGCTTGTTTGTTAATAAAGGTAATAAAAACATTGAAAAAACTGATCTAAGATGAAAAGAAATTTAAATGAAAGGTTTTACCAACACTTACGTTGAATGCTGGCTGGGATAGCTTATCGGAGCTGGTGGTGGTGAAGAGAGAGTTTGAAGATGTCTCTTCAATTATGGGCAGCTTTTGGGATTTAGAGATGTCAGAGGTGGAGAATTGAGTTTGTTCAGGTGGTTTTATGCTTTAATTTTTCTTAGAGTAGGAAAGCATCAATTTTTTGGACACTTTCCTTTTTCTTTCTTTCAGAATTTCAGCATAACACTGCATGGCATTTCTCGATACTTTTACACTTTGTTCAATATTGGGATCATCTTCATCAAAAATAGCAAGGCTTTCCTCTATCAGGCAAAATGCCTCCTTAAATCTTTTAGCCATGAGCATGTGAACCACCTCAATCTCTGCCACACCCAGTTATTCCACCCAGTGTATCTTCTGAAGTTGACATAAGTCCTCAGTAGAAAGTTCCTCTTTGTGTGAGTCTAATAACTCCACACCATCTAAATCAACTTCACGAAACCCTACTTTCCTTGCCAATTTTACGACATTTACCAGAGTTTTAGCAATATCTTAATTGATACTGAACCTTTCTAAATCATACTGTAGATAACGGCAAAGTTTCTTCCATACACTGCTCATGCAAGAATGTGTATTCTCCTTCCAGGCCTAGTCAACAAGCATGATGGTGAAACTTTTCCAGATTCAGTAGTCCTCACAAGCATATCAAAAGTTTTCTTTAGATAATAAGCCTTAAAAGTAGCAATTACACCCTGGTCCATCTGGCTGAATAAGAGGCATTGTGTTGGGAGGTCTCCTTTATGCAGTATTTATGCAGCTCATCTTTAAACTTGGAAATGCTACCCATTATCCATCCCATGGCATTGGAATAATAATAAACTGGTAAAATTTGTTTCACAGACCCTTTAAGAGCACGGGGATTTTCTGAATGATATGTCAACAATGGCTTCAACTTGCAATCACTTCGGAAAATCTACCTAGCAGCAGTGTAAAACTATCTTTAGTAGCCTTAAGCCTGGTGCTGATTTCTCCTCTTGAGAAAGATGTGCTATGGATGGCATCCTTTACCAGAAAAGTGCCATCTCATCAAGGTTGAAAATTTGCTTTGGAGAATATCCACCTTCCTTGATGATAGTTTTCAAGGTCACAAAACTTTCCACAGCATTAGCATCAGCAGATGCTGCCTCTCCAGCCATTTTAACACTATGTAAATTGTATCTTTTTCTAAAATTGGCGAACCAACCTGAACTTGCATTGAAAACCTTGACATCCTCTTCATTCTTTGTTAAATCCTTGTAAATTGAATGGGCTTTAGCTTGTATCAAAAAATTGTTGACAGGCATATTCTGTTAGTTTTGATCCTCTATCCACACACTCAGCATCTTTTCCATTATTGTACTTCTAGCATACAATGTTTTCATGGCACTTAAAGAGCCTCCAGACTTAGCACTTTCCTTAATTTTTGCAGCACTGTCACATATTGTCCAAACAGTACTCTCACTAAAGCCAAGGACTATGACCGACATCAGCTATGCGTTCTCCTCCCAATGCGGCTTATTACATCCATTTTCACACCAACAGCAATTGCCTTTTGCTTCTTGGATTGGGTTTTAGCCTACGATGTAGATGCAAGGGTCAAGAGTTCAAAAAATAAAGGTAGATAATTTAAAGGAAAATATGATCACACTCACTATGACAATGGTTGCACAGGAACTGAGAAAGATTGGGGATGCTGAATGCTTACTTTGCCTTGTGCCACATTGTAAGTGTCATCAACAGTGGTGTTGAGAGGGTGGAGCAGAGGAGACAAAATTCCACAGGTCGGGGCCCAAGGAATTTTGAGATGTTTATTTCTGATGGTGTTGCATGTTGTGCAAATAAGGATTCAAATCACAGGCTTTACTATCATGCTAATTATTTATCAGCTTGGGCAGATTTCAGGAGTGGACTGTTTTGTGAATATGTTTACACAAAGGAGGTTACACAACAGATCCTTGTGTCTGACCCGGATTCTCCACCAGGTTGGTGGCTGTGCGTGTTCTACCTCTATGCTGCCAGCCAACACCAAAAGTGAGGCACGCACTTCATCCAGCATTATTCTAAAAAATTGTCCATCTAAATTATGAAATGGTATTAATTCAACATCCGCATTATTCAAAAAACACATAAATAAAACCCACATAAATCAAGAGCTGACTGTATTTGTTATTAACTCAGACATCTGCCCAACTTTGTAAGTGTATGCCAGCTTCCATGACTCATCAAAAAATATCCCATATTTTGTACATAAACCAATTTATTACTATGTACAATTACATGTATGATTATTAGAAAGAGCACACTGATAAAACAAAGCTTATTTTTAAACCTTTGTCACAACTTTTTGTCATCAAAATATCCTCCTTTGTGTGTGATGAATAATTTATTGACTCCACAATTATGGGCACAAATGTAAATTAAAGGGACTGGCAATAAAGGAAACTGCAATGTATGCATACCAAATCTGAATGTAAAATATTACATAGATGGAAGCTTTCAAAACATTGAGCATACTCACCTGTCCAGCAAAAAACTGACCAAAACCAGGTGGAAAAGTCAAAGAGGAGATTAAAAGAGCCACTAAACCTGGATACAAAAAACGGCTGCAAAATAATTTTTAAAAAATTAAAAAAACAGATTTATGAGTCTGTGTGTTTTTGGATGGTGACTTATATTTGCTGGTCAAACAAACAGTGTGTAGAGACTTCCTAAACAGATCAATAAACATTTTTTCTACAATTCATTATTTTAGTTCCTCCTTGAAGTCATCAGCATTTCAAAGATTAGGGCAGAATAATGTCAGATCATGTACATTAATAATAACAAACAGATGTTCTCACCACCCTGAACTGGTCAACCATGAGAAATAGACAGAAAAACAGAAATGTTTGATTTCAGCTTTGGCTTCTTTTCCAAAATAAGCATTAAAAAAATGAAATACCATATATCAGAAAACCATAATCATATTTCCTAATTACATAGAAAATCAACTAAATAAAAAAATTTTTTTTTTGAAATTTAAGTTTCAAAAAGCACATTGAACAAATCAAAACCATGAACAACACCAAAATAGTAAGAGATAGTGTTTCACATTTATTTGAAGGCATAAAAATGAAATCAGGGTTTGCCTCAAAAAATTTTCTGAGTGGTGCTAAATTTGCATAAGTATGATGTTATACTTATTAACAGTTCTGTACCACTCACAAAGTTTTTTGTTTTTTTTTTAAACAGAAAAGAGCCAAAGACGATCTTTTATCTTTTTCCCAACTCTGATTAGCTGTCTTTACACTTTGAAAATAATCTAGTTGAAGTCTGAGGAGTGGATGCAGACGCTAATGATGAATCAAATGATAATGGACCAACAACGAAAGATTAGTTTCCTTCTGTTCTAAGAGTTTTCCTTTCAAAATCAGATAATGAAGAGATTTACATTTTAAAGACTCACACAACCCACATGCTGCATTATGAAGTGATTCAAAATGTTGGACAGTTATTACTCTTGACTTCTATGACTAAAGTTTAAATAATATTCATTCTCAATAGAAAGTTGAATTGTGGGACCAAAAGTCATCAAATGAATGTGTAAATTGCTTCTCAAAATCTCAGTGATGCTTTAGGGAAAAGCACTGGATATGACCTCTTAACTTCATCCTCCAACTAAATGGTATTTATGAAGAAAATTCTTTTAACAAATTATCTCAATTTTTGCAATACATTTTGTGTTTTTCAGAATAAACTTTTTAGTAGCAAAAACTTTTCACATGCCAAATGGTTGAGCCAATAGTTAAAAATATGAATGAATGAATAAATAAACTAATGCATAGTCTAGATTAAATACTTGACTTCTAGTTCTGGTCTTTTCAATTAGAAAACACTGCAATCAGCATCTGTCAGCAAAAACTTACTTTTTCTGAAGAAATGATGACATCTTCTTATGACGTCTTGTAAACAAGATGATTTTTCGATGCAGTAATATAAATAATGGTCCTCCTAGTCCACACACAACACTGAAAGTTAAATAAACTTCTCTCTTTAGCAGACTCCCATTTAAACTATTACTGTATAGAAGTATTGGGAAGACAACCTAATAACTTTATTATTTACAATTTTAGCAATAGATTTATGCAAAAGTTAGAATAAAATCTGGTTGATCATCACTTCCTCTTGGATGCTATAAAAAGTAAAGTATTATTAAACATTCTTCGTCACTAACACTGACAGAGAGTAAATAACTTACCCAATAGCACCAAAAACAATCAGCTCTAATGCATCAAAAGGAAATTCTGTCCTCAGTGAAGTCCTGAATAGAGCAGTAATCGTTTCTGTAAATTTTTCAACAGGATAATTACTGGATATTTACCACCAAGAGAAAATGCTAAATGGATTAATTCATAATTTATGCAAATAAAAAAAGAATGTGAAAGGCTAATTACACTGGTCAACAAGTATTTTTCATCAAGCATATGTCAAGGTGTACTTAGTGTAGTTTTTAATGCTGATTTCAAATATACAATTAGTTTTTTGACATCACGTACAGTTTTCAAGATGAGAAAGTTTTTTGGTTTTAGCTCATGCATTATATAGAAATTCCAATTAATGACATGTATGCATGTATTTCATTTACATCATGGAAACATACCTTTAAAATAAACTACACTATTCATTGCTGCATAGTTCAGAAGCAATATTTCATCATCTTAAATTAACCAATCAAGTTTTGTCTGATGAAATAGGTATTTCAACATCTCAAATTGTCCAGTCATAATTGGTCTGATGTTAATGGGAATGCAGGCAGGTTTCACAAAATACTGTTGTTTCTTGTGTCTATGGGATAGTCGGGCAACTGACAGACATTATTCGGAATCAAACTGGCAGACAAGAACATCATACCAGCCAGGACTGTCTAGCATCAAGAATACACCTCTTGTAGATCCATGTAATGTCCTATTGCCTCCTTTGCACATAAAGCTTCGACTGATGAAACAGTTTGTAAAGACACTAGGGAAGAGAAATGCCAGAGGGTTTGAGTATATTGTAGAAAAGTTTCCCAAAATCACACAGGCGAAGTTGAAAGAGGGTATCTTTGTCGAACCCCAAATTAGAGAAGTACTCAAAGATGTCAACTTCAAGACAACACTGGTGGATGAACTGGAACTGCCTGCCTGGAATGCTTTCAATTGGATCTGTGAGAATTTCTTGGGCAACAAGAAGGCAATGGACTACAAGGATGGCATCGAGAATCTTTCGAAATGTTACTCAGCATGTCACTGAAAGTTCACTTCTTGGACTCCCATCTGGATTTCTTCGCAGATAACCTTGGAGTAGTGTCTGATGAACATGGTGAAAGATTTCACCAGGACATTAGTGCTATGGAGAAACGGTATCAAGGCTTCTGGAATGACAGTATGCTGGCTGACTACTGCTGGACACTTTACCTTGATCAACCAGATCAGGAACACCGCAGGAAATCCAAATCACAATGTTTCTAACTCTGTTGTTCTAACTTTGTCTGTTTTGTCTGACCCATTTTTGTGTATTCACTCTTTGTAGAATGATAGTGATGATTTTTAACTCAATAAACTCATTTACTTTCTAAAAATAATATGTCCTTATTTATTACGTTAATGATTTCATATATACAAATATGTAAATATTTGCATGTATCGACTGAAAAACTGATACGTGCTGCATACAAATGGAGTGAAATTTTGAAATCAGCATGAAAAATTAGTCTAAAAAAGTTGGTTTGTATTCATAATGAGTATAATACATTTAATTTTGTTGACCAGTGTTATCAGATGTTTATAAAAAAATAAAGCAAAAATGAGACAGCAAAGGCCAAATCAAATTAACTGCTGATAATCAATATATTTCGTGAATTATTCAAACATTCTCTAAATCTTTGTATTCCCAACAATGAACTTTGCTAAATTAATCCAGATATCATCTATGTAGGTTCATATCCTTATAAACAGATTTAATAGTACCCCTTCTATTGCACACACACACACACAGATTTTAAATATACATTACTATTAATGACCAACAATAAACATCATACAGTTTAATTAGTCAAATCCTGTTTGTCCTTTAGAATTGTCCAATTTAATCACACAATTTCTACTATGCTTCCTGTCTAACCACACATTCCACTGCATCTCTTATTGGCACTGTATTATTTTATACTGCCGTACTAGAGCCAGACATATTAATGGTATACTCACCTTCAGTTTTATGGGTACCAGCTAATATGCAATGCTCATTAACACCTTGAACATTGTGGCTTAATTTAAGTCATGTGCAACAAAACCCAATGCAACTAATTTTGCAGTAGAATACTCAGAACATTATAGTAAGATGTATATGATGCACATGCTACAAAATTGAGGTGGTCTGACATGCAGCAAAATTAAACAGATTTCTAAATCTCAATTCCAAAAATTTTTCAGATGCCATGTTTAGTATTAGTTCTTGCACATTTTCTTTCCATACGATCCTAATAATAACACAGCATCTGTAACTAATATATACATATATATATACCTAGTTATACTTTTGCTATTTTATACAAACTATTAGGCAAAGAACATTGGTTAAAAAAATAAAAAAGCACCACACACCTTTTGCATATCCAAATTAAAAAAAAACAAAAAAAATATTCAGTAACTGAGTTTTTTTTGTAGATTTTTCTAACTAGGCATCTTTTGAGTTTAGTTACTTTCAAAACAGACTAGAGGGAAAAAATAACATTTTACAATGTTTACATCACTCATTCTTGTTGATAATTTTCCTCCCTTATTTTTCAAATGTTTTATTATGGCATCATTTAATTTTTTATTATGAATCAACATTTTTTCAGACCTATTTGAAGAAATTTAAAATATTGACAAAACGAACACACTGCACCATTTTTGTTCATTTATGAAGGCATAATATGTATCTATCGTAAAATAATATTTAAAGTCTTTCTCATAAAAATTCAATTAATGTAAAAAAATGTTTTGATTATACTTAAAATTCAATGACTGCATGCTAAAAAACATCACAATAAATCCAGAAAATTACTTACCCTCATCTTTAAACCAAAATGCTAATAGTCGAAAGATCAGTGCCCCACACACAGCAGAAAAGAACCCTCTCCAGTAATTCCTCACTGCGAAGTATGTTGCTGTTACCTCTATACTGAACAACACACCTGCAACAAAGCAGAACAAAACAATGGCAGCTGTTAAGTCTGCCAAAAGGAAAGGTAGTGTTCTGTGAAACCATGACAGTTCCTCTACATCTGCAAGTAGAGAAGGCAAAACACTTCCTCAACCTACGGAAAGCCGTATCATAAAACCTTCTGGATAAGGCTAAAGAGGGAAAAAAATGTAGCATTACAGTTAGCTTTTATTTTAATCTGTGCAAAGCAATTATAGTGTTGCTTTTGACTATCTTCAAGATACTATGATAGCTGATCTCCAATGTTTCCTAGCTTGTTTTACTACTTGCTACTCAAAGCCATGAAACAATAACAAAACAACAAATAAATAAAATGTATTCATCAAATAGTCTTCATGCATGATGGCACTTGTCGAAAAGTGCTTGCAATAAGACTTGCAAAACACCCTCAGGTCTTTTCTGAGTCACTGCCAAAATGCTCAAACTCCATTTGTCATTTGAAAGCTACAGACCAATAAGCAAAAATGACAATTCAAGCCAGTGTCACATTCCTAGTTTTTTCTTACAAAGAGAAAGCCCAAAGATAGATTGTTGCTCTTGCAGAATTTCCTTGCACAATAAGACTTGTTCCACAAGAAGAGTTTTTTTCTGATATTCCTTGATAACTGTGTGTTGGCTTCTATAGTTTGTGATCCTCCTCTAATCTTATTCTCCCCTTCTCTTTGGTAGTTTAATGCATTCTTGTAACTTTGTTACTGGTTTCTTGAATGTAAATAGCCTTAATTTGCATTCGATTCTATAAACACAGCCCTCCAGCTGATCATTACCTGGTTTGATTTATCATATCTGAGGAGAGTTCCCAGAGAGAAACTAGATTTGTAAAATATTTTTCAGTTCTTTCATACTATCATTCGTGTTTTTCATTTGCCCTTAAAAAATAGTAGTAAAACAAAGACATGTTTTGGTACTGAACTGACCAAGTTAGTAGTTCATAAATTTTTCAAGCTGGCAGGTGGTGGTTTTGTCAACTACTGATGGTGAGAAATTGTTACTTCTCAACACTCTTCTAACATGCTGAAGTTTCCTACCCAAAAATGTATCATTGTGAATGTGGAAGGCTGTCAACTAATGAGTAAATGATTGACTGATTTCAAATTTGACAGATTATAAGATAGAAAATTTAGATATTGGTTGAAATGGGTATTTCCTATATATTTCAGTCCAAAATTTGTTCAAAGATAGGTCCTTTGTTATAGAAATGTCTACCAGATTTGTTTACTTCAGCTGACCATATTTGCACATCAGCCACAATTTGAATATTTAAACCTTCAAGTTCTGCTGGCCCTGGCCATGGATAGAATGAGTGTGATAATTATCATTTAAGCCACATACTAAGTATTAAAACCCATTACATAAAGTGTGGCCTGATATTCCCCGTTTTCATGTAACCATAAGTTCACTGCTGACAACTGCTTCAGAATTTATCTACAATGTGCAAACAGCTAAAACATGCCATCATTTACTGACTGCATCAGAATCACTTTTACACACACACTTTTAGATGTTACCTAATTTTTCTTTTTAACATTTACTTCATAAAATTTACTATACTCAATATGTGGATGACAGTTTTGATAAGTTTTCTGAACAACTCTTTTCATATGACCAGCAACAATGTCATCTTGCTCTCAATGTACACAGGACTTGAAAGATTTTGTAGAGTTGAAATGTTTTACATCCTGATTACAGTATTATTATACATGTACAACCTGACTTAGCTAACATAGACAAGCTGCTCCCTAGCATATCTCCTGTGCAAAAGATAAACTAAATGAAGTATTCTCTTATTAACTTTTCAAACATTTACTAAATCAAAACAAATTTTTTATTAAAATTATGAAATTAACTCCTACTTTGACTAATTTCAAAGTCAAAGTTGAAACAACATTTAACAGCTGCATATAGCAGGATTTGTTTTCATTTAAAAAACAAAAAGCAAAAAAAAACTAACGAGAGGAAAGTCACTTATGAAAGAGATAGGTTAGTGATGAAAGTTCATTGCAAAATGAAACAAATGTCACATTTTTAGAAATATTTATCATGCACATTCAAAACTACCATGTTTACAAAATACAGAAAAAACATTTTTTGTCACAGATGACATAAAAGTGTCTGCTGTGAAGCATATTTACAAAAAAAAAAAAAAATTGTGCATGGTGCTTTCTACATATTTTGTAAAAATTAACGACATTTACATTGCATAGAGTTAAATGATGAAAATGTAAGCTAACTGCATGATTCTGAAGAACAATTTTCTTGAAAACTTCAGATAAATCAGGAGTGAGTGTGATAAAAACAGTCTGCAGAATGTTAAGACCCACTGCTGTCTAGTGAAGACTCATGTATTTAAGTAACTTTACCCTTCTACTTTAAAAAGCTTTATAAGAACCCCTGGTACTGCCTTTTGTTTTGTTTTTTTTTATTGTTGTATTTTTAAAGTAACTTCCTGTTCAACTGCTTAGTAATGCGCAAAAGTGTAACTAACTTTAAAACTCTTTGAGTTTTAGCCAAATTTGGTAAGCAGCAGTTTTGTTGAACTGAAATTAGCCACGAAAAGAAAGGTTGTATTATGTGATTCTAGATTAAAAAAAACATCAGTCTTCTTACCTAGACAAACAAATCAAATTTCTTTTAAAATATTAAACATGTAGGTTAATAGAATAATGAGTTTATGATGGTAAGCAGGTTTAAAAATAAAGTAAAGGCCATGACGTAAAACACTTGCTTTGTTTACTTATTTTAAAGAAAAAATTCTGACACTATAAAACAAGCTTTTTTACATTGCTACTCTAGATCTGTGCGAAGTAGCTTACTGCATGATGATAGCAAAATTAAAAAAAAATAAAACTAACAGACATCTGTCAGCTAAATAAATTATTAACATTCTAATCTTAATTTTAACCCCTCAAGGATAAGTTAAAAGGAAAGCTTGGCTGATTTATGCTGTCATGCCTGCAGATTGTTCTAAAAATGTACAAAATGCTTTCAAAGCAAATGTTATTTTTAAACATAGCTCAGATCCCATATAAATCTTGTCTGTCTCCCTGCATTGGCAGACATTGTTTTTAGCTCTGAACTACTTTTCTTCTCAAATAAGGCAGAGAATTGTTGTGAAATCTATTTAGCAATCTATTGAAGCCACCATGGGAACTCAGTCACTACCTTCAGTTAGTGAACTTTTATCTGCATTTATATTTTTTAAAGTTTAATATAACATAATAGTAATCTTTTTGTTTCCTCTTAATAAAAGCACTTCAAATTTCAAAAACAAAATCAATCTTTTTTTTTTGTCAATGATAATTTCATCACCATGTTTCATTGTTGATTTTTAAAATACTACTTATCTTTTTGTGGTGAATGCGTAAGTAGTGCGTGTGAAAGTTCTTAGCTTAAAAAATCAAAATTTATTTAACTACAGTTTTTTTTTTGTTTTTTTTTTTACCTCTGAGAAAAATCTATAAAATGCTGTAATGTGTGAAAACTTAAGTTATTTCACTTTATTTAGTTTTGATCATTTTACCACATTCTTTACAAGTAAACAGACTTACCTCCAATTGGAGCGGCAAATGTACAGGCCACACCAACAGAACAAGCAGCAGCCAACATCTCACTCCTCCTGGACTCATTCTAAGAAGAATTCAAATAAAGAAATTCTAAAAAAAAAATAAAATGGCATTTAAAGAGTTTCTTATAATGTGGTCATTCACTCAGAAAGCTGACTTCACTAAAAGAGCGGCAATACCAGGGAAACCAACAAGATTTCTGTGTGACCAGATGAAAAGTGATAATGTTAACTATGGACTGATGCATGAACCAAATGTGAAAAACAAAAAAAATTTTTAAAAATGCATATTTATTAGAAAAGATTAACTATTTTTTTTAAAAAAATAATTTCAATATTTTGATTCTACTCATTGAATTATGACCGACTGACTAACCTGGATAGAAATTCATTCAGCAAGGAGATATATACAAGTCTTAAGGAATTATTCGTGTTGCTAACAAGTGATTTTGTTTGATGGATTTTGGAAAAAATTAAACTAAATAAAGACATCTGTTTTTCAAAAAAAGTTTTAAATTGCATTTTATATAAGTACATATTTTTAAATGTCTAGAAATTGTTTTTTTTTTGTGTGTCCACATAAGAACTGTACTGATATAAAAGGACTTTTTTTTCCCATAGATACTTAGGCATTAAATGTTATTAACTATACACCTGTCTTTCTAATTTGCCCCGCTTGCCTAATAAGAATTTTAAAAACAATAGCATCGATATAGAATGAACAGTTCACTAAGGTGTTTGTTCTAAACATACACTCTCTTTCCAACTGACCTCATGGCAGTAAGTCACAATTCCACAGACTACTTTCCAACAGTGATAACAAACCATTATAGCCTTTATTTCTGGCTTTCAAAGAAGTGGGACTCTCAATTCTTCCCTTTTGTTGTTGTTTTTTTTTTACCCACTGATAACCTTCAGAAAACACTGACTGAATAAAAATACAAATTCACTAACAAACTAGTTAATAATAGTGTTGAAATATTTTTTTTATTGTGTCAGGTAAAGCCTGTGATGTATGAATGATTGTTTGGGTACATAAAATAAGCAAAAACTTTGTGGAAAAAATAGAAAAAAATAACTTTATTAATCTAGCAGCATTTTAAAAAACAAAAACTTCTTATATACCTCATAAATGCCTCGGAAAGAACCAACTAGTTTCCCAAGCAATGTGGCAACAATGCTGGCAATATGTACAAATGGGCCCTTAAAAATAATTTTTAAAAATTAAAAATAAAATAGCACAATAGAATAATGATAATCAATAATAATTAAATATTTTTATAAAAAAGTATATCCAAAGCAAAACAAGTGTTTTAACTATTTTATAAATATATTTCCATTTTTCTTCTGTATAAAAGACTGTAACAATGATTCATTCATTTTAATTTGGAATGTACAAAAAATAAACAGACAGGGAACACTAATTTCAGATATTTAAACCCAACATAGTTATAATAATAATAATTATAAATGATACTTTTTTAAAAATCAGACAACTGATTTGAGTGTATTCAACAATCAAAGCAAAAATGAATTATTTTAGTAGTACTACTGCTACTAATAATTATAAAAACTTAAAATTACACTTTTCTGAACATAAAGATTCCACAAAACATTACAGGTAAAAACAATTTAACTCAAATTAGCAAAAGTCCCCTTTTACATAACCCCTTTTCATTAAAGACCCTTGTCCTACCATCCTCAATAATTAGGTTTTATTCCACTTGTTGATCACCTTTTCAAATTCTGCATTTTCCAAGTTCAAATGCCCAAAAGCCTAGCAAATCTTAGACTAAAACTTGTAACAGTTTGTTATAAATACCCTTGCGAAAAATGTTAACAAGGAAGACTAATGTGTAATAAAACAACATTTTGCATGTTTTGGAAAGGAGTGGATCAGTTTTCATTTATTTTCATGATTATTATATAGGGAAACCCTCCCCTCACTCTCTCTCACATGCACAGAGTTTTGTTTTCTTGTGTTAACAATTAATGATAAAACAACATTTTAGCTTGAATGAAGAAGCTTTGATCTACCAATATATATGCTGTTCAAAGATCAGAACCTTACAGTTGTAGCTGACAAAGTCATATGCGGACATGGGACATGCATATAAGAAGCAACACTTGCCTCCTTGCCAAAGGGCAAAGTGCTGCCTAAAGATGAACACAATCCAACCACTTTAGCCACAAGGGTGCGGAAGGTCAGATACTCTTTTAACACTACACCTCGGAGGATTGTTTTCATTTCTGGTATGCCAGACCCTGTCAGGAAAGAGACAAACAAACTGCTGCTTCATTTTCATTAATGGTTGCCTAGCCCTAAACATACAGCCCAGGAATGTAGCAGACTCACTGAGAGGACTAAATGACTAAAAGTAGAGCAGAAATAGCCCTCTGTTGAAATACTTTTGTGTGTATTTATACTAAAAGTTTAAGACAAGAGATCTGCACTTTAAAACTAATATAGTTTTACTTACAGAATACCAAGAAATCTGGGTGGTGGTGTAAATAATTTCTTTTTGTTTTTTTTCTCAGATATCATCCAACTTAAATTTAATGTTTACTACATTAAAAATATGGTAAAAATGAAGTTCATTAGATCTAATGAGGTTCTGTGCTCTAAGCAGAGACTCAGAAAGATGATTTTACACAAAATGCTACTAAAACTGTACATACTAACAGGTCCAACATTATAACATACTATTCATTGATTACTAGACTAGTAGTCAAGTGAGATAGATGACACTAGGCTCAAAGCAAAGGGCTATTTCTGCTGGTTGTGAACACCACTGGACAGACTTTGTCTCATTTTGGATGCAAATCAATGAACCAAGCAATCCAAGAGTTGTATTTCTGCAAGTAACAAGGGACATATTAATTATAACCTGAAACTTAATTACACATCAAGATTACTGATTAAACTTTCATTTGTAAAAGAAAAAAAACAAAAACAAACAAAGCACTTCTAATCTTATAAGAACTTTGGTCTCACTGACTGGTTGGTTCTCTGATAGTATACTTATGACTCTTATTAACTGATTTTTTACCAGTTAAGAAATTAGTAAATGAAGCACCAAATATTTTCTTTATTATAACATTGGAAAAGATTATTTTAATTGTAAAGAAAAAACAATAATGAGTGATACATAACTAACTCAATAAAACAAAGGTATAGTTTCTCTGGTCTATAATACATCACATCTATTTAAAACTGGAACTGGTGAAATGATGACAAGAACAAAGAAGCAAATTTACCTATAGCTTGTGGAGACACCAAGTGAGTAAATCCTGTGGCAAACAAAATAAATATCACAGAATATGCTATCCATGCCACAAACTGTAATGGTACAGAAAAGGAGAGTTCCTCGTATAACCAGAATTTTGCTGCAATGATTAAAAGAAAAAGCATATTGTGTTTACGACAGATTTCTTGTTAAATTAAAAACTAACATAACTTTGTCCAATTTTCACATGCTTCATCCAGATTTTCTGGTCAATTGTTTTACTTTTTTTTTTGTATTAACTAAGTGCGTTGTAGTTCAGTTTCTTGCAAGAAATTTAATAAACAATTTTTTTTTAATGATTACCTGAAAGGAAGCTACAAAGTATCATAATAGTAGTAATATATATATAAAAACTTCTTATTCTTACACATACTTTGGTCATTACAACTTATCCATAATATACAGGTGACTACTGGCCAATGCTTTAACATCTACCACCTGAATGACCAATACCTACCTACCTACTGCTTTCACAATTCCAATTAAAAGATTCTTAGAAAAAACAAAAAAACTTGGCAATCATCATCACTTAATGTGCATTAAAAGTTTACTTAGAATTACTCCTTGGGCTTTGTACTTTGAGAGAATTTCCTTATCTCATCCTATTCATTATTTCAACTAATAAAAAATTTGTGAATGAAAACAACAACAAAAGCCCAAGTATGAAAAACACAAAAAACATTCAAACCTGCAATATTTAAATTGGTGCCAAGTAGGGATAATGAAAATAATGTTTAGTCATCACCAATTTAATAAGAAAGAAAAATATCTTCATAATGGATAAGCATAATAAAGACAAATATTTGCAGTTGTTTAAGTGCAAATTTAGTTTAAAACCATCAAGCACTAGCTTTGTCAGCAGAATCTGACAGTATTCCTTGATTTGGTATCCTAAATCTAACGCTCTTGACCAGTTGTCTTGCTAACAATAAACAATTGTTGTTTGCTAACCTATAGGGTCCATAATGAAACTTATCAGCTTCAATAAATTACAAAACCAATTGCCTCTAATCATTATCCCACAAGTGGCAGCACAATGGCCATTGCAAATGGACTCTACCATGAATATTCTGTTAAAGCAAAGGTCCTCACATGACTACCTCCCCAGTCAGAAATTTGCTTCTGCCCAGTTCCAGAGAAGTGTTACTTGGGTCCATGGTTATTCTGCATCAAATCATCAAATTTTAAGTACCCCACTATCATCATCTCAGGTTTTGCTGAAACTTCTAATGAAGTTGCATTGGGCTCCAAAGAAAGGCTTGCAAAATTCTAGAACTCAGCTCACACTAGTTACAAGGATATAGGACCTCAACCATAGGGTACTCAGATAAAAAAAAAAAAAAAAGATGCATCATTTTACACAAATCCATAGTTCATTAATCAGTATAGTTCCTTGGACAAGCTTTCATGTAGATTCCAAAAAGCTTGTCAGAAAAAGTTTGATATTTATTTTTTTATCACAAAATAGACTAAGGTGGACATTTAAACATGCTGCACACTTGTGAAGCATGGTAATTGTCTCTCTTATCTTGGTATGAAATACAATCTGAATAAAGAGTGAGAGCATTCTACCATTAATTTCTAGAGTTGTCTATGAAGATGCCCTTGCTGAATGTGCAACCTATAAGTAGAACAACTTCAGAGACCAAAATGGCCATGTGGTTCTGTGAAAGTATGTTTGTTTGTAAACTACATACATGAAATATCCATATCCTGAGATGTAAAAATTGTTTTAAATGTTTGGTCATCTTGCTTCTAAAGGATAAAAACCTTTCAATGTATGCTGCTGTATGTTTATGCACATATTTTGAAATCATCACATGGTCACAGTGATTGTTACACCTCAGGTTATGGATATTTCATATACGCAGTTTACAATCATTTATTCACAGAGTCACATGGTCATTTGGTCTCTGATTCAAAATAGGCATCTTCATAAAGACAACTATGTAGAAGGAAATGACTGAATGCCCATACTCTATATTCTGGTTGTATTCCATATCGAGATAACACAATCACAGTTATCATTCTTCACAATGCTCAGCTTAGTAACTATTAAGCTTCAAATATGGCTTGACTCACTGAGAAAGATAATAAAATATCCATTTTTGGGTTTAATTTGACAAAACAAAGGTCAGATAATTTCTTGCATGATTTTATAAATCTACACAAAAAAGACGATGCTGGATCTAAATTTTTGTGGCATTAACTATTTTGTGCATGTAGCTACTGATAAATGAATGTGGATTGTCACATGCACAAAATGAAGCATCATTTTCCAACCCGAGTACCTTACAGTTGAGGTATTTTTGAAATAAGTATGAGTTAGGGCTTTAGCTCTGCAAATCTTCCACTAAGAGCATAATGCATCTTCAGTTCAACTTTCAACAAAATCTTAAAAGATTAAGTGGAACACAAACCCAAGTTAAACTTTATTAACTTTCAAGGATTGAAATGTAGTAGAGTCAATAGATTATTCACTAGCTATATTAAACTACTCCTGAAAAATCTAATTTAAAATAACAATTTTAAACTTCATTAAGTTTTATTCCAACATTTCAAGTACAAAACAATGTATTAAAACCAAAAACAATAAAAAATTGAGGGAAATTAATTAAAAATTTTTTTTCTTTCACAGATAATTTTAAAATATACAACTGCTTCTTTCTGCACTCAGAACAATGTTTAAATGTAGCAGAATCCAATTAATGACATAAATTGAATTAAACTTATTGAAAAAATAAGCATCATTTATCCAGAAAAGCAGGAAATGTAAGTGAATGCGTGGTCAAAACTTATCAATAAGAATAGTTTAATAAAGGTATTGTAATTTTTAAAACTTCTAAATTGTCTTTCAGTTTTGTTATATTTGAATGCATTGAATAACCAGGAATAAATTATTCACCCCCCAATTTAATTTCAAGTGTTAGGAAGTAAAATAAATGTTCTACTTAGTCTTATTTTGTTAGTAGCCATTTTGAGAATCCTGTGTGCTAATTTTGACTGAGTTTTGTTGGATTTTTCTCCATTTGCAATGGAAATAATGCAAAGACAACAATCTCCTGTCTGTGTATATACCAATTTCTGAAAGTATTTGTTTACAACAATATTATGTTGAGAACAAAGAACTTACCTTCTTGACACTTTTCAATAACATAATCCATTGTGAAGCTAAGAAGAGCCATAATTATACCCAGTAAAGCTAAGAAAACCCAATCTTCTCCAATTTTATGAAAAACTACATCTCGAAATTGTACACATCGTTCTGAAAGTCAAAAAGAAAAAAATCATCTAAAATTTGCTTCTATAATTTTTTTTAAAGATTTCCAGCTAATATATTACCAAAAACTAATGTTTGAAAAATTTAAATAAGATATCCAATGCTTCAGATATTTGTTTTTAAATAGAATAAGGAATAAAAAACACAACATTCTGAAATCAAGAATAAGAATTAAATATAATTTTAATATATTGTATAGAATAAAAAGAAATAAACTAAATAATTATTCCTATATTTATTTTTATTCCTTAAATTCCTTTCATAAATTTTCAAGATAATTAAATACAGAATGTCTTATTTTAGAAGAAAAACTGTTAAGGAAGATTAAATTTATTCATTCTTAGGATTACAAATACTTTAAAATTTAATATTTTATTTATTTTAATGCATAATTTTTTTCTTAAACTAGAGCAAAACCAAAAGAATTTTTGAACAGTTTTGTTTGTAAAGACAAAAAAAAAAAAACAAAAAAAAATATCCTTGGAATTTAGATCTCTCTCTCTCATGTCATCATCTCTCTCTCTCTCCTTCTCACACATTCAAGATTTTTCTTTTAAGTTATACTTTTATATAAACAAAAAATGAATGTAGCTATTTCACTTTTGTTAACTTTTAATTACTAAAACACAATATAAATGGTCAAACGGCAGGATTAAATAAATCATAACTGCAAAAAAAGATTATTTTGATTGATAGTTTAAAAAAAATTATATAACATTATATTTGAGATTATATGTGCATCTCATTTTTTGGCATGTGTGCAGAGAAAAATTCCTAAATCCCAGGTCAATAAAAAAGGAAAGTTTGTTGCTATCTTTAAGGCACATGAGTTCAGCTTAATCCAATGTGTAAATTACTGCATAGTCAATAAATGAATTTAATTTTCCTGTGATAAATGAAGTATAATTATTTAAAGTAAAGGTGACAGATATAGCTATTTTTACAATGCTCATACTAATTAACAATTGTTCCTAGAGTGATCCATCACTATTTAGAAACTACATTGGGTAAGGGAAGATCGCAAACACAAATAGAAAATCCAAGTAACTTGCAGCACTGGCCACTGTCTACTAATCCCTACATCTGACAATTAAAATCATCTCTGACAGGCAAACAATTATTTATCACCAATAGATGTGGAAAGTACACAAAGTTATTCACACAAACAGTTATTTAGGCCTACCAGTACTTCATCCTCTCATGAACTATCACACGTAATCATCAAAACTGGCAAGGTTGGAAAAACAGATAAAGAAAAGAGCCCACCACCTAAAACTGTTAAAATCAACTCATTTTCAAAACCATCACTTAAGTGTATATCTAAAATATTTATAAAGTAAATAAATAAGCAGTTAGATTTAACAAGTTATAAAATTTTTGGATTTATTTTGTGAGAACCTCATAATTAAGTTCTTTGTATTTTTTATGAAATTGGTACAAACAATTATTTTTTTCCCACGATATCATTTCACTGGAAAACAGATTTGCTTACAAAAACAGCCCCTTAGTTTCATTTCACTTTGCATGCAACATCCCCTCTTTTTTTTTTTTTTTGCTGGGGTTTAAACTATTTATTTGTTAGCATTTTTCTAAACAGACATTTGCAGAAAGAAAAAAAAAAAACATAAAACAATGACTACCTGCTAGAATTGTTTTCATAAGCTTGATGACAACAAGATATGAATACACACGTCCTGAATTTAAGGTAAATGCTAGCTGCATTAAGGTCCAACTCTAAGCATTCTTCCTGTCCTCCTAGACAAACAAGCTAGCTTTTATTGTTGCTTACTTAAGACTCTCCTCTCTCTCTCTCCCTCCCCCAGTGCTGTACCCCACACTTATTATTATTTTCTCTGCACTGTTGTATGGTTCACACCCATCATTAAAAGAAAAAAATAAAAAAAATGAATTCCTATAGCTGTTAACCAACTCGTATTTGAAAAAATAAATTACTATACAACCTCCTACAAAAATTTCTTTCATATTTAGCAAAACTTTTTAAATATCTAAAATTGTCTCAAAACCACTAAAAAATATTGTATAAAAACAGTATACAATTATCACTGTATTATTATTAACAATAAATCATCACAAACTGTATTTCAAAATAAAGAGTAGACAGAGTATTTTTCAGAATATCAAATCACCAATGTCAGTTACAAAAGTCTGAGAGTGCAAACCTTAGCTGGGAAATTACTACTACTCCTCTTCATTTCAAGATGTGGCAGGAAATCAGGGTGCCCAGAGTTTGCTTGATCTGACAGCAGAAAATCTTTCAGACAAATTATTCATTCCCTTTCCTCCACAAAATCTTAAGGTTTAGATACCAATGATACCATGTTCAAGAGTGAAAACAATTTTAAACCGCTGAGATGTTATCTTAAACAATCTTCTATATCAAATATTGTAGAAAATGATAACACTTAGAATAACAAATGTACATCCATCCATGTTAATCCAAATTTATGGAAAAAACAACAAAAATCCCCCCCTTAAGCAGATTTGAACAAAAAAATATATAAGAATTTTCAAATTTAAACAAAGTCCTATTTTTGATCAAGAAACTTACCTAAAATTAAAGAACAGATTAAGTTTCTCTGGTTAATAATACATTTTTGTTTAAATTTTAAAATTTCCAGGTTTGTGGTTTATTCATTGCTAATTTGTTTGTTTTTCACTAAACATCATTAGTTAAGTTCAATAATAAACCCTTTAAAATGTAAAATTATCTTTTACTGATAGCAGCTTTAAGATAGTTAAACTTGGAACATGCTTGGCAAAAGGCATGCAATAAATGTCACTAGAGATGACTTCAACAAAATAGTTTATATCTGTTTGTTGATAATAAAAATGTATATTGCAAGAGAACTAAAAGTCTTATCTTGGAACAATAACATTTTACATAGAGAGCCTGAAACATACTGAGTCATATAACAAATCTTTATCAACAAAAAAAAAAGAAGAAAAAAGCTCATCCTAATTGTCTCTCTCCAAAAAATCCTACCTTCTAACTGTACAAGCCAAGCCTTGCAAGATGAAGGAATGCTGTAGTTTTTGCACATACAGTCTGGCATCTGAATTATGGTAAAAGCATATGACAACTCCTCTCATTCCATGTTCTCCAATCAGAAATTACAATCTTTTAGCCTTCTAATGTGCACATTCTTATAATCTCTCTACACAAAATGTCATCACAAGCTGTATCACTAATTTATCCTTTTAAAAATCCCAGAGAGACACACAGACAGGAAAAGAGAATTTCTTGTTTCTAATGTCATTCAACTGAACTTGCCTATGATAATAAAAAAATGTCAGTTTATTTTATTAAGCCAAATGTAAAACAATTCCCTCTACACCTTTTAAAAGCCTTTTGTCATAATGAGTCTAAACATTTTCTAAGTAGATACTACATTACTGTTATGTCATTTGTCACACTCATTTTCAGAGCAAGCAGTTTCAAACAAAATAAAAATCCTAAAAGATTAATCTTCTCATCAATTCATCAAAGAATGTTTGACCTTTAGACAATACCATCCCAAAAATAAAATAAGCTAATTTAAAGTATGACATTTACATATACCCAAAAGTTATCTCATTTTGTTCCTCAGCCAGTAGAACTATTCACAAGTGCATCTCATATTTTCACCTGTGCTGATGTAGTTTTATCAGTGTGATAATTCCTGACCATGTTATTTTATAAAATCAATATACTTCATAAAAGTGAAATGATCTATGGTTTTAGTTTTGAAAATTTACATGATAAAAAAGAATCTGATTTGTGCAATATTAATGAGGCTTAGTGACAGATCTTAAAAGGCATTGAAAGCTCTCTTCTTATTTTAAAAAAACCCAAACAAATTAAAACTAATAAATCTGTTAGTGTACAAGGAAATAAAATTTTAATATAGATAACAAACAAACACCATCTATTACCTTAGTATCATCAATGACATTGATGATAACACTAGTCATTCCCATCTACATAACAATCCCTGCTTTTTAAAATTATTCAAAAGTTCAGTTTCATGAAGAATACAATGAAAATTAAATCCACTGGTTGCAGTTTACCTGTACACAATAAGAGCACAAACATAGTTTTCTTCTGGATGTTTAAGCTTGATCTCAGAACATTAAAAAAAATAACATTATTCTTATAATTAGTGTGAAGATTAGCAGCTTATCTTTGTTCCTTTTATTATTGAGCCATCTCCCAAGTGAAAGGGAATCTGTCTTTAAATGACAAGCTAGTGTTTTAACTATAAAAAGTTAAGAATAGATTCCTGACACAAGAGCTGTCATTTCTTGTTTATCTTTGATGCTTATACTCAATACTTGCTTTGCTACTTTATTAGTTTGATCCAAATTGACAAACATACCTAGGAAACATTGCTGTTTTTGATAGGCTGAGAAAATACACTTTGCTATGTTCTAATTTCTGTGAAATCACAGTAGTTTACAATAAACTTTGTCCTTTTCCATTTCATAATTTATTCAGCTGTTCTGTTCTTTGAAGACTGGGGGATCTTTGACATTGATCATTCCTTGTGCAGTTGCAAATGTGCTGGTCAATTCATTTATCTTCTGACTAACCTAAGCTCTTGTTGGCACATCTGAATATGTATGTATGTTATTGCCACCAAGTTTCAAAAATCAACTACTATTGTTGGATAAAGAAACTTCCTAAAATCTGTCATATTTTAAAAATGAATTTGGCCTTTATTGAACCAACCAATGATTTAACTACAAGATTTCAATAATTTGTGGAAATTAGTTAAATTTCAACAATCAAAATGGTACTATGCAATTTTTCAGTTCAAACTTCTGTCACTGGCCTGAGAAACTTCTGTGATGTTTTAATTTATTTAGAAAATCTTGTTTAGATAGGTCTAGAGGCATAATGGTGAGTGATTTTTCTTCCTACTCAGTCACTTACCTTACAGTAATTTGACAAAATGTGCCTGATAATCATTTTATGCCATTATAATAAGTCCAATTCTCTGGCTTTGTATCACTAATCTATAAATAGTAACAGTTTGTTCAGTTGTATACTCAAGGCCAACATCCAGAAAAGTTACATCATATCTGGCAGGCTATTGGGTTACAGCATCAATATGGTGCCATTACTATTGTTCATTTTTACAAGATCTAATCCCAAGTGAGAAAGTTTGAATTCTCAGTCCAGAAAAAGAAGCGAAAGTACCAACATCATCCAAAAATCTCTGAAAATGAATTTAAAACTTCCAGTATAGATAGTCATCAGAAGCTTCCTATCTTTTCCAAAATGAATCTAATGATGCAATAAAGTGCAGAACTTGTTGTAAGCAAAATGGCCACTATACACATTTTGCCAAGTCAAGATTGTTTTGCTTTCAGTGACAACACTGGTCCAGCACTAGGAATTGGATGATTATATCATGTGTTCAAGACTACTGGCAGTCCAGAAATACACTGTAGCTGTTTAGACAAGCAAAAGAAAAAAGAAAGGCCAGTGAAAGAAATTCTTGTGAATACAGTTTAATTCTGTTTTTAAGAAAATTGGGCTAATAAAGAATTTCTACAACTTGTGTGGCATATGGTAAACTAAAATTAACTAAATAAACTCAAAGACTCAAAAGGTAATGAAGTATGAGTTGTCAAACTGCTATGAATTCCTGTCAACACTTGACTGAAATAAACAATAAAAATAGGACTCCTTCACTTGCAGCAGAGTACGTAAGGCTGAATTTTTATAAATTTTATTGAAAACTTTTAAAACAAAAATAAATACACAATGAAATATTTAGATAAATGTATTCTTTGAGAGAAATAAAGGTATTCTATGAAGAAAATTTACAGTGAAGATGTTTTTATCACCATATCAGATGAATATTACATCTCACAAAAAGTCATGAAATCCAATCTAAGAAAGGATTTATCTTAAAAAACATTTATCACCAAAATTAATTGTTGTTGCCTTAACATTACCACAGATTTTTTGAAGATGGTGTAGTTTTCTTCATTTCCTTTCTGTTACATAATAGTGTGTACTTAATTTTAAATTTGGTATATACCAAATACATGTGCATGAACAGTAAGGAAATTATTTTTTTTTTTAAACACACTTTTTAGTGTTTGGCATAAATTCAGTGCCACTTTATATTTGCTGCGATTCAAAAGTGTGTGAAAACCTTTGGATATCAGAAGCGTGTAAATCTCTGGAATTGCTAGAAGTCCTGTGAGCTTAATGATGTTAGAAATAAAAATCAATTCACATCTTCCATAGCAAACAATGTACCAGTTCTTACTAATATGCCTGAAAAGCAATTTTATCAATTCATTTCTAAATATAATGAAAGCACCAGTTATCTTGTGAAGTAGAGACAGCAAAACTGGGCTGTGTATAAATTTGAAAATATTCCTGCACCTTTCCCTATCTAACCAATCTAATTTTTTAAGGACAATTCTGGTGGATATCACTGAATAGGCTATGAAAAATAAACTGTAAAACATAAAAGAATTACACACAGGAGAAAGAAACTCATAAATATGAGAGTTAAAAATTATTGGCTATAAAAAAATGAAGTAAAAGCACTTATTTAACTTTAGATGACTGCAATTCATGTACACAGGTATATCAAATTTATGCAAAGCATTTCCTTTTACACTAAGCTAGCATATACACTAATGAAGAAAATTCAGTAAAAAATTCCCTACTTCAAAGGATATTTGAAAAATGCCAGGAACTAAAATAATAAAGTGTTAGTCCACACTAAAAACAGATTTATTTAAAAGAATGACATCCACACAACAAATGTCTCAACTATGTAGGAGAAAGAAGTAACATGTCAATGCTGGCTTATTTATAGAGATGGATATGTATGGTTACTGATTTGTGTAAGAAATAGATTTGACAAAAAAAGAATGTTTTTTTAAAAAAATATATTTCTTCTTTTTTAAATTTAAGTTTTTTTTTTGTGAAATGGCAGTTTCCAAAGAATTAATTCAAGAGTATTTAATTATTGATTGCACATATTTATAATTTGTGGTTAATAAATTTAGCATTAAAAAAAATTACATATAGTAACACACACGCACTGCATTTTTTTAAAATCCTAGTAAACCAACTTAAGCTTAGATAAAATGTTTCTTTTTGCAATAAGAATGTCATGATTAAAGATTTTCGTGCAAACACAAGCAACAAATGAACCACTTGAATAACACCCACAGAATTTCTCATTTCAACCACAGGAGAATATACTGAATGTTTAAACCATCTTTTCTAACAATAGTTATACACTGATGGATGTTAGAAAGCCGATTTGATCCTTTTTTATCTGAAAAACAAAGTTGGTAGATAAAAATATCTCAAGTGAGCAATTAACCTTGTTTTCAAGATCCTGTTTTCCATAGCATGGACGGATACAAGTTCAAGCTGCATAGATACTGCATATATTGGTAACAAAAAATCTAGAGATAAATGGTAATAATCATTATGCACATATTTAAAAATGACCATTGAACTGAATAATATATCTGGCATACATACCAATTTTAGCAATGTTTGTATTACTATTTTGTCACAGACTGGTAAATAAAATATAATTTTGTTTTTTACAAACCAAAAGAATTACTTGTATTTTACTTAGTGTCTGAGAAGTGTACTGTGTGCTGACAAAATCATAGATTCTTCATAATACCAAAAAACCTTTGAAAAGAGCTGCGAACCTCTTAAAGTGCATCTAAGAAAACTGCACCCTCTCAAAAAAAAAAAAAAAACAACTTGTGATAAATACTAGATAATTGAATTTGACAGTGTACATTTAATTCCCCTTGTAAAATAAGTAATTGGAAGTCACAGAAAAAAATCATTATTTTCCATGGATTTCATCACAACTTGTTAATAGAAATATGACTTCACAAATTGTACAATAACCCAAAAGTAAAAAATTCAGGATTTGTACAGCCTTTGTCTGGACACCTCAGAATGCCAGCAAGTATTGTTGGATTTGGGAAGCATTGACCACCCTTTTCTTCAAGGCCATTTCTCTGATCAGCCATTTATCATGGGAACTACCTCTGCTAGGCTTGTCAATGTCTGGAAGTTACATGTATAGCCATGGTCAAAAGTTTTGCATCACCCCAGAAATTTAACAAAATCTATCTTCAAATTATGCTTATATAGTTTAACATTGTTTCCATGACCACTTATAAATGTCTGCTTTTGAATACTTCTAATTTAACTCATACTTTTTATGATTTATAAGATATTTTTGGAAATTATGTATTTGCATGTTAGATTTAAAATTGTTATATTTTTCAATTTTCTTATCTTTTCATATATGTATGTGGAAAATACAAAGTGATATGCACTTCAATATGTTAAAATAACACTATTATGCAAATTCAGCAGGTTTAATTAGATTTTATCAAGCAAAATTATAAAATTCCAGAGTGATGCAGAACTTATGGACATGGCTATATAGTCAGATGATTAGACTGTGAAAATATCCAAATGTGCAACATCATCAACCTGCCAAATAATCTACTGCAAAAAAAGTCACTGATCATATGGTTCCACCTGTGGACTACCATTGTAGATTAGCCAGCTTTTTATGCTCATAAATGAGCATACATTTTGAATTTCATTTTTTAACACATTAGGATATTATGTGATGTCAGCGCAGTTTACTGTTAGATTTTTTTAAAAAGTGTATGAGATGTCAATAATGCCTTATGGTAGTTTACATTTTGGTCACAATATACCCTAGACTACAATATCCTTAGAGTCACATACACACTCTAAGACAAGCAAAAAATTAAGGCCCTAGTGATGTGTTATTTTTGGATCTATAAGTTATGACACTGGGTGCAATGTTCTTCTTGTAACTTTTTTTAGTCTATAGCTATATCATGTGAGCCACATAAACAGGCCTTAATGCACCGCATACTGTACATTCTAGCAATTAAAAAAAGAGAGAGAGAGAAAATGTAAATGTTCAGAAGTCAGTAACAATATTTTATTCATTTCTGTATCTTGACAGATCAAAATATATAAATTACTAGTGTGGTAAGCCACAAATGTGCTTAAAATACAAAAGGCAGAATTCTTGATTACACAAGCATTCAGTTGTGTATTAACTATAATTTTTACTCATTAAAACATGCTTTTGTGTTTTGAAAATCAAACAGTTTTGAAACCTAGAGTTGAGAATTATTTTGCAGACTGAAAATATTAAATAATTTAATCAAAAAGTCACAATTAAATAAAATGATTAATCTGAACAGGATGTGGGCACAAATAAACCATCAGCACAGATAAAGTGCAAGTGTTCTAGTACTTCTGATAAATAAAACTCTGAGTTATCTGAAAATTTCTTAAGATTTAAAAATATATCCCAGTACAATTATACTCATAATATTACTAGGTAACAACCTTTTCCTTAAAATAAACTACTAAACATTCATTTGTAGTTAAAAATAAGCAACTTTCAATAATTACTTCAGTACTAAAGTGAAATTTTTTATGGACTCTGTTAGAAATAAGTGTTTTTGACTGATAAGTCATTTTTCAGTTGCTAAAGCTTTAAAGACATTGGGCAATCACAAAATTTTCAACAATGCTGGTAAACTATGAAAAAATTGCCAGAAGAAACCCAAACATTATCTCACAAAAATCTAAAGCTTATAGAAAATGCTAAGGTGATAAATAAAAATAAATCTAGTTTTTTTTTTAACAGTTTTCTTGACATTTTTTACTATCATATACATTGAAAAATGTCCATACATAACATTTTGCTACTCATAATAGTTTTACCAACCAAGGAACTCATGTTCATTCCATTAAGATCAGTCAAGTAGGCCTGCAGAAGGCTGATACTAAAAACATTAAACCACCGAAACACCTAAATTTAACAAAAATACAAAACTTACCCCAGTAAATCCAAAATCCAACTGTTGGCTTAGAATCCGGTATATCCAAAGGTGAGGATGGCCCTTTAAGTTGATTTGCATGAAACTTCGCAAAGGTTTGTAAATCACGAGAATATTGCCCACACAACTGAAGAGATAAATAAGGCAAGGTATGAATCTACCAAAAAGATTGCACAGAAGTATATTCCTTAGTCTACATACTTGAAAAAACACTAATCATATCCTTATCTCTGAATATATATGCTGAAGATGTTCAAATGAAATCCAGCTGAAATAGTATTGCCATAATGGTATTCATTTGAATGCTCATAGTACATCACATATTCCATTGTTTATATAACTATTCAGTGACAGCTCAAACATATACTATAGCTCAGTTTTGGTGCAGAAGACTAGACTAGATCTGAACATGTTGGAGAGTTATGTATAATATGTACTGTACTGTAAGGTAAGGCAAACTGTTTGTTGTTGTTTTTTTAGAAAGGTTGTCATTTTTGCCTTAATTTGATGACCATGCTGTGGGTAGCTCTTTAAAATTAGTTTCCTCTCCAGTACATTTTTCAATGTTTAAGAATAAATATTTAGAACAGGAAGAAACTCTAATGATTTAATAAATGCTGAGTTTTCAGTTGTAATAATTTAAAACTTTATTAAATCAAAGCAAAAAGATGCACAAACAAATTGTAAACCAAACAGATAAGAAATAATTTTTCATGCATAACTTTACATTCAATATTTGTTGAAAAAACTGACAAGTAGGATGCTGAGGATAATCTAATTATGGAACTAAAGTTTCTCATGAACTGGTAGCTATATCTCATTAAAAACTTTGCAGTCTTGCTGCTCCCCACTATAAATTTGTGATCAGGAGTTTTCAGTCTTTCACAAATTAATCTCAAGCTCATGGTAAAGTAGAACATTTCAAAACAGAAAAAAAAATTAATTTCTAAGCCAGACATTAAAAATAGACAATTATATTATTGATCCTTATCATATATTTCATTATACAATAGCAAATAAAAATGATTATTTCCTAGAGCAGATTCTGTAATGATAATCTCTAGATATCTTTTAATTCTTCAGTGGCTGGTTGGAAAAAAAAAACAAAACAAAACACATACAGCAAGTTTTCCTTAGGTGAGGCCAGCTAAACTACTAAATCTGTCATCAATTCTATTCAAAGATGCACAAAGATATAGTAGTAACACCTCTGTAAATGAATGGCAATGATCATGAAAAGATGATAAGACAAAAAATAAATTGTTAAAGATTCTTTGTATTTTAAACCTTTTAGAACAATAAGAAAAAGTGAGCAGCACCAGAGTCAAAATGCGCACATAACAGATGTTATAGTAATGGTAGAATATGGCCTGGTGTTAATCAACTTCAAGAGCATGATGCATACTTTAGCTACATCAATCAATCATGGGATGCAGGCCTGTCCCTGAAGGCAGCAAAGCAAAAAAAAAAAATTGATAACTGATTGCTTGTAATTTACTGCATTTCAAAATAATTAGATCATGATTTTAATAAGTAATTTCAATTTTCATTATATTTATAGTTAAATAATTGATAAATGAAATAGAGATAAACCTCCTAGACCATATCATCAATGATGAAATGTGCATATTAAGTACACAATAGCTCTTTTATTGGAGACTACTATTTTCAGCAGAAAAAATAGGCTGCAAACTTTAACTTGTCTGGCACTTTTTAATAATAGGTTTTTTGTTAAATGGATGACTTCAATGTTTAAAAAATATTGGTGGGCTTACATACAAATTTGCAATGCTACAGATGATGAAATACTTCTACATTGATTTTAGTCAACCACTTCATTTTTTGACCATTCTGAATGGATAAATTTGCTGATTGCTTTCAAGATCGCAGTCTTCTTATGAGAACAAATTTTTTAACTGATGTCACAAAAAGTTAAAAATAAAATTCTGAATATGTTGCAAAATGCATTGTATTATTCGAAAATTTTAGACTGCACTCCCGACTGTAGCCACAAAGAACTGACCATTATAGTACGGTTTGTATCTACAAGCTCTGGTGATATTCAAGAACATTTCCTGGGTTTTGTTGAAATTTATGATATAACCAGAAGAGGTCTAAGTGAACAAATAATGAGGGAACTATTGAAACTTAATATAAATATAGATAATAAGCATGGTAAAGAAAATGAAGTTCAAAAACATTAAATATAAATCCATGAGCATTTTATGTTCCATGCAGGTCCCATTCTTTAAACTTAGACTCTATCTCATTTTTTAGTTTAGTAATAACAACTCTGTTTTCTCCTCAGCATCCACAGAAAGATGGACCATCCTATTAAAATTCTTACCATCTTTAACTTTGAAGCGGCTTTATGATACTCACAGAGAGTAACATATTGATGCAATACAACCAATTTGATTTCATTTGGGAGAAATCTATGACACTTTGAAGTTCATCAAGGATGATGAAAACTTAAAAGGGCCACATGGTATCAAAACTAGAGCCAATACAGAATCTTTAGCAAAAACACAGCCAACTACAAATTTATATGCTGCATCATAATGTGTTACGAAATTTTAAACACAATAAATCCTGTGAGCAAACAATTGCAGTCAGTAAATATTGACATTAATTTGGCTATCAAATCAATTGGAGAAGTATTAAAATTTTTACAAAATTACAGAAAAAAAATGGCTTTATTGAAATGAGAATTTCTGCTCATGCAGATGCTGTTGAAATACTAGCAGTTTTTCCTCCTGAAAGAGAGATTCATAAACTATTTTAAAAAATGACTTGTTAATTATGAAAGCTTAGATGAGACACTGCTACAAAACTCTGGAAAAAGATTTGAGACTGAATTTTTAAAATACTATTGTTGACACAGCTATAACATCAATAAATGATTGATTTGAACTACTAGAAATTTATAGCATTCACTTTAGCTTTCTATATAACATTAAGTCAGTCATTGACCAATTGCAAGCCTGAAATTTTGCTCCAATATTATAAAGCATTGGAAGTTGTTCTAATGGTAGATAAAAGTCTGATATTGACGCAGTCAACTTGTTTGAAGAATTGAGATTGATATGCAAACTTGAAGATAATAAAGGACCAAAAGATATTCTAAAATTCATTATGATCATCATTTAGAAGAAATGTACTTTAACACCACAATAACTTTACGAATTTTGCTAACAATACCAGTATCAGTGGCTGGTGGTGAGAGATCATTTTCAAAATTAAAGCTCATTAAGAATCATTTGAGGTCAACTATGACTGAAGAAAGATTAGTTGGACTTTCTATGTTGTCTGTAGAATCAAAATTAGCTTATGATTTAAATTAAGAGCTTGTAAAGGATTCTGCAATGTCAAAAGCCAGAAAATTTAGAATATAGAAACAATTTTAAAACTTTTTAAAATATTTTAATGTTTTATTTCTTATATTTTTAAAATAATTATTATGATTTTTTGAAGCATTTTTATGACTATGATGTATATACATATAATTATAATCATTTATGATTTTATTCTTTTACTGATTATACTGAATATAAAGTATTTCCATAGTTTTAACCCTTACAGTACCAAACGTTTTCCAGCACCTTAAAAGTACCAAGTTGGGGTCATTTTTTAATCCAAAAATAAAATGGCAGATTTTCAAAAAAAAAAACAGCTTGGTACTTTGAGGATTAATTATGGATAAATTTCATATTTCATTTCAGACGTATTCAATAAATTATTTTGCAAAGTCCCCATCCTAAAATTACAAGTTTTTTCAAAAATGAAAAAATGAAAATTTTAGAACAAAATTTCATTGTTTTTCAAAAGAAAAGGGCAGCATTTTAATCTTCACCTAGGGGTGGCAAGGAACCTAGGTACAGGCCTAATGGGATGGCATACATGTGAATGATCAGCTTCAGAAAGAAAATGAACAGAGTTTAAGTTATGGAATGGTAAACCTAGAAATAAAAAGTTTAAAATATGCACAGTATAAAACACTGAAAATGAAAACATTCTCACTATGCCCACCCCATATCCACCATCTCTATTTAGTCTTTTCAATTGCTAGTACCATTAGTGTTGATAATTTATAATAAACTCATGCTATTTAATAGTCAGTTTTTAGCCTATTAATAATTAGAACAGTGTCTTTCAGAACTACTGGCAAATAGATAAGAATTTGTTTTGGATTCCACATACGCCTACTGAAGGTTAGTAATTTCCATGTGTATACATGCAAGTATCACAGCTCTACTCTGAGAAAATGAGCATTTCAGTTGTTTCTTTAGTTGCTAATGAAAACAAATATCTGATTAGTAAAAATATTGTGCATTGCTTTTTTCAGATTCAGTTGTTATTTTTTGTTACTGCTTTTTAACTAAAATGTAAATTAAGAAAACATTCCTTACCATCTGATACAAATGATTTTAACACCTTAATTAAAGTTCACAATTTTTATTCACTAACAATTAACTGGTATTGCTTGGGATTAAAATATTACAGATAAATTACTCATTTAACAGTATATTCTGATAAGCTTATAAACATAAAAGCTGCTCCCTCCCTGATAGTTCTAAAACCACAACAAAAAGTTAAATGGTATATGCAATATTTACAGTGATAGAAATAATTTTACAAAAACAGATTATAATCTTTAAAAAAAACATCTTAAAGCTGTAAATTTCGTAAATTGTTCCCAACAAATAACTTAGAATAACCCAGGAAACATTCTATGCAACCTGCTCTTAGTATTTACTTCAATGACTACTTGATCATTTTCATATCACAAATTCCTTACTAGTTTATCAAAAAATAAGAGGACATATAATGATAGAGTAGATTTAAGGCAGGCAGCAGTTAAAAAAAAAATTTTTTTAGTAAGCATAGAAAAATTACAAGTCTTTCTTGAAGATAAGTTACATCAGCCATCTCTGCAGAATTAAATTCTAAAAAAAGAGAATAAGGATGTAGAGAATTTTAACCATAATACTCCACATTAAAAAAAAAAGGTAACAAACTGTATAGTAAAATAAGATACAAAATGAGGTTTTAATATTAAATATGACACCAAAGGTCAATAAATGGTAAAAACAAGGTATGAATTAATTTAAATATCAGTGATACTCTTTCATCATTTTTTGACAGTAACAAATGGCAAGAATGGTGCTGTCAAAATGAATTTGAATTTCTAATATCCATATTTTCTGGGTGGTGCAGGTTGTTGTTCTTTACTAACAAGTTTTTTTTTTCCTTGATATATATATATATGTTTTTGCTCAGAATAAAAATCTAAAGCAGGTAAGATACAGACAGATATTTTTAGAAAGGTATTTTCAGCATATTATCTAATGGTTGAAAAGATACAAGGAATCATTCTAAACTTTTACAAAGACTTTTCTTGCTTTTTCCAATGTTTGACTAACAAAAACAAAAAAACAAAACAAGAAATTCTTTTTTAAAGAGTGATTAGAAGATTGGTCTTTCTCAATGCAAGTCAGTCAGGGTTAACCATAATGAGATCACAAATAATGTAAACTTTGTCAAAAAAAAAAACAATAAGATATTTGCATCTAGTCTATGGCCAAACAATGTTATATGTCTAAGTCAAGTAAAATACTTGAATGCTAATTCATGCAACACTATTTTCATGAAAAATACATTAGGAAATATACTAAAACTTTCTTTGACCATCTTCCTACATACAGAGTAACCATTTAATTGAATATTATTTCAAAATTACATGGATATACATCATTCTCACTGTTGTTTATCTGTATAGGACTGATAGATTTTGTCTATACACTCATTTTTGTTGTTTTTTTAAATTACAGCAGCCATATGATCTGTTAAAGCACTACTAAATCCCAAAGATATGCCAGAGAGGTTTCAATACAAAGGAAACTTGATTTCAAGAAAATCGTGCAGCATGCCACCATAGCAAGAAACAAAAAAAATGTTCTCTCTTATTTTGGCAATATTCTATGGCTTCCAAGATCTCCAGATTTTACTCAATAAGACAACCTTTTGTGTGGCTACCTTGAATCTCTGTTATATGAAACAAACCCTAGAACACCACTGGAATTAAAGCAAAGCATCAGAAATGCCTTTACACTTGTTCTAGTGTCTTGACAAAAGTTTTTGACAATCTCAATGTTTATTTCAGAAATGTGTTGCTATTGGTGGCAGTCATATACCAAGTGTAATTGGAGTACATTCAAATAAACAGTGAATTATATAAAGCTGACTTTTGAAATAACATCTAATAAATATCTAGTTTTTAACTTGTTCTATATAAGTTTGACTTTGTGAAGTAATGCTACTTACTAAAGTACTTTAGTTTTATAGTTTATATTATAGAAGAAAACTATCCTAAATGTCTTTATATGTTTAAATAAAAATAATGCAAAGATATAAATTACAGCTTCAAAAAGTAAAATATTATTATAGTCATGCTACAGTGATCCATTAAGACCTACTTACCTGTACATGTATTTGATGTGATTTTTACATTTATTTTTCTTTTTATTAAAAAGTGATGCAGTATGTAGATTACCTCATGGTAACTGCATATTTGTAGATCTATTAGATCTTTAAATTTAGCATTGACAACACATTTTACTTGGTTATATTCTTTACAGAAATATATTTAATATTATCTACATCATCTTTTTGTTTTTTTTTCACACCAGATGTTTTCTTTCCCATAATACTAATATTTATGTCTGTCACAAACATTTAAATTACCTACATCTGGTTAACTCAGACATCTTAAAGCTATAAAATAACTTTCTGGAAATTTCATAACTACTGCAAGTTTGTTGAAAAGTTAAGGTTTCTATCTTTTATGGAGCTGGTTTTTTTTTACCATGATTTACTGTAACTAGATAAATCCTATTTTAAAAAAAAAACTACAATATTTTGGTTGCAGCTGCATTCATTTTCAATTATACCTCCAAAAAACAAAAAAAAATTTTTAAAGAGCCATCTATTCCAGAACTGGATCATTCATATAAAAAAAACATATTTACACACATTATATCATAATTGAGATTGTAGGAAATTGTGTGCACTGAGAATACAAATGCTATTGTAATGAAAACTATATGAAATGAAAAGTTTTATTAATATTAATCAATAATGCATTAGCAGATGAATATTCCAGATATATTACACAAAGCATGAAAGTGCTAAGATCACTGTATAGTTTAGTTTATTGTTTAAAAATTCTAAACATTATTGAGAATGAAGAGAGAAAATTTGTATTACTGTTAAAATGTTGAACTTGCAACTTTTCATTACAAAATGTAACAAGAACTAAATGACTAAATGGCAGAAGAATCAAAGAGTTATATTTATTAACAGATTTCACTAACACAGAACAAGTTGTTTTTTTTTTAATTACTGTCCCATGTGCATTACAAAAATGTATTTGTAGCCATAAACCAGGTTTAGTCACATTCCTGACATTATGAGAAAAAGAACTGTTATGATCATATTTCTGTGGACAACTTGTGAACTCTGACCTGTCAATATCTGACATAAATGTCTAACTCATTCCAATGAGAAGCTGTCTGCCTAGTTACAGTACTGACTAGGTGCCACCTAAGAAACTTATCTACCTAAATAATTTGAGAATGCAAAATGGTAAAAAATAAAATTTTTATTTAACTGCTTAGGCAAAAAAAAGAGGATGAAATATTTCACAAATAAGGAAAAAATCTAATTTAACCCTTTGCCTTTTAAATAGAAGCAAATAGATTAATTGTATTGATTTGAACTAAACGTCTTTCACAAGTTTCATGTCAGCATAAAAATATTACTGCAAGTATTCAACAGATTTCTCAAAACAAATCTTACAAACATATCAATTAGATATTTACATGGATATATATATATATATATATATACAAAGTTAATTTGTATTTCATTTTCTGCCAAAATAAAATAAACAATTGATGTATAGGATTAAAGCAATTAAACAAGTTTACTTTGAACAATAAATTTGAAATCTAATGAAAGAAAGAGAAATTTCATAATATAGGTTAGATATTGGTAAGTTAAGTTTAATCTTAAATATTCTAAAGTTGTCATTAAATTCTGAAATTAAATAGTCATAGTTTAGTAGTTCACTATCAGTTGTAAAAATAACCAAAAATTACACATTAAAATAACACAAATTTCATTGTTTAAGATTTGCTTTTTGAGTTGTTGAAATCTTCTAAGGTTTTTATTAACCTTTTACTCCTAAATTGTTTAACAAAAATTTGGCCTTTAAACAATAAATGGTTATGGAATTTAATTCAAACCAGCTCTGACTGAAAAATCAAAAGATTAAGGATGATTTAAATTAGTCAGTCATGATGAGGTATATGCTAATAATAATTAAAAATATATATATACTGAATTTAAAATATTTGTAAAATATTGCAGATTTAAAAGTACTCAAACCTAAAAATACTGATTATGGAAGCTGCTGATTTTTAAAAAAAACAATTAGTCTGCTTTTAGTCTTACAGAATATAGTCAAGCCCACTTGGTTGAACTTCTTTAGTAGACAACTGCATAGTGTTGATCATTTTGATTTTCTGTTGTCTTTTTTTTTCAAGATTCCTAATGATACCATTTAAAACACCTATAAATGGAACTCTTTAATGTCCACAACTGCATTAATCTGGAAGGTCTAATTCCTTTTAGCAGTGGCTTAACTGCTTAGATTACTCAATAATAAGGTAAAATTCCTGTCATGAGGCCATTTTCCAGGAAAACAAAAGGAGCGTTTTTATTTCCCTGTGAATGCATTGGTGCCTACTTTTTGAAGTAATCATTAAGCTAGAAAGAATTTTGTTTTAAAATAGTAGTAGTTGTTTGCACTAAGCCTGCATTGATTTTTGTCCCAAACATTCTTTGCTATAAAAATCTGGTTGGTAAAAAAAATCCTCTGCCTTAGTCTAAACTATTTTCTGCTAAGACACAGTTTATAAAGATTTCCCATTTATTCATTTTCTTAAGTAAATCACATATTCAGTTAGTTATTTTTTAATCTCAGAATTTTCATTTTAGTTTTTGTAAAAAAAAAAAAAATAATAATAATAATCAAAGAATATTCAATTGAGGTAAATATTAAATTATTCTTGTTATCAAAAAGATTGTAAGCCAGCAGAATGAGTCTTCAAACAATTTTGAATTTGAAAAAAATACTTCTGCCATAAAAGAATATGCAAATGCAGAATTTGGAGGTGAGAGGAAGAAAATGCATTTCACTAAATTTGAGGACACTGAAGCTCCTCACTTAAATGGTTTTCCATTGCCTATACAAAGAACATCCCCATTAATGATTCACAATTGATTATAAAGTCAGAAAATTTTTGCAAAGAAGCTAGGTCAGCTGGATTGGAAACCCACTAATAGCTGGTTTGATCATTTCTAATAATGCCACAATATCATGTTTAGAGTGACATGCAGGAAAAATGACAACGTAACAGATGAGAAACTTTGTAAATGACACTCAGACCAATTTCCATAAATGTTAAACTTGTACAAGCCACAAAACATTTCCAATGCAGATGAGTTTTGGCAATGCAAACAAGACAAGACCATAGATTTTATAAGACAGTTATTACAGTGAGAAGAAATCTAAGGAGCATGTAACAGTAATAGTGGCAGCTGACATGGACAAGTCTCAAACTTCCAATGTATATAAATGGAAAAGATAAAAAAAAATAAAAAAGAAGTTGTTTTAAAGGAGTTCAATACTTGCCTTGCAAGTCCTTGCAAATATGATGCTCAATCTAACAGCTGGATCACAGAATAATTATATCAAGTGGGTGCAAAAATTCAAGCATTAGTTCACAACCAAAAAACTGTGTTGCACTAATTGTGGACAACTGCAGACTTCACTCTTCAATTAAGGGTTTCGATAATGATATTTTACCTGTCACTAGAAACCACAAACAAGACTTGGCCTAGGGACCAGGGCATAATCCAGCCTCTGAAAGAGTATTATAGGAAGGCAATGATTAAGAAACACCTAATAACAATTGATAAGCTTTCAAGCCTACCTTTTTGAATACAATAAAAAATTTGAGCAGCAAGGCAGCTGGTTTCAGTGCATTATCCAAGAGCCCTCCAACAACAAATTTCAAAAGTGTAGCTGAAGGCAATCCAGACAAGTAAAAACTCCTACTGCAGACACCACAAGCAATCCAAATATGGACCAGTTTGTGTCTGACATGCCAACACTGACAAGGCAGTTTAAAGAGAGTTTTCAGATGGTGATATCAAGAGTTAAAAGGCAATAATGCTCAATCAAGAATGAAACAACAGACTCACTCAAACACCAATCCAATTTTTGTATCAAATAGCTAAGATGTGACAACAATTAAAACATATGCTGCAACAGTTCCAAATACTGAATATACACATGACATTGTTAGCTAGATGAGAAATTTTATTGCTCAACAAATAGTAAAAAATGTTTTAGATTTTTGCAAGCCCAGTGCATCCATTTAATAAATATACACAAAGCACTAGTCTCTCTTTTTTTTACTACTACTTAATGTATTTATTAAAACTGCTTCTTTTGTCTACATGTATAATTTATTATTGTCATCTTTAAATGAAGTTTGTTTTTAATTCTTAGTACTCACAATCTATAAAGCGATAAGCAATTTTTTTTTCTAGTTGCCGTTTTCACCTAATTCATGTGGTAGTGTACATATTTTTCTCTCTTTGCAAGTATAATGAACCAACCTATTTTAGTTTGAGTAAGATAGAGAAATTAAACTTTACTTGATACTAAATTAACACTTCACTTTCATCATCTCAACTATTAAAATGGAATACTAGTTTGTTCATCTTTTAAGTCACTGAGTGATCTGAAATTGAAAGTTTTTATTAAATATAAATTAAAAATACTATGGTTCAGGTCAACAGATCCCAATTTCATCACATGATGTTTGTTTTTTTTGTTTTGTTTTGCTTTTGTAAATTCTAAAATTTTACAGTAGTTTGGCTATTACTTTCAAACCTTGATTTTCATTCTTGCAGTTACCAGGTTTTCTGAATTTTTTACAACTTTCTCATTCTAATTTTAGAATGTAATCAGAACTACACCTTTTTCTTTTTCTTAGGTTTACAGTAAATTAGATGCATTGTTTTTAACGAAAAGCATAGATACTTTTTAAGATCCTCTCTTGTCTCATCATAGTTTGACAGTCATCCTTGTTTCAAATAGATGTTAAGCAGGTTTAGAACATGCAATTTGGGATAAGCAAATAATTAAAAGAGAAAAATGCTACAAATGCAGAATTCAAAACATCTAAGATTATTCTCCAACAAAATCAGCAAACAAACGTTGATCAATTTATTTTTCTCATATGATGAATGGAATAATGGAATAAAAATTGTAAGTTTTAGTCTAGTCCAGTGTACTTTCAACAATACTCCACATATGATACAATCCCAGAAGTTAGTAGGAGCATGGGATTGCGATATAATGCATTTCAAATACAATTAGTTTGATATTTTACACCTCCTCAATGCCTATGTGGTAATCAATGGTACAGTTATAGATGAAGTTTTCTTGTTACACTGACATAAAGATAAAGGAACTTGGACAGTGTCAGTCAGTGTTTCATATTGCCATATAGCAAAGTAACTATTTTTTTTTCCTCTCTTGAAAACCAAAACTCATAAAACTGTATCGTATTTGGCACCAAATAAGTTTCCTTCACTAGTGCGCGTCTAATTACTCATTCTAAAAAAGCGAAAGTGATGAATACAGTGTACATAAGTAACTGTATAATAGGGGGAAAACTTAATACTTCGAATAAAGAACGTGGTACACACATTGACATGAAGTCTAATTTTTTAAACCATGCATATCCGAATAATCTCTTCTATCTCTTTTTCAGATCTGCAGATTTCATTGTGAATTCTGAAACTTCTTTCTAATAAATATAAGCGCATCTACCGAAAATATACAGTTCCAATAACTTTCTTCTCCTAGACGGACTATTCCAGCCAGGACTACGCTTCCAAGTCTCCTCCCCCACCCCCAACATAACTCGCTCTCTCCGGCCTTTAGTTCTATCTAACGCTTCTCGCTAGAGGAAGGGATTATTTATTATCATGCGTGTCTTTTCATTTAGAACAGAGAGAAGACGTCCCCCCCCCTCCTCCTCCTCCTCTCACTTTCTCGCCACCCGAGAGAAAGGAAGATGGTCGCTCCGTCAACTGTCAACTCGACAAATAGGGAGGGAGGGGTGAACCCCCCCCCAACACACAAATAAAAACAGTAGCAGTTGTTACAGATTTAGTTAACAAAAACCAACACCGCCTCTCCCCCACCCACCCACCACCAACAAACTCCATTCGTTCGTTTCCAGAAACTCTGGCCAGCGGTGAAGAAATCGCCTCTCACTTACCAACGTCTGCTCGTAGCCGAAGTTCTGTCTTTCCGCCATTTTGAGGCGACCTCTGCCGGTCGCGTTCGACGGCGACAGGTTCTCTTCGGCGAGCGGCGACAGGTCGTTCATCGTGAGATGATATATCGGGGGAGGGGGGGGGAAATATAAAGGTTAACCCCCACCCACCCCCCACGACTCGTGAGTCTGGGTTCTCTTCACCCCGCCGACACTGACGCGGTCTAAGAGAGTGGAAGAACCGGGGATGTTTGCCTTCCCTCTTCTCCTTAAAGTTTTTGAGGGGAGGGGGTATTTGCGACGTGTACAGTCTCCGCAACATCAGCTGTGTCAACACAACACAACAGGCTCGAGTTTAATCAATCAGATGCCCAGTCCGACCCCCCCGCTTCAGCAACCAGAAGAGAAGTTGGGTTTCTTCTCTCCCTCCTCGTCACCTTTCATGACCACAAAAAACACTTAAAGTTACCAGAATTCCTGGTTGTATCTATTAAGAGCTTTTAAAAGATAGTATACAATTTCTCTTCTGCAGCCACACCCTGTTCAGGCTGTTTGTTTTCAACTGAAAGATGCCAGTGTTTCACCTGGATTAGCACGGAATCGCGTGTAGTGGTTTAATTGCATTGAGGGCGCAGTCCAACAAAAGTAAACTGATTTCATCCTGTTGGCCAAACAGCGACTGTCTCACTTCCTAGTACTAAGTGAAGTACCCGGTGTTAATCACAGTAACAGCAAAAAGGTATTGGGCAGACATTGTTGGAGGGCTGCGCTGACCTGATATCGGGCAAACTGTTACCTGAACCATTCACCAGGTATATATGTGGGCGGGCGGGGGGGGGGAGTTGCTTGAATGCCAACAGAGTTAGTTCAAAATCGAAAAAGGACGACGGTAGATTAGAAAAAGATAAGACTGTTCTGCTCTCATGCATAAAACTTTCAGTCTTTTCCATCACAACTGAATACGACTGATGTTTTGCTTTTAACTGAAGCAAAAACACCAGCTGAAAGCAACAGGTTATGCATCCAGTTTGAGGTATAACCTTTCCCTACACGAATCGCATTCAATTTCTAAAAATTGGACGTCAATAAATGGGAGATAAACTAGGTAATTAAGAATCACAGTTGTCTCCCATCGAGCATGTAGAAAACTACAGTCGAACCTCTGAAATTCGGATTCATCCGGACGTGGGCCTCGAATTTTGAAATAAAAATTCAGAAATGATGAATACAGTGTACATAAGTAATTGTATAATAGGGGAAAACTTAATACTTCGAATAAACAAAGAATGTAGTACACAAATACAGTAAACCCCAACTGAAAACGCATTAAAAATTCAAGAAAAAAAAAGCAAAAATAAACGTATTTGATTTATTTACATAATTTTTTCCTGTTTGAAAAATCATTTAGAAAATTACATTCACGCTGAGATATAATTTGTAGCCATTATCGAAAAAAGCTATACCACTTATGCTGCTCATCCATGCAAGAAATGATATTAAGACATTTTGATGGTCACTTGTAATAAAAAATAAAAAGAACAGAAACCAAACCTGATATAAGCATCTGGATTGAAAAGGTTAATAAAATTAAAATGGTTATATTTGTGTTTTATCAAATAAAATAACACCATTTTCTATTTCAGTTAGCATTTATATTGTTAACCTTAGAAAATATTTCATGCAATGTTGCTTGTTTCATGTGTTTAGATTTCTCCTTTAAAATTTTATCTTGCAGCATGTGAACTTGTATTACCCTATGTTCTGTGAAGAAATGTTATAAAGCAAGAGCTAAGACGAATTCCCTCAAATTAAATTTCCTCTTCTTGAGGCTCATCATCTTCATTGTCCTCACTTTCAAGTTCCTTCGGGTTTATGACTACAAACTGGTGCACCCTGATCTCTATGTCTTCATTCAAGTCCTTTATAAAATCACTGTTTGTGCTACTCACATAGTTTAGGAATTCTGCTGCTTTTAACCGCTCAGGTTTGTTCTGGAACCCCCGCCTCCCAAATTCTTCATCAGGAAGGTAAATTTCATCTTAAATTGACCATTTTGTTGCTGAAAGCAGTTTTTTTCCATGCATTTTTAGGTGTAGGCTAAGTCAATTGGTTCTATCCATCAACCAGACATCACAGTGTATCTTTGATAGTAAACTTGCTTTTTGAATTTCTCAACAGGTGGGTATGCTTGAGCAGTTATCTAAAAGTAGGACAATTTTACAACCAGCTGGAAACCCAAACTTACAACAATGGGCATGAGCTTCAGGTACAAAATTGTTTAAACCATTCTAAAATTATTTTATGAGTGACCCAAGCCTGTTTGTTATCCTTGTAGATCACAAGAAAGTTAACTCCTTTAAAAGCACGAGGTTTTGCATTTTTCCTGATTACAAGTAACTTACATTTGTGCGTGCCAGCCACATTTACACAGGTAAGGAGCATAAGACTGTCTTTAGCATCTTTGATACCCTCCACCTTATTTTTTTATGTGCAACAGCAAGTGTTCTATTAACACCTCCAATATACACCAGTCTCATCTGCATTGTAGATTTGTTTTGGAGTAAGCCTTTCATCATTCACTAACTTAGTAAAATCAACATAACTCACTGCTGCTTCATGGTTGGCAGAAAGTTTTTCACTGAGATGTTAACATACGAATGCCATGTCTACTCTTGAATTTCAGTAACCAACCTTGTGACTATAAACATTCTTGACTCAAGTTGATTGCTTTACGGCACACTTTAGCTTGTGCGATGAGCATTAGGCTTGACATAAGAATATTTTCACTACAGCAAACCAAAAACCATTTGTAAAACACCTTATTGTGATTCACCAATTTTGTTCAATGTAGTCTTAAGCTTATCACCACCTTTGTTCATGTCATGCTCAACATAGAACTTTAAAACCTTTTCATTTTGCATCTTTATATCACAAATGGTGGACTTTCTAACACCATACTAGTCACATAAATGATGCACCAACATTCCCTCCTGGGATTTCTTCAATATTTCAACCTTCTTACTTATTGTAAATTTCTGCTTATATTTATGACCACCAACCTTCTTTGTGGCATCATCAATTGCTTTTTTTCTGAGTGGGAGACATAATAAGGGGTGATAAAAAAAAAACCAAAATATAAAGGACACTTTCTCAGGAGTGCGATGTTATGAGGTAGAATCTAAGCATACAAGAGGGCCACTAGTGGCAAGATACTGAACTACACTGGCATACTCCAAAATTCACAAATGATCAAAATCTATGAATTTCAGAATTAAGATCCTGAGGCTACAACTAGTCTGAATTTTAGAGTTTTGCAAAATTTAGAACTCCAATTTTTAGAGGTTTCACTGTGTAGGTTTTCTCGCAATTCAACTTTTGCTTTGCAAATTCTGAGATATACACCTACAAGGGATAGTGGAAGATCTTTAAAGGGCAGACCACATGGAGCATTTTTTCATGTTTAATTGATTTTTATCAAAAATAATAATCTTAAATATTTTAATATTAAAACAAACAAGTTCAAAACATCCCAAAATATACTTGATGATGATTTTTTTTTTGCATTAACTCTTTTGCAATCAAATGCTGGATATGGCAAACAAGGTAGTGGTTGTGGCATTTCAAGTCTTTGTGCTACACATTTTGATGCAAAGTTTGTTTATATTTATAATATTTAGTACTTACAAAGGCTGGAAATATTGCAGGTTTACCACCAGCAACTGATGAAAACAACAAATGTACCAGCACCAGACAAGCATCTAAATGTTACTCATGTCAAACATGCATATTAATCTTTTTTTCTGCATATGAAAGTTTATTTACTATCTCAGTATTTAATAGGAAAAACTATTGAAGAAAAAAAAAACCTTAGAATGCCACTTATACACTTCTTTTAAAAGATTAGTTGTGAGAGGGGTTTTATGCCTGCCCCTCCCCCTCTTTTGTACAATTGTTACTGGAAAAGGTTACTCCCTCAAAGAGAAATATGAAATTATTTTATATTATTAATACAATTCTACAAAATACAAACATTGTAGTGTAGGAAATGACTGTTTGGGACAGAAGGCATCTAAACTAAATGTTACATGGAAGCAGGCTGATTGTCTACCGTTCTATCATCAAAACTATAGAAAAGAATGGGTCAGCTACAGGTGACAAGACAGAAGTTAAGAGATGCAAGTTTATCAAAGTTAGACTTTTTTTTTTTTTAAATTGATCCTTTCTCACCCCACCTGAGAAACGAGGGAGAGAGAGAGAAAAAGAAATGTTTATTTTACTTGTCTGTCAAGTCAGATAATTCAAAATCCTTGATAGATAGAAAAGTAAATACTGGGAGCTTATCACGTCAAAGTGAAGGTAGAGATAGGGGTTTACAAATTTCATTTACAAGACAATACAACCTGGCAGGTAGAGTTTAGTTTCACATCAGATCTTTAGTAAATTCCACTTCTACAAACCCTTTACCATAAAAAAAAAAGAGAGAGAGGCTCTGTGCAAGTCTTTCTCCATCAAATTTCGAAACATTTGGTCTTGTGATTCACACACTTGCCATGGAACGTCACTTAGTGTATGTACATTCAGAAAGTTGACACCAAAATTAACTATAAACTGCAGAAACTTAAACCAATTTTTTTTTTTTTCAGCTGTTTTATGAATACAAACACCAACAAATATTCTATGGGGACAAGAGAGTTTTATTACTAACCTGGCATTTAAAGACTTAAGCAATGTTTGAGAATTTTTCTTAATTAATCCTACGTGGCTTCCAGTTGGGAAAAACTGGCTAAAACTTTCAAATTTTGTCTACTGGAAGTTTGGATTTTCCACATTAAAAAAAGAATAAAATAAATATTTTTATTTACCTGTTTCATCTCCACTAGAGGCTGTTACCTTGTGGTGTAGTAGTATGTGCACTGCCTCATCCAGTACAGGATGATAGAGCTGCTTGCTGAGGGTTCATTCACTGGTGGAGTATGTCCCCAGCCACCACTGTTTTATATATCAGCTGAATCACATTCACAAAGCCAGTACCTTTTGACCTCTTTCTAATAAATGTGCACAATGTTAAAAAAGTCATTGGATGTCTAGCCATTATTTCCAGTCATACATAAAAGGTGTAGGGAGGTGACTATAGAGTATTTAGGCAACACATGGCCAATTCAATTTTACCAAAGGGTTTGTGTTAGAGGGGTCAAGTTGACTAAAAAAAAAAATAAATAGTTTAAAATTTATTGAATTTGATCATTTAACACTAAGAAACAGTTAGGATATTTATGAAAAAATCTTTTTTATTCATTCTGAATTTACAAAACAATCCTTAGGAATGTAAGTTCCCTAAAAAAAATTAAATAATAATTAAAATTAAGTGCACAAATAAATAAGAAATTCTATGTTGTAGTTTTCTTACAAACACTGGGATTTACAATGTAGTCTTAAATAAAAGCTACAGTGTAATTATTAATAAATTCCATCTATAAGAATGAGAACTAATAAATGAAAATGACAAACTAAATGTGTGCTTTCTTTGGTATTCCAAATTTTTTAATCTGCTCATTCTTCCTATAGAAATTTAGTCAGTAACAAAGGTAAATTCAGAATAGACTAGATAAGGCAGAGTAAAGATAGCCAATTTCTGAAAATAAAATTTATCAAGCAATGTATTCATAGTGAATAATTTAAAAAAAAAAAGATTTTTTTTCATTAATATAGTATTAAGAATGGTTTAATGCAATCCATTTTTAACAGTGATAAAGATTAAAAATACTCTGGTCAAGCAGCAGTTATTTCAAATCTTACATATTACAGCAGCTGTCTTTTGTACAGTATTTCTGATTGCTAAATGTTAGTGATACGGAATTTCTCTTTTAAATGACAGTCAGCAAAGTATTAAAAGATAAATGTCGGACTAAAAACTCTTTAGTATTTGTGACTCATAGTGCATATCAATCCAAGACCTGGCATTTGTACATAGATAAATCAATTTTTGGATACCATCTATATACTTAGCTGGTCAGAGAACCGGGTAAAATTGGTGTTCACAGACACTGGAATTGATTCAGAATGCTAGTAAATGACCAGTCAAGTAATGCTGTCATTTTTTTCAAAGCATAACATATTTAAATGCAAACAAAAAAATGCTGCTTGGTTTTCATGAAAGGTTTGCAATGTATATAAATCAAGGCATACTAATTTCAAAAGCATTAATGAAGCACACACATTTATCCCTCCACCACACCCTACACACACAATACAAAAACAAGATATTGTTTTTTTTTCACTCTTTATTATGACAAACTGTGTCAAATAATTTTGTATTATTTAAACTAGTTTTTTTTTTTTTAAAATCTAGTGCACAGCGAAATTAAGTTAACACGCACACACACCCAATTCAAATGTGTTCATACAGTCCAGAGACAGACTCCCTGGTACACACGCACTACTATACAGTAATGGTTTTAGGTAGAAGTTATTTAAGAAGAAAAAATAAACAAACGTGAAATGCTGTATGTCAAAACAAACAAAAAATATATCTATGTACACAAGAGAATAGTTGTTTTAAAAACAAGACATTGTCAGCCAGTTATCTAACAAAGTATGGCTATTAGATTTTTATTTTTAAAAAGAAAGGAGAGAAAAATATGCACATTGGTGAAAAACATTTGCTATTTACTTTGTCTAAAACAGTGGCACATGTGACCTTAAGTATATTTCAGTTCTTTCATTGAATAAGGCAGCAGCAATGTATTCTGATAAATATTTACATGAATCTACAATTCATGATAATTTCCATACCAAATCAAGTTAATGCATAACAAACAGGTTTTAGCCATACCAACTTTTTTTTTTAAAAACATCTGATGCTTATTAAATTGACCACACAGAGAGGAACAGCTATGTCTGCGTGCATTCTGATTGCATTTTCAACTATAAAAAATATTCACAAACCAATGTTACACTAGATATCTAAAAACAAAGAATGTTGAAAGACTTCAACATATTTTACAAGTCATAGTGAATTCAGGAAAATAGATGGCACCAACACAACTTTCATACTTTCCATGAACTTAAGGGAAAAAAACTTATTTTGTAGCTGAACATTAAGAAAAAGAAAACAAAGCATTTTACATTTTTGTTTTAAAAAATTATGTACATCAAAATTACATAACCAATCAAACAGTGTCAAAATCTTCATACTATTTGTATCCCCAACAACTGTTTAAAAAAAAAAAGGGAAATAATTCTATCAGCAGAAACCCATAGTCAGCATGCACCATGTTGAGAAAAACCAATGCCATGCTAAATAAAGGTAATTATTTTAGTTTCTGATGTTAACACAGTCTTTGTTTCTTTGCTGGCAGTGACTTATGGTATTGCGCAAAAACCAAATACAGGCCAGCGAGATAAAACACTGGTGCCTATTCAGTGTAGTGTCATAGGTATGTGATTGTATTTTAAGATAATTAAGATGACAGACAGGTGTTTTGGATGATAACACTTGGTGATACAATTGTACCTATATGTATGTTACACACTCTACAAACTACTATTCTGTGTAAATGCCAACAGCATGTACACACATACGTGTGTGTGTGTGTGTGTGTGAGTGTTTGTGTGTATAATGTGCAGCACGTCACAGAAGTCAAAGAATCAATGATTTTACAAACATGACAAACTTGAACACTTCTGGTTTTCAAAGAAAACGTTTGAAAAAAAGAAATAAATGTACATCAGATTGCGATTTAGATCATGACATCACACTGGAATGTTGGGCAATATCTTGTCATCTTATAAGAAAAGAAAAAAAAATTCCACCAAATTACTTAAGAAAAAACTGTAAATTAGTAGGGGAACCCAGCAATTATGCAATGAGGGGCAAGAACTTAATCATTTTTAAAGAGCTTGTTGAGAAAGGCAGTTAAAAGAAACATGTAGTTCCCTTGTAGCAATGTTTCCAGAGAAAACTCCAGGTAAACCACTAAATCAACAGGTCTGTTTTTATTGGCTTTTGCTATCCTGAAATCATAACTTTCTCTTAGACACCTTGTCAGCATTTTCACAAGTTTCCAGTTGTCCAAAAAAATTAAAAGAATTTATATAATTTAACTGGCAGTTTTGCTAAAGTTCATGGAATGTTATGAAAAATTTTTTTTCTTCTTCCCTTACTTTTCTTTTTTAAAATATGGAAATAATATGTATGGTTTACTCACTGCATTATTTTTTTTTACTCTGAGGATTAACTAAGAAAACAAAAATTCCCAACATATTTAAATCACATGCATAATGCATGGTTTTATATCTATATAAAAGAAAATTCACACACACATTTGCAAGCACCTTGTTAGAATTAGCTAACGAGAAATCAGCAGGTTTATATTTCACACAGAAAAGATAAAAATAATACACAAATATAAAATGTATGTGGACGGAAAAATCCAAGTTCTGGGAAATGCTATGCATAGCCTTGCTGCCATACTGCAAACTCTGTTAAGCCATAAGTATATGAAAACAAAGACTGGGAGCTACAGGATGCATGTGAAATCTCACAGAGGTAAAACTGACAACAATGCTATTATTATCCAGTCTTAACTGCATCTAAGCCCATAACAATATAGAAATGTCTGCATTCACCTTACTTGCAACATAGCTAGTAATTTTCTAGCAATTAGATACTGGTATATAAGAGAGTTTGTTCTCTATATCTATGCAATCTACTGTTTCATCATATTTAAAACACGAAAAAAAAATCAAATTTCTTTTAGACTTAATTTATATTGATATCTAATATTTACTTTCTAAGAAAATTATTACTTACATAAGCCACAAATAGAATTTGTATGCAAGGAGTCTTGTAAATAAGTATTTACTAATGTAATAAGTACATGAATTAAACACTCATCTAGATTTATTACTGTAAGATTTAAAAACAGCTATGCCTTCCTTGCAATCTCAAGTTGTTGTTTTTTTTTAAGACAGAAAGATGTGTCACCCTGTTTTAAAAGAGTTGTGCACTGCCCATTTTTACATCATGGCCCTTGGTATATAAAACACAGCAAGTTGTCAAATTTTCATCTGAAATGCTTTTGTTTTAAAGTACATTTCCTAATGCTATGAAAGAAATAAAGTAATTGTAAAAAATAAAATAAATAAATATAAATACTTGTATAGTAGGCTTAAAAAGTTAGCACTGTTACAAAACTTAGCTGGCAGGTAGGTACCAGTGTGTAGAAGAAGAAGTATTAACAATGACAACATCATAGACAAATCTGTTTATAACAAAATTTCTTTTAAGTAATTTGTAGAATATAAAAAGCTGCTGCTTCAAAATTTTCTTTCAAGTTTGACAAACACCAAATGAAGAATAAAGCATGATTCAAAGATGCATTTTGGCTCTGAAGTTCAGGAAAACCATTTTCTCTAACAAAATGACTTGAAAACTTCCCACCTGCCTCTTGTAACTGCCTTGAATTAAATTCTATGTTCTGCTTGCATCCTGAAGAAGATTAACAAAAAAAAAAAGCAGCAGCAAACAAACTACCCTCCCTTTTATTGTCAGGATTAGTAAGTTCCATAACATCATGTCAGTATAACCAAACATCAGTGAGATTAACAAATGCACCTTTGTTCCCAACACTTGACCACCTGCATCACAACACCAGAAACATCGTCATCAAACATCAAAATAAAGTTATTGTATCTTGAAAGAATTCTGATGAGCAAATGCTATCTGGAAGTTATCCAGCTAAATAAAAAAAATTTCACTTAATTATTCTTGTTGCTGAAATTTAATTAAAAAAAAAAAAAAATTAACTCTCACCTTTAAGTTTGCACTGAAGGCAGCCACTGCCACAGCCAGACCAAGATTTTTTGAGCCAATTATCATGGCTGCACAAGGAGAGTAAAATAAATTTAAAAGGTTTTTGTTTATGAAATTTTTCTTTTAAGAAGAAGACTGGGAGGAATATTTTTAAAAAATCAAAACAAACTGGCAGCCAAACATCCCACCCTTATTTATTTTTGTTTATTTTTTGTTTCAAATTCTGAAGAAGAATGTCAGAACACAAACCATGGCATCAGGAATGGTTTATTAACATGTAGACAACCGTGACTTCTTATCTGGGCAGTAATCGTGATCTGAATGTGATGAGAGGGAGATTGTCCGTTTGTAGGTATAGCGGGTTATCTCGTAGTAGCCCGGGCAGTAGCTGCTGTTCTGAGAACTGAGGCTCATTGTTGATGCTGTGCTCGATGTTCGTTGTATGGCCTGTGACTCACTGCTGCAACCACTTGTTAGTGCCCGAAACTCCAGCAGAGACTTCCAAATTTTGTTCCTGTGTGCAGTGCCTATCTGCATTTTTTCCAGATCCTGGAAAAAGATGGAGACAGCATATCAGTACATTCTTCCTCAGGTAAGCACAAGAGACTCTCACTGGTCTTATACATAGTGAAACACCTATAAAAATGTTAACAAAGCAGCACTAACCTGATCTACTGATAGAAGTTTATAGAACCTGGCACAATAATTGCATTAAGAGCTTGACAGAACAAAATCCTGCCATATCAGTAGTAGAGGGTTGATTAAGTACAGCATCAAATTTCCAAATCATTCTATGAAAATTTACCAACTTTCAGGAGATTAGCAAAATTAACTATTCTTCAATGGGTTTCCTCAGATTATTTCACCTGTAAGATCTTGAGAACATACTTAAAACAATTTTTTTTCATAGCCCTCAGCATATTACTTGAAATTTATTCAGATAATTCAAAAAGAAAAAGCAGTGTACAGAAATGAGCTCTAAGATTTTTAAATGTAACAAAAAATATATCACAATATTTGTTATACCGATAAAACTTAGGCATGGGAAATAATTCCTCTTCCTAAAAGAGCAATGCAAAAGTAGTGGCAACAATATTTGGTAGTGTTAGCCAACTATGGGTTCAACTAAGACTTCTCCTCTTCGCAAGATGAACCTAATTTTAGGCCATTTATTAACAAAAACCTGAAATAGAAAAGGTTGATTTTTTATGGCTTTTTTTTGGTCTTCCTACTCACTCTCCTTCAAGAAAATCTGTACGAGTGACTGTTGACCTGTATACTTGCTTATTATATTAGGTCATTACAAAAGTTTTGCCAGTTTTTAATATTATGTTAATTTAAGGTTCATTCTTTGCTTGTTTGTGAAGGTGTACGTAGAAAAGTTATATATAGTTTTGTATCGTGTGCTTTGGCATACATTATGCAAAATTTACCCTTTTAAAAATCATAAAACGGATATTTGTTTTAGGGTTCTGAGTAAAGCATGGATAGAAACGTTTTTCGTGCCATTTTGCTTCACGAGTTCAAACTAAGCCACAAAGCGAGTGAGGCAAATTGTAACATTAAGTAAGTATGAGGTGAGGACACAGTAAATGAGCGCACAGTACAACGATGGTTAAGTTTTGATCAGGAGATGTGAGCCTTGAAGATAAGGAATGTGGTGGATGTCCTTCCAGCTGTGATGACGACCGTCTGAAAGCCTCAGTTGAAGCCAATCCAAGAAAAACAGTATGAGAAATTGCTGGAGAGCTTGATGTAAGCACTGCAACTGTTTCCCGGCGTCTTGACACAATTGACAAGGTAAAAAGGCTTGACGAGTGGGTGGTTCACGAGTTGAATGAAATAACAACAAAATCATCTGGTGGAGATCTGCTCTTCGCTTGTCATAAGAAAAAGCCATCGCATCTGAAAGGTACTGTCGCAAATTAAATGTTGTTCATCAGAAACTCTCCCAATGACAGCTAGCATTGGTTAATCGAAGAGGCCAAATCCTGCTCCATGACAATGCTTGTCCTCATGTTGCAAAAGTGACTCTTCAGAAACTGAACACATTGGGGTACTAAGTTCTCCCTCACCCAGTCTATTCACCAGGCCTTTCTTCCACATACTACCACCTTTTCAAACCAAGCAGCAATTGAAATTGCCAACAGTTTACTGACTCCAAAAATCCAGATATTTTTCAAAATGGTATGTGCTTGTAACTTGTTGGCAAAAGTGAATCCAGTATAATGGAACTTTGATTAATAAACTTCGCATTTAGCAATGATATGAAGTCTCATTGTTGCGGTAAAAAAACCGACAAAACTTTTGTAACAACCTAATACTTGCAGCAAATTACTACTTACAAAAATATCAGTCATAACTAGAAGAAAGTCCAAGCTGGTAACGCAGGAAGACTTCAAAGAGTATTGATTCGTATAGTATATTAATCAAAGAATCATATACTTTTATAGATGTTTTTAAAGTATGAAAAATGCCATGAGACAACAAAATCTCAGTTCATGTCATTAAAAGGGTAGTCAGTTGAGAAAAGAACTTCAAAACACTATTTTAGTTTTTAAAACATTCTAAAGACTATTTATTCAAATATTCACCCATCTCTACTGTGGCGATTGGATCTGAAGAATTAGCAAACAAAGCATCCTGAAATAACTGAGGAAAGTAATAATTCCTCAATCAAATGAACATTGTTCTTGTTATGTAACATTTATGTCCATAATGAGATCATACCTTTACATTTCTAAAAATATTTAGAAAAACCTATTTTAGAGAAATGTATAAAATAGCTTTAAAAAGATAACAAATAACACTGATGAACTTAGTTTATTAAAATTAAAAAACAAACAAATAATGACTATATACATAAAGTATAATGAAATTTTAAGCTAGTAATGATAATATGTAGTAGTAGATATTCATGCACAGTGATCCCACTTAAATCAAAATGTTTAACTATTATCAGCTAACAGAGTTAGATACAACAAAGTATGATATACAAATCATTGAGCAGACAATAAATGAATCCAAAATCACAGCAGAAACTTGTATGGAAAACAACAGAGCTAACTACAATGTGAAGTCACAATGAACCAACCTGCTAAGTGTCAGCAGTAAAACAAACATGAATTCATTCTATACGTCAAGGTAAAATGTTAAACGTTAACAATTTTTTTTTCTGTAATCTTTAATTGTTTTTCATCTGATTTCCCCTTTAAAAGGTACAATTCTAAAATTAAAAACTTTCTGAAAATCAATGTTGATTCATAGACCAAGAACAGAATATCTAGTTGATGCAAACAGTGATCACAATGATCCAAAGACAGGTGCACTTACCTCCAAAGTAAATTCATCTAGTTGAAACATGTTGTGTAGACCCTTCTGCAAAAAGTTGTCAATATACGCAGCAAGCCCAAGCTTGGTTAACCAGCTGCATAAAGTATAGAGAGAAAAAAGAAAACACTTATAAAAAAAATAATTTTTTTTTGTCAACTTTGGTTTTTGGTGCCTTAGAGAAAAACCTCCAGCTCTTCATTATTTAGTCATTTAGGAAGTTGCCTATAGGTCTAAATCTGCTCACTGTGAAGAAAATCAATCATTTGTTTTGAATATAATCACTCTGACCTGAACACCACATCTTTTTTCTTCTTATCTTTTAAAAAAAGTTTGCTGATTAGACTGAATATATGTATTACATCAAGATACATTAGTATTATCTTTATAAGCTAATTTCTCTGCAAGTTTTTTTTTTAAACAAAGGTAAAATAAAAGAACTGATAAATGGGCAGCATAAGACTGACCTAGAAATGGTGCTGTCTGCAGGCTGACTGGCTGTGCTAATTTGTTCTTCTTCGACTGCCTGCTGTCCATTCATGTGTCTTCCATTCTGCGACCCACTCAACATGTCAGAGTCTGGGCTGAATGGTGCTGTTGGTTGCCTGGCATCTGCTGAATGACCACTGCTGCTGGGTATGGATACAATACGAGTCAAAGAATTTCTGCAGAGAGAGAAAAATATTTGCTTGTTTTTTTTAGCATTATGATTGCCATGGAACTTTTCTACTGTTGCTGCTGGCAAACAGAACAGCAAATTAAGTTTTTAACTTTTCTTTGCGAAAGAGTAAAAATAAAAGTGCATGTGAGAGATGCCATCACAAGTTTTTAGAATCCCAGAGTTGCTAGTTAAAACCATTTTTTTAAAATTTCTTTGTATTATTAAAAAAAAAAAAAAAATGTTAGAAAATAAGTCTTGAAAATCTGTGGGTCATTCAAAAATTACTTTACTTGATATGGTAGAGAAATAGCATATAGAAGTTAATTTATTATTAAAAGTTCACTAAACAACAAACATTTCTTATTTAGAGTACTAGAGGCAGAATCAGCATTCAGAAAAATTATTAAAATGTGCACATCACACACATTCTCTTCCATGGGCTTTGCTAAGACCAGTCAGTAGTGGATTTCTTTCTTCCCTGCACCAGATTATGAGCGAGAGTTTATTCTGGGTCACCTGGTTATCTCCTGTTTCTATCATCAAGAGAGTTCTAGTAGGTGTTTCTGTTAGGGTGGTCAAAGTCGGCATGCACTTCTTTTTTTGTGCCGACTCATGTTCTGCCTCGGTAAGTGTTCAAGGTTGTAACATCTCATAGTGCCGCGCTCCTTAGAAGAGACTGACAAGAAATCATTTCTAAGCCATGGTGTAATGAGATAAGTATATTTCTTTCACAAATTTGAAAATTATTTTCCTTGATATTTTCAGGAAATCCCTCCTCCTTCTTTCTCCAAGAGAGAGACTGCTCTAGTGCCATTGCCATTTTCCCATATCTCAACTTGTCATTTCTTTTACTATCTCTTACAAGTTCTTGTGTGTTACACACGTTCCATTTTGCTGCATGGACCAGATGAATACAAGTGGAGAAAACTTGAAAAAAAAGTACTGTGATTGAATTATCAGTCCAATGCAGACAGCAGACATCATAAGACCAACATCATATTAAGACATTCTTTAATTGCAAGAATGTTTTACAACTGCATACAGACTGTCATTACACAACCAAACTACATATCAGTGACACTAATGGCAAAAATAAGACCAGTACTCCCATGACTAGTGTTAACTATACATGTGCATGGTCTTGTCTTTAAACTTTGTGTCTGTTTTTTTTTTTTCCAGCTGAAGGCTTTCTTTTAACTTCTCAAATAGTTTTTAAAAAGATATCTGGCTTTTCCAGCAAAATAAAATCACGTTTCTTCTGTTTCCTCTGCCAATTCATTTGCCTCTTTCTGTAGGACCTGTACACTGCTCTCCAGTTTTTGCTGCTGCTTGGTGCATCTCCTTTTTGTAGCTTCTACATTATGCTTTAGCTTAGGTGTCAAGTACAGCTGAATATGTTGGTAGATTTAGCACAGACACTGTCAAAGCTAGTTTGTAGAGCAACAAACGTCTTCTCTTACATGTCCTCAACCAGGAGTTCTTGTTGACAAAGGAACCATGCAATGGTACCACTCTTTAAGCTAAAAATATGGCTATAATTAATGTGAAAAATACTATTAGCTGCAAGATATCTGCTAAACATGTTGTTTTGATAGGAGTTTCAACACATAACTATAGTTAACATTTAATGATTTTTCCATGATGTAGCAGGGATCCCTAACCCTTTTCATGTTTTAGGCCAGATTTAGATGTTCCTCTTGAATCACAGATTGGATTCTAACAAATCCAAACTTTAGTATTAAATGACATTAACAAAGAATAAATAAGAGACACACACATTTGGAAATGCACATTTTTTGTTGTTTGCAAGTGCAAAATATTAAATTGGGATATATTCAGAAATTTAAATTCCTAGAGTTGGATTTTTACCGTCCTGTTTAGTTTTATTGAGAACATTGTGCCTATTTCCAGCTGACCAAAAAATTAAAATCAGGCTGCATGATCGACATGCATATTGTCAGTGTATGATGTGAAAGATTATCTGTTAGTCAGGATTGTAGTTAAGATTTTAGGATCATTAGTTTCAAAAAAGTGTCATGTTAATTTACATTTGTGAACAAACATGGTGATTTTTCATACAATCTTTAAATTTGAATGTATTTTGTAGAAGACCAAAATAAATAAGTCCACACGTTTTGTACATGTCTATAATTCTGCTAATTCCAACTAATACATGCTCACCCCTCATCAATGTTCACTTCCGGCAGATTCTGAAATAATCAAATCTTCTTGACATGTTTATGTAAGTCTTAAAATCAATCTTCAAATTCCATTTGAAATAGTTTCAAAGCCTCAATGCACTTACAAGCTGAAAAATGAATTGAACAGACATTTTTCTCAAAGAAAAGGTTAAGCTGGAACCAGAACTGTTGATTTGTAGCACAAGAAAAATATTGATTCAAATTCAGTCATTACTTTGGTATGATACAAAATAACACCATATTTCACTTCCATCTTGTAAAGGAACAGCTGAAATTGACAATGATTCAAACTGTAATTGTAGATAAAGTGCACGCATGAAACAGCATTCATAACAGATCCTTATCATACAATTTTACTGCATGAAGATGGATTATAAATGATGCAGTGATGCTGCATGTGAAGTTCAGCACTTAGTTGTTGTATTTCCTTATTATTTTAAATTATAAGCCCCGATTTATTTCTTACTATATTTTCCCTCTATTGTCAAACTTCAGGTTTTTCCTATTTAATTAAAGCAAGTTTACCATTTGACATACTTTAGAAAAATGCCTTCGTCTGTGGTTATTACTTTCATGATCAGAAAGTTAGCTAACCCCAAACATTGCATCAATTCCTCAAACAAAACTAGGTTCTGCTGCTTCTGAAACACTATTACTATCATCAAGTGCTAACAAGAAACAACCAAAGATCTTGGTTCTTTCCTTCGCCTAGGAGAACTAGTTCTCTTCCATTCCTTCACTTTGTCTGGTAAATGTACTCATAAACTTACATTGCTGATACTACTACATACTTCTTCAATTACTTTCATCAAGCAATTGTTTTTTTTAAGACTAATTCGCCATTTGTAAATAACCTTCTTCCATCAACAATCAACTCAGTTACATGGTAAATAGCTTGGATAGCTGTTATTTTCCTCCACATGCTTTAAAATGCTTTGCTGGTTGGCTACATCCTTTTGAGTGATTTAATTTTATTATCTTGCAACTGTCTTTGCAAATAGTTGTACCTTCTCTTTCTGATGCGTGGCAATGCCGCCGCCTGATATTGTATTCTTTAAGAACTGAAATGCTCTCCTTACATATTAGTGTTTTCTCCTTAGACTACACAAAAAATGTAGTCACTAGTCCATTGATCATTAAATACCCAGCATTCATGTAGCCTTTACAGCTAAGATTTTTTTAGCATTAGCCAGCCTAGAAACATGTGCCCAAACCATCTTTGTTGCAAAAGATATTTCAAGAGGGAAGGCAAATCATGCCTCTGCTGAGAATCGTGGTATTGGTTTTCAATGTACTTGATTTATGCACTGTATTTAGAGCTTAACTCAAGTAATTAAAGAGAATGATTTAGTCTGCTTAGTCAATAAACCAAGTTCTTCCTTCATATAGACGGTAGCAATAACTGAATAGACAAGTACATGTATAAAAGAACATAAAACTATAATCTGATCTTAAATGCTTATAAATATAATAACTAATGCACACATTAGATAAAAAGATTGATGAGCAACTGTTTGTTAAAACAATCTCAAAAACATGCTTGCCTAATTGCAAAAGTTTGCCATAACAGCTTTAATCAATACACAATGCCATGGATAAAGTATTCACTAAAACAGTTCAATAGTTTGCCAGAAGTATTCAATAGATAGGGCCCTAACTCACTCAACTGTTAAGTTTCAGGGAGATAGAGAAACAAAACAAAACTTGGGTTGAGTACCATTAAGCAAACAGCATCAATCATTTGACCACTCATTTGACTTTTATATTATTAATTTGGGGTTTATTATTTGCATGCTTGAGAAGGCATATGTAGATAAGTTATACATCGTTTTGTAGTGCGTGCTTTGGCATACATTATGCAAAACCTACCTTTTTAAAAATCCTAAAATGGATATTTGTTTTAAGGTTCTGAGTGAAGCATGGATAGGAAAGTTTTTTGTGCCATTTTGCTTCACGAGTTAAAACAAGGCCACAAAGCGAGCGAGGCAACTCGTAACATTAAGCAAACATGGGGTGAGGACACAGCAAATGACCACAGTACAACATTTGCAAAGTTTTGATCAGGAGAGGAGAGCTTCGAAGATAAGGAACGTAGCAGACATCCTTCCAGCTGTGATGACCGTCTGAAAGCCAAGCTGATCCAAGAAAAACAGTGCAAGAAATTGCTGGAGAGCTTGACATAAGCACTGAAACTGTTTAGCAGAATCATGATGCAATTGGCAATGTGAAAAGGCTTGACAGTTGGTGCCTCACAAGTTGAATAAACAACAACAAAATTGTCAATTGGAGATCTGTTCTTCACTTGTTATAAGAAACATAAATGACCCATTTCTTGACCAAATCATTATATGCAATTGAAAAATGGATCCTTTACGACAATCACAAACAATCAGCAGTGACTCGACAGAGACAAGGCATTTAACCACATTCCAAAACGCAGCCTCCACCTAAAGAAGGTCATAGTAACTGTCTGGTGGATTGCAACTGGTGTCATCCACTATAACTTCATGCAACCTGGTGAAACCACCACAGTTGAAAGGTACTGTCATGAATTAAACGTTGTTCATCAAACTCTCCCAACAAAAGCTGGCATTGGTGAATCAAAGAGGTTCAATCCTGCTCCACAACAACACTCATCCTCATGTTGCAATAGTAACTTCAGAAATTGAACACGTTGGGTACAAAGTTCTCCCTCACCAGTATACACCAGACTACCACCTTTTCAAACACCTTGACAGCTTACTCTGTATGAAATCTTTCTTTAGCCAAGCAGTAGCTGAAACTGCCTTCCAACAGTTGACTGACTCCAGAAATCCAGATTTTTTTCAAAATGGTATAAATGTACTTATAACTCATTGGCAGAAGTGTATTGATTGTAATGGAACTTACTTTGATAAGTTTTGTGTTCAGCAACAATATGGTTTCATTATTGCTGTATAAAAACCAACAAAACTTTTGTAACAACCTAATATATCTTGCATATTTCCAGTTTCCAACAGTGTTGACCAATTACTGATGAATCATGGCACTGAAGGTCCAATGTGAGAATATCATGTGTTGGAGGTCCAATCAGTTTCCAGTCATCATATCTGTTCGCTTGGCCTTGTAATGTCCAGCTTTCAGTTGTTAGTCTGCAGGAGCCAGTGTGGCCAAACTAGATGAGAGCTTCACTTCATGCTATAGGCAATACTTGCAGGCCATTTCTCAATGTTCAATTATTTTTGCATGACAAGCCAATATAGGATGGAGACCCCTGGTGTATGGGAACCCTGGGTATGGTGGCATAACAAATGCTAGTTTGCACCAGTTATTTTGTAAAGCAAGTATATAAATGGTAGGTAGGTAAGCACCTTTAATCACTTAAATCATATTAACAGGATAATCAGGGAGTACAGAAATAATGTAAATGAACTAGTTATGAGAATTTCATTTGCAGCCAAGTCCACAGATTTTTCTGTACTGGTATTTTTGTGTAACACATCCCAAAGTCAAGAGGCATTACAAAGTTTCCAGGTCTAGGCAGAAATTTAGGTTGTATGAAATGTGTATACTATGTAATTTTAAGTTACTGTTTTCCCAAAGAAGCTCTTCCATGCTTTTTAAATCAGTTAATTTCAAAGTGCTTTCATGCATTTGGCAGTCTGTTAGCACTAAGCATCAGATCATTTATCCATCCTGCTTCATAATTTGCTGAAGGTTTGGCCTTGAATCATGTTATTATGTCTGGCTATCTAAATGGCAGGTCACCAACACAAGTCTATGGCTTTGTACCATGTGTAGACCTTTCACAACAGCAGCAATGGCAAGCAAGTTAAATACATGTAAATCAAGTATCAAAAAAGCTAAAATCATTAAAGGTGTAGACATAAGTGAAATTTCAAAGACAAATGGACAAGAAAAAACTTTTTCCATTGTTATCCTTGTAGACTTTCTTTAAAAAAACTGAGAAAAATAGAACAGTTATGAAGAGTGGGTGCTACTGTAAAGAAAATTGAATACATTACCAAATATGAAGAAATGGAAAAAAGTTATTTGATTAGTTTGTTTATATGAATTCAGCAAAGTTAGCAGTCTGGCTTAATGATAAAGTAAAAGAAAAATTAAGTTACACTATATATATGGCAAATTTAATTGCAGTAATCCAACAGGCACAAACATTTGTTTCCATGTATCTGTGAAGAAGCAACTTCTGTCAATTTGAACATAGCAAGAATGGCTGGGATCAGTGCAATCAATTTTAGTAGAGTAAGCAGCAAAAGACATTGTTTAACATGACTGAGACAGGCCTGCTTTATCGTGAGAAACACAGTAAGCACTGTCCTGTGTGGCAACTTTGATAGCAGTCAAATAATTTGTCCACTTACTGTCAAGAAATACTTGAAACCTAAATGTTCCAAGGGTAAGGAGCACCTTCTGCATTATGATGATGCCAATAAAACCAAACTGCACGGTAACAGAAAATATATTTAGAGAACTGATTCAGCAGCTTGACAAAATATAAAATTTAAAAACAGAAAGATACTGATACTGCTTTAAAAATGTGCAGTTCATTCAGTTGAAGACTTGGAAATAGATAATACACACCTGTTGTTTTTGCCAAATACAATCAGTGTCAATCCAACCCCTTGAACAGGGTGTCATCCACAACATAAAGCAGCACTACAGAGGCAGACTGCAGCAATATTTAGTGCAGTGACTAGAGCTTCACATCTACTCCACCAAAACTTTGCTAAATGTTGTGACTGCATAAGATACCAATCTGGTCAGTGTCAATGCTAATTTTTTACCAATGCAGGTACAGAAGAAACCACCATTGACACTTAAAGTATTGAAGGTAGGGAAAATATTCAAACTGATCAGAGATTTGATGGAAGTCTTAAAAGCATAACATTTTCTATCATACTCTTGTCATGTGCAATGTTGTCAGCTTTCATATGTTAAACAAATTCAATCAAATTAATTTTTTTGCAAAATGGGTGATTACAAAGCAGAAATTAGAAAACAGACAGACGACACTTTTTTCCAAATAGAAGTACCAACTATTAATATACTGTGTTTTTAAAGCTGTTCCTCTTAGTTTTGGCATTTAGCATTAACCTCATTTAGTACAGAGCAGCAATTTTTTGGATCTGTTCAGTTCTGTAGTAATGAGATTTTACTGTATGTAAAGTATTTAGTTTCCAAGAATATTTTTTATTGCATGATTCATGAATTTAAAATTACATCACTCTTGTTAGTTGAGAACACAAAAATTGTTTAGATCATGGTCAGTGTGTGTGTGCAAGTCAAGGCATGCTTCTTTGGAAGCTGCTAAATAAATGTTGAAAGAACACAATGGAAAAGTTGTGGTGTACACAGTTTATTTAAAAAAGACTGAAAAAAAAATATGCAAAATGATACTGGTGTTAACTCTATTCAAAAAAATACTTCAATATAATTTTCATATAATAATTATCTAAAAGTTATTTGTATACTATCTATAATGTACAAACACATATAGAAGTCTTTCTCTTCTGTAAATTTGAAACACAAAAGAGAGAAGCTCAGTCTTATTCAAACAGAAACCAAACACATCCATCTTTAACAATCTGGTTTTGTTAGCAAAAATTAGGTTAATTATTTTAACCATGTGTAGCTTTATACTTTAATTATAACCATCCTTTTTTTCTTCGAGTTTAAGCAGAATAATTAAACCAAGCAACAACAAATTACATTTTACTTTTAAATTTAATTTTTGTTTAAATTTTTTTAAAAAACGACAATTAAGGGAACTTTATAAAGTAAATGACTTTGTTTATGGGGGATCAAACATACACCAAATATTTTCAGAATGTCAAAAGACTGCATAATTTAAATAGGAGAAAAGAGATAAGAAAATTCAAAAACAAACAAGCAGAATAAAATAGTGGTGAAAAGATTGTGCTATCCAAAAAGAATACAACACGGAATTAAATGTATGATCCAAACATAACCTTCAAGCATACAATATGTACTTGATTCTTGTTTATTAAATAGCCTGGTTAACTGAAAACAATTATCTGGTAAAAAGATTATGCAGTTAAACAGATTCCACTATACTTTTCGTCAAATCCAATCAACCACATCTTATAATTTGCCAGGTAGGATTAAGCAGAATCAAAATAAAACCAACTGGCATTCTGACAGCTCTACTCATACTAATGCGAGTACTTACAAAGTACCTATATATGTAGCACCATAATTTATTAAAGCTTTTATTTATGGTTTTATTTCTAGATAGAATGTGTTGAGATAACTAAAACAAAAGTGTAAATATCTGAAAATTAATTATTCTCCACTCCAGGCAGAGTGTTAATATTGGCTAAAAATGACTTGACTTTCAACTGTCATAAGAGAATGGTAGCAATTCAGTAAACTATGAAACTATAGAAATATTATAAAAATCTCAATAAATATATCTAATTTAAAAACAAACCAAACTGCATGTTACATAAAAGAAATTTAAAAAAACAAACAAATTAATTAGTAACCATAATTTTTTTCCAATATACACCAACTAATGACTATGATAAAGATGTTCCTAAAGTAATTTTTTTTTATTAAAAAAAAAAAAAATTCTCCAGCTGAACAAAAAAACTTTTTTATTCAAAGAATTATCAGTTTGTACAATCTCTTTAAACAATTATGAACTGAAAAAAAAAAAACACTTTTCTTCTTTTATTATTAAATTAACTAATTTTATAGTCAAAACAAAGATATTATTAATAACTTAATTAACTTAACACCCTCCTGTGAATGAAGATTAAAGAGTTAGTAGAGCTAATACTGATGTCACAGATGCTTCTTCCAAATTAAATGTTAAATTAAAAGTGTTAGCAATGATTAGGGGAGCAAAACAAGCAAACAAAGATGACTTTAATATTGCTGAGAAAATTGTTGAAGCTTCCCTATCATTCAGAAAGATATATTCATAACTTACATTATGTAGGCAAAAATTGTAAATTAGCAAGACATTTAATTACCACTTTTCATATTCAACAATTATAATGCATTGAAGTTTTCAAATCTTTTAAGATGAAATTTACATAATGAAAGTTCACTACAGTTTACCTATTTTTCATTACTCTCAAAGTTCTTAAATGAACTAAATACATTACCAACATTATACTTTCACTATTTTATAAAAATCAAAGGTCATAGCATGTTCCAGTTATTTTCAACTCTGACAATAATAAATCCAAATTATTCTTAACTAAGCTTTTCCAAACTCAGGTTATACAGTGACATTTTTGTTTAAACAAAGAGAAAACACTTAATTTTTACAGACTGAGCTAAAAAAAAATAAAATCAATGGTATACTGAGACAAAATGGTACATCTGCACCATCACACTTAGAAATTAAATGTATGCAATACACATGGAATCCTTTATAATTATCATTTCTTGATCGTAAAACAAACAAGTACAGATTAAATGGTGATTTATGTATCTTGTTAAAAAATAATATATTCAAAGCAAGCTGCTGAAAACCAAATGATGCAAATCTTGTCTGTGTAATATCAGATTTCTTTGTAAAAAGTATAAGGTAAAATTTTTTTTTTTTAAGTGGTAATTCAAGATTTACATATTTATCCAATGTTTTAAGTGAATTCAGTTAGTTTGACCTCTATGCTGCCTCGTCTCTTTTACTTAGTGCTAGTTCAGCTTAAGATATTAGTAACACTTGATAAAACATCAAACAAAAATTTGCTGATACGTATTAGCAGAATTTAAATCGTAACTGTCAACATTTTCTATTTCAAATTATACAAGGAATAAATGTGCATGCTTTTTTGATTTTTTCTCCAATTAACAGGGTTTAATTTGCTAAATCACATGATAATAGTGTATTAGTATATGTATAAATCTATTTTTGTTGCTGCATACAGGAGAATTCAATTGTTGATAGAAAACAATACAGTATAATGCAAGTATTAAAAAATTCTCTTTACATACTACTGTTAACTGTTTCAGAAATGAATTAAAAGGCTGTTTTATTTCAGTTAGTCTTCCTTACTTTTATAGTAAGCAAAACTCGTATGCATAATGTTCATGGATAAATGCATATAAAATTTCTGATTCTGAATGTTACTGTTGCTTTATGGATTTAAAAAAAAAAAAATCATGTTCACTTTTCAGTCAAACTCTGCCAATCATATAAAGGCTAATAAATTTATGTTAGCTCATTATAAAATAAAGGTTAAAATCCTGGAGATCCAGGTCTCTAATAAAATTTATTGAAAATGTGGCAATTGGACATGCTTAGAAGCAAGTTTTGCTCCCCTCTCTTACACAACAAATGTATATAAAATAAAGGACGGAATGTTTTATGACCAGAAAAAAATGAGATTCTTAAAATTTTATTTGAAACTTCTCAAGAAAATAAATATTTGAAATATGCAAACATTAAAAACATTTGATATTAATAAAGAAATAATCTAAAAGTTGAATAAATGCTTACTGGTTCAGCGAGTCCTAGAAAATGTCCATCCACTATATAAAAACTTCCAATGAACAACTCAAGATGAGGAGAGAGATGAAGTATCTTGGTTTAATGAGCAAAATTAATAATTCTGTCAAGTATAAAAATAACTTATTATGTAACCTGGGATGTGGTCCTGGCCCTCTATATTCTTTGAATGCATTAAATAAAAAGGAAAAAAAATTGTCAAATTTTAGAAATGTAAGGGAGATAAACTAACATGACAAAAGATTTAATTTATTTTATAAAATCATCTCCCTTTGCACTTTTTAATTTGAGGATTGGAACAGTAAAAAATGACCACACAAAAGTAAATGACAAGCAATATGACAAAATCTTAAGAGTGAGTAAATTAAAGTTAATAGATGTAGTAATGAGCATTCCTTTCTTTCCTGCTTCAGATGAAAATTTGTTTTTGATTATTAAAAAAAGTGACAGAACACTACATCATTGCACATTAATTATTTAAAATAAATAAAAACAAGAAAATTTTCAAATACTAATCTTTAAACAACATCCTAAAGATATTTGGTTAAATTAATTTAATTTTTGGCAAAAAAAAAAAAACAAACTCAGAAACTATACACAATAACTTTTTAGGAGCATGCAGGAGAAAGTGTCTTGTTTCAGTGTTAAATTTGTTCACTTTTCATTTTGAATTTTTAATTTGTTATATTCAAGCAAGCAAAAAAACTTACACGACAGTTGGGAATGATTCCTCTTAAACATTTATTACCAAAGGAAAACAAACAAGCAGAAGAAACACCAAAAGATAAAAACAGGTAAGATCACTGTTAATGAATGAATGAAACTTTGGAAATCAATTAAGCTAAACAAAGTCTGAAATACATAGATAAGAATTATGTAAGGATTAAGTATTAAATGTGCACATACCAAAATTATTATAAAGACTGACCGACCGACTTGAGACAGGCACCAATGGCATGATGTTCTTCAAGTACCACAAGTAAACTGCTGGACAGATCAGTGGAAAGATTACTGAGCTGTATAGTTAACCTGGTATCTTTATATCTGGTCAGTATGCATAAATGCAAACAAAAATAAAATACCATGCTATTATATTGTAAAATCTTTTTTCCACCCTTCTCTCCATAAAAGTATCCAAAGCAAACAAACTTTATTCATTAGATAGTCTGGCAAATTTTTCAGAAATACCACCATGAAATGAAACAAAACAGCAATATTTATAGGAAAGATTGATTGCATATCGTGACTAATTTTTTCCTTCTTTTCCAACTCCTACAAAAAAAAGGCATCAGACCTTTGCAAGAAAAGAATACAATTTAATCTCTCAACAAACCAACAACAAGCAGGGTGATAGAACCGTCCAACAAAGTTACAAGTGATGGAATTAAATCAAAGCTAGAATATGATAACCATATTAGATGTTTCCACTATTATTAAATAACAGATTTTTTCTCTCTTTTTTCCTAGTAAGAGCAAAGCACCTTGAACAAAACCACTCTTTTACCAGATCACACAGATTTCTCATCAGATTCTGCTTTCTCAGATACTGTTCGTAATTTTCTATGACTATAACCTTCACTATCTCTGAAATCACACCAAAACAGCTGCTGCTCTTTAATTCTCATTTTCTTTTAATACTGATTTTGCAGTGTTTTGTTTATATAAAAACAGATAAAACCCTTATTCTATAAGCAAGCAAGCAGCTGGAGGAAATTACTTACTCTTTTGTCTGCCCTGAATGTCTAAAATATTAAATTTTTCCCTCTCCTACAAATCACATTTATCAACCAATAATAAGTGTGAATTGCCAAGACAGTAAAATAGCTTTCCACTGAAACTGGGTGTGTCAGAGTAGGATCCCACAAGCTTCAAAGTTGCAATTAATGAACATTCAGCAGTCATCAATGCAGATCATTGGACTGAGCTGGTGATGGATTTTTTAAGAGCCCATAATTATGTATCTACCAACAGTGAAAACTACTTGGCATGCATTACAGGTGATTTTTTACTAACAATTAGTATTAGAAATAAATAAGCTTACCAAAATATATTGTGTTTTAATCCTGTCAGTTCATAAAATTCTCAGAGAATTATCAAAAGAAAGGCGCTAGTGAAAAGGATGATTCAGATTCCCAAAATTCTAAAGTGTGATAAGCAGCACTGTCCAGACCGACCATAACAGCTGATGAAATCAAAACTTTGTACTTTATCAACAATCATTCAAACTTTATAACACAAAAAACTAGCTGACTTATTACACCTTGGAAACAAAAAACATGGTGGGTGAAATAATAAAATAATTAAGATCCAATGCCAGAAAACAAAGAGAATACTATTCAATGTTGAACATATTGCTAACAGTTTGTTAGATGACTCCAGTCATGTACTAAAATTAACAGTATAACTTTACACTGAGAGATATAACTGCAGGTCATTTAGTTTTATATAACCTGATTTATTAAAGTTTAATCTTTCTGCCAACTAATTATTTCTGAAAAGAAAGAAAGAAGAAAAACACCAAGTCAAGTGTCAGTACCTTAGGGAAAGAATCAATGCTTTATTAGTAGCATCCAGTGCAGTTAGGAGAGATTAATGGTGTGGTTTGTTTATCATGAAATTAGTGACTTTTACTTGAAAGCCCCAAAAGAATAAAAAAGTCTCTTAACTATACATTTTTAATCGGTCTGTCATTTAAAAAAGAGAAGAAAACAGTACATAAATATGTAAACACACACACAGTCCCTACTTTATAACCAGCATCCCAGGACATCTGTCATTTAAGAAATAAATATTTTTGTTAATGAGGAAGACAATTTATTTAGGGGTATGCAGAACTCTTTTCCTACTTTCTATTCAGTGATCATAACTAAATTATAAAGGTGAACTGCTGCATTGCTAGTTTTGATTATAACACAAAAATGAAAAACAAGCTTATTTGTAAACAAGATGCTAAAAGTGTCCATTCTGATATATTTACTGTAACCTTTACAGGCACTCTAGGGGATAAATTATATATCAAGAAGTCTACTTTAAGCACAAACCCTCCCCCAATCACATACTTTCCCTCATTGAGAATTAAAGAAAAAAAAAAAAAAGAAAAAGCAAAACAAAACAAAACTGAAAAATAAAATAAATAAAAATTGTTTAGGTTTAATTTAACTTATGCAAGGCAGATTCAGAATGCCATTATATTTTACACAAGACCTATAGCTGATATTCACTGTCAACAATAAATGTTTGTAATTTACTCCACCCATTAAAAATTTTGTTATTAAAGAAATGGTTTCAAATATCCAAGAATTTAATTTTTGTAATCACATTTTTATCAAACCTTTTTCCTACAAAGCATCTATACAATTTTTCGAGAAACCATGAGAAATTCTACTTAGGCTGAATTATTTTCAGAAAAGAAAAGTAAAAATGAAAATAGACAACACTGCAGAAGCATGGACTATTCAATGTGTAGCAACTGCTATTTTAAAAATCAAAAAAGAAAACAACAATTGAAAAATGAAAATTATCTGCAAAAGATATTTAAAACTGAAAAACATTATTTCAATTTGATGACATCATAAATGTTTTATGAAAGAGATAGAAAACAATCTTATTCGCAGAAAAATATTGTTCATATAATGGAAAAGTTAAATTACCTATCACTTACTTAATAAACAAAAATATATCTATCTATAGTAAAATTTTAAATATTTAAAAAATTAAACTCCTCGCTAATGATAAACTCAACATTTTAAAATTTGTCTTCTAAAATAACCCTATAGGTGTGAAGAAAATATTCAAATTCAACACCTAAATAATTTTTCCAGATTTAGAGACACCCCAGAAACAGATCAACAAATGCTGCATTCCATATCATGCTGGGAAAGTTGAGAGTAAACAACACACAATAAGATACAAGGTGTTCCAGATGAAATCTCATTTACTATTAACAAACTATAAATGGCACAAACATAAACCTCCTTATAGTATACAGAGGAAAGTCTAAAGTTGTCATTTTCCATTTGTTGTTCACAAGTGGCACCTGTAGATAGAATGGCAAATCACAGGCTGACTTGCAGAAGAAAACCAGACTTGTCAGGGTTCATTGAGTGTGCAGATTATGACAATACAGAGGAAGCTCAGGAAAGAGTTCAGTACCCAATGGGTTCCAAACTGTATCTTTGTTCATCAGCTGGTTCAGAAATTTCAAAACGCAGGCAATATGCTGACTAATCAAGCATCATTGCCAGTCAGCTGTGTACACTAATGAAACTGTGCAGGACACTCACCAAAGGGTGAATGATAGTTCCTGAAAGAAATTTGTCTCATCTGTCAATGGAGTGGGTATGCTTCTACAAAGACCCTGACAACTTGAAAACAATGATCTGGGATTATGCAAGTCTTATTAGTCAAAACACTTTAGGAAAAGTTATGGATAACATATTGAACAATTTTAGACTTTCCTCTATATAGCAAAATTTTGTGTATGTCATAAATAATTTGTTAGTAATAAATAATGAATTGTGTAAAATCTTGAACTTTTTATCTGTAGCACTAGTTAATTCCTGATCACTGGTTGATGTTTATAAAAGCTTTGAAGTTACAAAGACCAGCTTGAATATAACACACACACACACAACACACACACTGATTTCACTTTTAAGAAGTGTTTTTGTCTAAGTAACACAAGTAGTCAGTCATTGAAATAAAAACTCTTCCTGTTCTTATTTCCAAGTATACAATTCTTATTAAACTTAATAGATGATGATGACTGCCAAACACAAATGTTTTCTGCATAGCAATCCATGCCACAAGTTGGTGACTGACTGGCTAAAATAATACTACTATATACATTTTTAAAAAAGTTTACAAATAGGTTTACAAACATATGGTAACACTTTTTTCTCTTTCTCACTCATCATAAAAGGATAACAGCATTGACAATTAGACTGAGATACTAGTATCCATACAAAAATACTGGTTATTCAAACTTTTGGAAGAATTTTTTTTAATGATTTATCTTTAAAACAAACTGTTAACAGTACTGTTTGCTGCCTGAAATCCATAGACCTGATTATAATGGAATGACAGATAACATGGTGACAGTCCCATAGAATGTTGGAGTCTAGAAACTGATGTGGCTTCTGTTAAGTGGCAGTTTGATCACTCCAGCCACCCTAATGCTGTGACTTCCAGGATGTCCGAGCTTTGGCATGTGACTTTTTTGTCTTCTTTGCAGGAGCGTTGCCCGACTTGTTGGCATTACTATCTTGCGATGTCACCACAGACAGCCACCTGCAAGAATGCAGCTGATTGAGAGATAGTGAAACAGAATTTCTTCTCCTCAAACTAAACTTACAACACAGGTGCACATACACTTCAGGTGGCTGCCAGTGGAATCTGAGGGCAAGTTTAATAAACATCCAGGAAGTCTGAATGGCTGCATGATCATTTCAGAAATCTTAGCTAAGAAAAAATTTATACTCACTCCCCTTATCATTATTTCTAATATTCCACTGTGTATCATTTTAAAGAGCTATTTATCTGTGCAACATTTGTGCACACACTTGAGTGAAAGTTTCTAAACATGTTGATAAAAAAATACATGATCTACTCAAAGTTATAATTTGTTAAATGTATTCAAACAAAAAATATTATAAAATCTCTACAAGATCAAAGTAAAAAATATTAATCCTATCAGAAGTTTTCGTATTCTTCAAACAAATTAAGGTGTTCCCCTGAAAAGTCATTATTCAGCAATGTAAATGTTAAGGAAACCATATCGTTAATGGATTTTTAGGGAAGACTAGCCAAGAATCTGACAATTTTTATGAACATTTTCAGTTATAACTTTAATTGGAACAAAGGTTAATAAATGCACTCTTGATTCTAAACTGAATATGGTTTGGTTACAGGAAGTAGGCCCAGTAGATAACTTGTTAAGTAGAAATAATTTACTATAAAAACTATTAATCACTAATAAACTTTAGTCTTTTCTGTAGCAACTGAAAATATTCTTCTTCTGTTATGATTGATTATGGTAATCTAACCAAAGCAAATGAAACTTAGGAACAGAATCATTAAAAAATGTCTTGAATCCATGAAGATGAAAACTTCTTAAAAATCATATCCAAATCAGGAAGAAACTGACTACAAGCCAAATAAATGCTATTTTATTTATTTATTTACCTGTTATAATAGTCTTGCTATGATATATCATTAACAATAAATTCCTCTACACATACATTACAACTTTGATTTTTTCCGAAATTTCTGATGATCATATAATGTCAGGACAATCTGACAATAACCAAAATAGAGATGAAAATTAATGTTTATGCCAAGCTCCTACCTGGAGAACCATGCATAAGAAAGTGGTGTGACCACAAACAAAATACTTTACGCAATGTGATTGTTTCAGATGTCCCACTCCTTCCCTCAGACCACACCTGTCCACCTGGAGTGTTGGTAAAGAAAAAACCCACCATAAACTGCAAACAGGGGGCAATAAACTTGCTAATGGTTCTACCCCTTGTCAAACAATGTGTACCAATAAAAAATAAAACAAAAAAAATTTTGCTGCTGGTCTAATAATTTTCCAGTTAGCTTAACTCATAAAAGAAAGAAAGAACAAACAATCTTTTAAAATAAATACATGAAATATTCAATTTAATATGAAAAACAAAAACTCATGCAGTTTTGCAGTTTACTGAAGGTTGCTTCTCAAGACTACACAAATAAAAAAGGACTCATAACACTTCAGATTTACTAGCAAGGTAAATAGTGTTTTTTCCATACCATTCTAGTTAAATGGTGGGCAGGTGCAAACAGTTGATTTATTGTAAATATTCCTTCCCACTAACCTTCCAAGACATCAGTGTTATCTCAACATTTACAAGAGAATATAAATTCTGTACAGAACATTAAATGTTCATCATGCAGATTACCTGTCAGAATTTGGTTTAATGTGTAATTACAGGACTGTAACTGGAAAACAACTTAATAAAAATGCTAAACTGTACCAGTCACTTTAAAAATTATGGCTATACTGTTTGCTTAAATTCTACAGATGAGTACTAAATAATTAGTTAGTTTTTTTGTTTTTCTTTGCTAATCAAATAGTTTTTCAGTCTATCTAGCTTGATAGCAAACTGTGGATTTTGTCTAACATAATATATCAGCTCTAGTAAACACAATATAATAGACTTTTTTTTGTAAACTTACAGCCTATATACTGAAATTATATGTAATCAATAAGTGTTATTTAATTAACTAAAGTTGCACACTCAAAACCAAAACAGAAAAGCTATTTTCTATTTTAAAAAGAGAAACCAAAAATATCAATCTCTGAAATGATACTAAGAAAATTTAATTGCGCAATGTTTTAATATAAAACTAAATTAATTTATGCAAGCATAATAAACACTCAATTAAAGGAAAACAGTATTAAATACATGCAGAAGCTAACATTTTCCTGGATAGCTGATTCTTCACTTGTCAGATAAATTAAATGAAACTTCTGGATTGTAAAAATAAAGTCATCATAAAACAAGGGAAAAAGAATCAATCAATAAATCATTCATCAAATTCACCAATGGACACCACCTGGCTGTATTGTAACAGTGACTGTTGATGCTGTGCATACTAATTCAACTGTCATCAATTCAATTTCAATAGGGGTATCAATTTTAAACATCCAGAAATTTTTATTCCCCTAAAAATGACATTTATCTGGACACATAAAAACCAAAAACAAATATCCTTAACTGATTTGTGTTAATTCTAGCTATAAATCTATTGTATTAAGCTTCATTTCAATGGTGTACTTGTATGTTGCTGTTTCTCAATGTGAGGTGAGATGACTAAGCATTTTGTGCCGAATAAGTGCTTAAAATGTAAGTGGACAGTAGAAAACAAGAAATGAAAACAAAAAGAAAAGAAAGAAAGATAGGCAAGAATAAGAAAACGCGAATGAATTGAGATAAAGAGAAAGAAATGATTTTGTAGATATATTTTGCAGATTATAAATGTTGAAATTTTTCACCACCTTTCAAATCTTAAATTAGAAGTTTTTTTCCATTTGTTGAACTGGATCCTTTGATACTAACATACATCATTTCTTGATTGGGTTCAATGTCTGATAAATTGTAATTGTAGTGCAAATAATTATCCTGGATACATACATAAAAGAAAACAGTATTCAAACTTTACGATAACTTAATAATATTAAAAACAAAAGGATATAGTGAAGAACACACACTCTCTGAAGTACATTGACAACCAAACTAGCAATGTTTACTTACTGTCTCTGTTTCTCTTTATATATTTTCCTCTGAGTTTCAGGAACAAAAGTAGAAAGTTCCATTGAGTCTCGAATTTTACATAAAATTTCGTAGTTCTCCCTGCCTTTTACCTGTTAAAAAATAATTTGTTTCTTACCATTAAAAATGAATTTTGAACTTTTAAATTAAAAGCATATGCTACAAATGAGAGAAATGGCTTCTCAGATGTGTTTAGTACACTGTACAACATGCACTGCATTGATTCTAAAACAGGAGTTCAACTAGCTTAGCAATAATTAAACTGGAAATCTATTTATTGATTTTTTTCAGCAATACAAGATTTTCTGGCAATATTTTAGACTAATCTCTATAACATATTGATTAAATTAAATTTCTATACACATTACTATGCAAAATGTAATTTATTCTTCTTCCATTTTGTGGGTAATTTTTAAAACATAAAATGCACATTGGCTTATAAAATATGACTGCCTCATTTGTTTTTATTATTTACTATTATTTAGACTTATGAAGTGTGATGTATGACCTACATTTCTGCATGATTTTCAAAATTTTTGTTGCTAATAATATTGCTGCTAACTTGAATAATAAACATTCCATAAAATAATTATAAACTGCCTCTGCATAGTGGAGAAAGAAAGACAGGAAAATTGCTTTAACAGCTGTAAAATGAGAACTGCCAAAAGCCACTAAAATATATCTCAGACAGCTGTGTGCTAAAAGCAAGCAGAGTTTATTTCAGGTAAAATTTGGTTATGACGAGAACAGAAGCTTACCAACAGATGTAAAGTAGATGATGATGACAAACTGATGGCCTATACTAAAAAAAAAAAAAAGTAAAAATGTGCAAAGATGTTCTGCCTGTATTAAGATGTTTGAAAAAATATGGTCTAAATAGAAGAGATGCTGCAGCCATCACTGCCTGTTGGAAATAAGGAGACCATACACAATGGATTGAAGACCAAAGATAGATGGTGTAGACTGATAATTAATTTTAATTATTTAGTACAATGGGTAAAAGACTTGACAATGGAAAAACAATGGAGATCCACCACAATCCAAAACAAATCTGCTAAACGCCTCACAGAAGAGCATGAGATTCTTTAGCAATGGACAGAATACTGCTCAGAGCTGTACAACCACAAGACCAATGGAGACCAAGCTGTACTAAATTATCCACAGACTATGGAAGATGACAATTTTCCCATCCTTCGTGAAGAAGTGAAGAAGTAGAGCATGCTATGAGATCACTGAAAAAAGGGAAGTCAGCTGGAGCAGACAATATACCAGCAGAACTAATCCAGGCAGGGGGAGAAGACATGGTCACTGCGCTCATGACAATCTAACAAGATCTGGCAGACAAGAAAATGGCCTACCCCATGGACCCAGTCCTTGGTCATCACACTTCCCAAGAAAGGCAACCTACAACTGTGCCCAAACTACCGCACAATTAGTCTCATCAGCCACCCAAGCAAAGTAATGCTGAAGGTCATATTGAACAGGCTCCAGCTCCAAATGGAGATCATCATCGCTGAAGAACAGGCAGGCTTTTGAGCTGGTCGGAGAACCAAGGAGCAGATCTTCAATCTAAGAATCCTGTGAGAGAAATATCTTCAACACCAGCAGGACCTTTACCATGTTTTCATAGAGTTCAAGGAGGCCTTTAACAGGGTATGACATGCCGCCTGTGGGCAACCATGAGGAAATACATCAGTGCCAATCTTGTCTGAGTCATTGAGCACCTTTATGACAAGGCCACCAGTACAGTGTTCATCAATAGCAGCATGAGGGACTGGTTTCAAACAACAGCTGGAGTTTGACAGGGGTGTATTCTCTCACCCATCCTCTTCAACATTCTCCTGGAAAGGATTATGACTGACGCCTTGGAAGACTATGAAGGCACAATCAGTATTGGAGGCAGGTCAATCACTAACTTTCACTTTGCTGACAACATCGATAGCTTAACAGGAGAACCAACCAACTTGGTGGAATGCCTTGAAAAAAAACACATCTACAGCCTACATGGAGATCAGTGCCAAGAAGACCAAACTGATGACCAACACCACCAAGATCAAAATCAATGGACAGAGGCTCCAGACAGTATCAAGATTCAAATACCTGAGATCAATCATCACGGATGAGGGTTCCAAAACAAAGATACAATCCAGAATTGCAGACAACAGCAGCACTGACAAAGTTGAAGCCAATATGGAACAACAGTAACATCACTCTCAGTTCCAAATTAAGGATAATGCACTTCTTTGTGATGTCCATCTTTCTATATGCTCGTGAAACATGGACCCTCACAGCAGATCTACAGAGGAGGATACAAGCCATGGAAATGAGGTGCCCCAGAAAGATCTTGCACATCTGATACAAGGACAATGTTACCAACGATGAAGTCTGCAAAAAAGATCCAGCAAGTGACTGGAGCTCACAATGATCTCCTGACCACTGTTAAGAAACGGAAATTGCAGTGGTACAGCCATATCTCAAGATCATATGGCCTAAGACCATTCTGCAGGGCACCATAGAAGGGCAAATAAAAAGAGGCAGACATAAGAAGTGGTGGGAAGATAACCTCGGGGAGTGGACAGGTCTAGAGTTCGCCAAGTCCCAAATGACTAGAGGACAGAGAGATATGGTATGGCAGGTAAACAAAGGTGCCCCAATGACCTATGGGTTAAGAGATAACTGAAGTAAAGTGAACAGTGGGTGAGTATAACAGTGGTTCAAGATAGGTGAAAGCTGGTGCCAACAAGTATGAAAGAGAAAGTGTCATGTGAGAGTTGATAAATCATGAAAATAAATGGCATCCATAGACAAAAAACATCAACATTTCAATGAAATGTCATGAAACCACTGAGGAAGTTATTTTAGTTACAAGATAATGATCCTAAATAGTTTAGCCTAAGTAAATACTACTTGATGAAGAGAATGATATGGCACACTAGAATGACATCTGCAGTGAGTAGACTGAAATCTGCTTGAAAGGGACAAATTGACTTATTATTTACATCTATGACTTGAAACAGAAGTTACTGAAATTTTACCCAACATTTTACATAAATGCATTGAAACAAACAATGTATGAGGTGCACTGTGTAATCATGGAAAGAGAAGTCATACTAAGTATTTAACTTTAACATTGCCGTACCCAAGTACTACAAGTAGAGCTCATTACATTGAATTTCAAAAGGGTGTTCTGGATTATTTCTTTATAATAAAATTTTGTTGTATCAAAAATGCTTGAAATTAAAAATACAGGAATACCCTGACTTGCATAAGTTTTGACTTACATCAGTTTTGACTTACATCAATTCGACTTTACGTATGAAATAGATTCCATAAAAAAAAATTCAAGGTCTGGCAAAAACATTACATTGCACTACATATGGGTACCTGGGTATGACCTGGCACTACTTTGAACCATGGAGTAATACGTGCTGGGGCCTGAGTGTGTTAGCCGGCCAGCATCCCTCTCCCACACTCTTGGTTGTGTGTTAGCATCCATCAAATGAGTTTAGTTGTGCGTAAATCTTTTCATTTTTACATAAATTTTTCCAATGCAAGCCTTGGTGATAAAGCAAGGTGATGAGCATAATAAAGAAATATGAAGATGGGAAAATTCTGTCTTCCATTGCGCATGACTGTGCCGACGATTAGCACAACAGTGAGAGACAAGGACTGTATTAAAGAACATGTGAAAGGATCTGCCTCCATGAAGTTGCCATATTCTTGTGAGTTCGACTTACATATAGCCAACTGGAACGTAACCCTTACATAAGTTGGGGTGTTCCTGTACTCTTTATTCAAATTACCTAAATTTTCAATCAAAAAGATTACAGAAGCAATAATTCTGCAGTTTATTTTGTTTAGAGAAAGTATAATTTTGCCTTGCACAAGAGTTTGTTATAACTATCATTAAATACTCATCTACGCTATTTATATACACAAAAATCTGTACATTTCAGTTTGCAATGCATTGCAACACAAGTGTGATCAATTGTTACTTAGATTTCTCTAATGGTCATCTTTTGCAGCAAATGTACAATGTGGCAGCAACTGTTAAAACATGCCTGTTCCATTGGCATTAAAAACATCGGCTGAGCTGTAGTCAGCAATCAGCTTTTTAAAATTTCTTCTGCATGCCATGCATTCACCTTATTCATTGAATAGCATTTTCTTTGCTGCATTAAACAGAAAATTCTTAGCACATTTAGGTAAAAATGAAAGATGTACCCCTTATTAAACATTATAAAAAAAATTCACATTAAAACTCTGGATATAAAAGGCAATCTATAGAGAAAACAGCCTTCTCCTTTCATTAAGCAGAGCAAGAAAAGTCCCACCAAAACAATTAAGCAAAAAAAGTAAAGTAAAAGAATTAAATTAATCTTATAAGATCTATAAACTTTTTTTATTAGCAACAAACAGTTGTATATTGGTAGAACATTCCCACCTTTTTTGATGCAACATACCTGTAGTTCCTTAGCATAAAGCAGTTACTAACACAGTACTGACAGTAAAACAGCTAGCCAGAATCATCATAATCAAGGTACTTACAACAACTGTAAAATGATCATCATCCATCTTCCGTTTTCTTCCAGCACTAACCATGGTGATTTCTGATCCAGACACTTTAGCTGATGGCACAAAGCCATTTACTAGAGAACAAAAAGAAAAAATAAATACAATTTATTTACATGTACACAAAATAAAATTAGTGAAAAGATTCAAAAGGACACTACACATTAGCCTCTGTTAACCAGAACTGAATAAGGAGAGCACTTAAAAGTCGTTTCACTAAACTATTTTATTGGAAGATAGCATGATCAAAGAACTCGGTCAACACCAGTAATAGCATCCCTCAAGAGTTATAAATCACACTTAAAAAAGATAATTTTTGAAATATTGTGAAATTCAAAACATTCTCCAATTTTGTTTTGTTTGCTAGAGTTATTTTAACAACTAGAAAATAAACTTTTTTTCTGAGTATTTCTTTTTTTGAATGTATTAGCTAGTACATGGATATATTCCAATTGGTACTAAGTTTCATGGTACAAAAGTGAGTCACATCTTTATGGAAAAGCTCCAGACCAACTGATAGTTGTGTTTGTGACTCTCTTATCTTGTGGCAGTAATTTTACCTTTCTTTGGTGATGGCCGGGTGGTCTGAACTGAAGCACTTTCATCAGCTTTCCTGTCTCTACCAGGACATGCACATATCCTCACTTCAACTGCTTTACGCCCCAGAACAGTATTGCTGAAATACAAAAGGTTCAGTTTAGAGAAATTAAATTCCAGTACCTCCATGGTTAGAACTGGAGTTTATTTACTTTACTTTGTCAATGAAAAATGTTCTTCATGTTTTAAAATAAATCATTAAGTTTCTAACTCAAAGTAGGATTTAATGTACACAAAATGCTTATTCTGGAGATTTTATAAGCTAACCATAGGTTCAGTGTAAAATGTATTAAGTTATATTTGATAAATGCACACTTACTTTCTATTTCTTTTTTTCACTGAGTTTTAAAGTATATTGTAACCATTAATTCATCAAAATATTAAACACATTCTGATATGTATGATTACAGACATTGTGTGTTGTATTACTGAAAAACAACCCTTCCTCTCATACTGATGGTAATTGGCAGCCTATAGCCAACATCCATTAGTGCAGAATAGTAAAGTTCCAGAGCTGATGATCTTCCACTGTTAAGCATGTGCACACAAATTGTCACTGCAACACAATTCTTTTTTTTTTTTTACTTACTAGTTTATGGAGTAAAATAATTAAATAATAAGCATAGCATGAATTTGAAATTAGATGTGAAAATATTTACAAATTTAAAATGAACTTTCCAAATTACTATATATTAATTATTAAAAACCTTTAGCTTATTAAAATTATTTATTTTTTTTCATTAGACAGATCTTCAATGTTTAGTACAATTTTCTAGAGTTATGATCTTATGATCTGTTTGTTTTAGGAATGGACATTTTAACAGAATTTAAAATTGACAGGAAACGATAAATTTACTGTAATGACAGTGACTATATACTAACCAACCACACATGCTATTACCATTTAACCAAGTAAACAAAACAAATGCAATTTTTCTATTTATTTTAAAGACAAGTATTTAGCTCACTTTAGTGTACTCAAACAAGGCTTAAGTCAACAAATGTTAGCACTAATCACAACTTTAGCTAAATCAGGTATTGTTCTAATAATTGCCTGCAATATTATAATTTCCTTATCTCACACACAACAAGCCAATATTATTTAAATCTGGATGGTTGAAAACAAAGGTTAAACATTACAATAGCATTCTACTTTGTAGTGATGCATTATCAGAAATCAATCTAGGACTAAAAAGCAATTTCAACCCCACCTATACTGGTAATGAATTTTCCAAAACTGTGTTGGCCAGGTCCACAGTGAATTATAAGCTTATGCATGTGTGGATGGATACTACTTTATAGCAAGCAAAATTAAAGATATATCACATTACAGAAAGTGAGAAAGAACTTCAAATATGCATTTTAAAAAGGTAGCAACTCACTCTTTTTCTAGTGTGTACACTATCTGTATTGGTCTCCTGTTAGGTCCACCTACACATGACCCCAAACACATGAACTGGTAGAGGTTAGTCACCCATTCTGAACCAGCTGCAAGAAATTAATAGTAACTTTTAGATGTACTAATTAAAAAAAAAAAAAATCTAATTAAATTCTATTATTGGACCAAAAAACATTTGTATAATTTAAGAGTTGGCAAATGAAAACCCAATAAATGCTATATTAATAAAGTAACCAGATTCTACAAACAATAGATTTTTAATGAAATTTCCTAAATTTTAGTAAAAACAAAAAAAAAACTAAATATTGATGATATATTATATTTTTATTAAAAAGAATAAAGATTTCAATGCTCATTTATGAAACACTAAAAAAAGGGCTTTATAAAACAAAAAGACATACTCGTATGTACTATTATAGCACAGATGATTTATGTATTTCAAAACAGGCACAAACAGCTCCATATTTAAAGACCTTTCTGACCAGTGTGTTGGGTGGAGAGAGAAACACAAAGGGTCTGACAGATATACTTTTTGCTCTCCTAACTGCAGGTTAATGTAGATCTCCAACTGAAATAGGATTCCCCAAAGTCATTGCACTTATAAAAACAATCACAAACCTGAGGGATAACAAAATGAAGGAAACATTCAAGGTTCAAACATAATAGAAATTCACGTGCCTGAGCCAATCACTCGAGACCATTTCTGTTCAACATCTGAAGATTCATGAACATACAAGCACACAATTTTTTCAGTGGCAGTCATGAAAGACTTACCTTGTGGCATTTCATGTGGAATCAGGACACTCTGTCGACCAGTATAATTGTCCTCTATGTACTTGGCAAGCTTATGGTCACACCGCACTAGATGTGTTGGGGCTGGGTGATCTGAATTATATTAAGTAGCCAATGTTTTCTTAAAGGCAAACTAAAGTTTTAACAATATTGGGAATTCTTTCCACTTTTTCACTACACGCACATGAAAATATGGAAACAGATAAGGGCCATTTCCTTGAAGTGGGGATATAATAGCTAAAAAATTCTTTTTCCTGATATGGATTGGTTTCACAAAGTGTAATCTTTAAAATTAAAAATTTTGATGTTTACTGAATGGAGCACAAACCAAGCTGAAAATTTTATCAAGTTCTTTTAATCTGTCAAACTCTGGTATGCAAATTAATACACAGTCAATTCAATGTCTTGTATTTAAAGGGAAAATCAAATAAAAAAAATTAATATTTTCATCATCTGCTTATGTTTATATATATATGTAGGCCTCATTTCAGACAATGGATGAGATAGTAGAGAAAATGAGTAACTAACTTTCATTAAGCTCCTTAGTTGTTGCATGGTTTGGACATCTTTTGACAACTTCCTGCACATGTTCAGGCTTCATGAAAATCGGCATAGCTCGGATCACACAGTTTGGTGGGGGAGCTCTCTCAGTTTTAAAACGTATAGGACAAGTTGTTGCCATTCGTACATAGAGCTTTTTCAAACTGTCCGAGTACTGAAATCAACAAAAGCTTGATCATTTCACACATTGTTGTATTAGCATACCTTCATTAAGTAACTTAACAGAATTTTCTAGCACATTTTTTCTTTTAATACAATGTAACCAGAAAACCACCTTTGACCCTGACTTCTGAAAGTACAGCAATGCACCACAACTTGACAAAATTCCACACAGCTACACAAAGAAATAAATTCATTAGCTTGTGTTGAAAAAAAAAACAACAAAAAAGTTAAATTATCATCAGTAAGCTGAGTTTTTCAACAATTTCTGCAATAATATTTTTGTTTTTTTTTTAAGAAATAGAATGCATGCGATCTGCCATTAATTTAAAGGGCTGTAATATTTGTATTTTTTTTAATCAATTGTCTAATTTAAATACTAAAAACTAAACAAAACTCATAATGCCACCAAAACATTTAAAATTAACAATTTACAACATAAATAAAAAGAACATTTACAAAACCCAAACATGTATCTAGTATTATTTGCAAAAGTCCTACACTACAAAGTTAACATAAACAAAGTCTCAAACTGAAAAAAATGCCATGACTGATCTCAAGGCCGATCTATATGCATTAAATACAATAAAAAATGAAAGTAGTTAGCTACAGTGTGTGTTAATGTATTTACTTACTGTCCAGGTAGTTGACTTGGTTTCTTTTGATGGTGGAGCAAAAGATATCTCAAATATATAATCTCCTGGGTAATTGGCACTAAAAAAAAGAAAAGAAAATAAAAGGCTGTTTTATATTTGTCTAATGATTTTCTATATATTTTATAATACTTAAACATACTGTGTGAGCAGTGGATGGATGTCTGAATGCGTAATGTACCAACAACTTGTGGCTGAAAACCAAAGTTAGATCCTCAATGGAGACTAACAGGGTTTGACAAATTTCCTATGGCATGAACTTCTCCCACTTCAGTACCATTGTGTTGCCCTGGGTTCCTTCTACAGCTAAACATAGTTCTTATGGGAACTCTCCAGGAATGTCAAAAGGGTAGCACAGACAATACTCGGACAGTACTGACACAAAATATTGAAAAAAAAATTAGAAGGCTCGCTACCAACAATTTATCTGCATAATAGAAAGGATGGGAAAATATTAATTACATATACATAGAATATGATACATTACAACAGCAATGAAAAATTTTTTAAAAAAACTAATCTTGTGTGTGCAATCTTTTTACTATGCAAAGCTCCTCTACTTGGTAAGGTACACAAATTATGAAAACTAAAGTATATAGTAACACTTAACCTAATAAAAGGTATGTTTGTTTGTTGTGTTATTTCTAAGTATTAAATAATAACAATCACCTGATCCAACAGGCAATGCAATTTGAATTTTCTAACAAATCAAGATTTCTAAGCTAAGACTGCATGTATAAGCACAAATAAGAAATTGTTTATTTTTTGTTTTTTAAAAATGGCAAGAGCACTTTCTATAATCAAAAGCATGAAACACATTAAATAAGTCCCAGCAAAATATTTAAACATGTCCTAATGTTTGTTTGTTTCAAATTTTAATCTTTGTACCAGTATTGCTGTTTGTATTATAGTTGTGAACCATGGTTTCTGCAGAAATAGGGAATAGCATTTGGCTATTATGCTTTATAACCCACCTCACTGAAATAGATTTGTTAAATTAATATTCTTAATTTGGATACAGCAGTTTAAACTGGTATTGACATCTTAACATAAAACAAAGTACTGACAGATTTTCAAAACCACACAGATACACTGGTAAACCAGCTTCAGAATATGATCCTGTAGACAACAGATTAAACTTTTATTTCACAAGACCACTGCCAAGTTGAGTATAGACTTTTATGAAATTCAAATGAGCTAAACAAAGTTGCCAGTTAACACCAACATTCCTGAAGCTGAAGCTAGATCTACATACAACAACAATGACTCAGGTGAACCAAGTAACAGTATTTACAGCTCTGTTTACCTATGCAGCCTGGCTCCATAAATAACAGCCACAAAACAGGTGTATTGAACTACACCTTCTGTTTAACTGGTAGCATACCAACCAGCTAACCTTTGACCCCACTCCTGTTTCCCTGGTGATGGACAACAACTACCTCAAGATTTTCTGATAGCTTGACCCATTTTAATCAGTTTCCCATTTTTCTTGAGGCAATCAATTATGGTCACTAAACCCCTACAGGTGGACCAGTTAAGAAGTATATAGTACCTATCACATATCATGTGGTCTAATTACACTCAGCTCTTTAGACAGTTTTCAAGCTGAGCAATATTAAACTATAAATCAAATTTATCCTGTGCAAACTTCAGTTCATCAAATAAATTGATAATCTACTTTTAAAATTAACTTTTCTTTGGTAAGGTTGGGGAAGAGATCCTTCGTTGATCTTAACAAGTAGAACACAAAAAAATATCTTGACTTTATGATACAGCACACCCAATGAAATACCGTAAGGTCAAAACAGTCTACTTATTATATCTAAACACTTCAAATGTTTAGATTATAATGTGACTACTCAGTTTTTCTGCACTTGTGAAGTGAAATTAACATGATGAAGAGTTCAATTTTTTAAAAATTAATCTTATTAAAAGATCTATAAACTTTTTTATTAGCAACAAACAGTTGAATGATAACTTTTTACAAATTTCTTTGGAATAAACAGAATTAGGGTATTAATTAATGAGAATTCCATATGAAATTAAAGTCATGACAATACTGATGATGGATGTAAGGTGACAAATTACTTCTTTTAATTATTATTAATCTGTGGAATATTTAACTAAAGATAAACCATCACATCTGTTGGATATGTTTGTTTGCATAATTAAGAATGGCTTTTTTAAAATTCGAAATTAAATTTTGGAAAAGAAAAGAAAAACCAAACATGCAAGCAAAAGTGTTATATGTGAAAACTTTTTTTTCATCATGGACATTAGCAGGGAGCCATAAAACTTGATATGTATTCTTCTCAATGAAATACATAATCAACAATTTGGTCCAGTTAGGTTTGAGTTTCTCACTTGATAACAGAATGAACTGTATTTACTAACACTTTCTATACTTTTTTTTTTTTTTGGTGGCCGAAGAGCAAAAAAAAAAATTCTTTTGTTTGAAGTTTGGCTTTCAGGGGAAGCAAACAAAAACAATGAGAGATAAGGGAGCAGACAGAAAGAAAATGGACGAACTTACTTTGAAGGCACAGCTGGTACAGGAGATTGAAGGTTGGCGTGTGGTGAGTAAGGAGGAGATGAAATCGGCTGAAATAAACAAACAGAAAAGCTCAGTCAACAAACCATCAACCTGAATCAGCATCATTATCACCAACTGTCAACATCTTTACCAACCAACTGAATGTTTAATTTTTCTTTAGCCAAAGATAATACACTAATTGGTATTGTCACAATCAACATGATCCATTGACTTTGTTGTTGTACTGTACACCAATTTCTACAGTAGTTCACTAGAAAGTATTACCAATCTTGCACCATGAAAGGCTCAGCACTTTTGACCTCAGCAAAAATTTTCAAGTGTCTCAGAGAGTTAAGTCAAAAGGAAATAAAGTGTGCAATATGCTGAAAAAAGTTTTAAAAAATTTTCCAATATCAATCTCCTTAAAAAAAGAAAGCAAAATATATTGGCATTTTAAAAACAAATAAGAATTTCTGTTACAAACAAAAGAACAGAAAAATTATTCAACTCTGATAAATTAAATAAGATTTACTCTCTTTGTTTATGACTCAGAAAGCATAGAAATGTCAATAATGATTAGTTTTTCCAAATTTAAAAAGCAAATTAGAATTAAAGTTAAAAATTAGTTTTCTAATTTAAAAGCAAACAGAATATTATCAGAATTTTCAGCAAAGATGAAAGTGATCATCCACATGTAATATCAAACCAAAGCATTTTTCTTAAATGTTAAAAAAGTTAGTTACGGACTTTTAAAAAATCATCTAGCTGCCTTGCATTTTAATTCATTATATCTCATCTATTCCTTTCTTTTATAATTTATCAACATCTTGCTATTGAAACTTAGCTAAAACAAATAACATCCTACCACGTAATTTTCAAGAATTCATGTAAACAGTACATTCACAATTAGTTTTTGAGAAAAAAACAAAAAAATTCCCCTACCTACCTTCCAGATAGTGTGTTTAATTCTTACCTAGAAGGGGGGGGATCTAATTACAACAATTAATGATTTTCTATCAGTAATATTTAGATTTAGTTCCTTAAAAAAAAAAAAACTGACTGACTCAATTTTTAAATGATTTTCAAGTCTCGTTATTACATATTTAGTCAGGTGTATTTTACATCATCATCCACTTTGTATACATTTACACAAACAGGCAGAGAGGAAAAACAAACAAAAAAAATTACCTGAAATAATTTTGTATCCATCTAAAAAGAAAGAAAAGATAGTGTTGGTATTTATGCATTTGAAAAAAGACATGGAAATCAAAAAGCAACATTGCTATTTAGTCATAGCAATACAATTGGTCATAGATATATAAAAGAAAACCCTGGACTCCTGAGGGTTATGGTACAGATTTTTGGCAGCAGAAAATGACTTATTACTCCACAATGTACCACTGACACTTAAGAATGTAGCCAGTTGTTGTGAATTATATGCATAACAGTTCAGTGTTTGCACAACAGTTTACAATAATTCTTCAAATAATCCCACTTTGAATTTATCAGATTCTGTCATTTTCACCTCTACTCTGTCCCAACATGCCACTGTGTTACTAGTAATTTTAAACAGCTCCCCGCTGCAGCCAGTGATATTGGTAGTGGTAAACACTGATGTTTTATTACATATTTGCACAGAAACCAGAGGGAAATGCCAATAACTGCTACCTAGCACTAGATTTTCTAAAATTATATATAAAAAAAGAACTGGCTTGCCAGCTTTAAAGTAGTACAGAACACCCCAGAGAAAATACAACTTTGGCAAACTATTTAAACCCATAGTCAGTCATACCAAACGTACACAAGTTTTCTTCTCTCATAAATTCACTTTTTACATCATTGTGTAAGTGGGTTTTTTTTTTAAAATTTTTATATTCAGAATTATAAAAAGATAATCTATGGTGGAATTTCAGTGACAACTAGCACCATGTGCTCCCCATTATTCACAGATCTTATCACATTAGAACATCTGATTATTCTAATGCTATCTGAATCATTGTTTTACACCTGTGACCAGAAAGATTAACAAAGGTAGCATACAAAGAGGGAGACTAACTGTTTTAAAAAATGCAAAAAACAAAACAAAAAACACTACATTTATTTTTTCAATGACTTTCTATTGTTTTAAGGATGTCCTATGGTTTTTCCTTTAAAATATTAATGCAGGAAAAAAAATTCTGAAATTACACCTCATGTGTGGTGGTAATATTAACATGTCACAATCTCTTTGCACGCATTTGTTGTATTTGGAAAAGTGTCGTCTTTGCTGAGCACTACTAGGTTTGTCTTGTTAAGTAACTGTTTTGACACCGAATTAACCAGAAGAAAGTGCAGATACAGACAACCTATGCTACCTTTTTTTTCTTATCTTCTGTGAAACAAATTACTTTCAATTAAAAATGGCTAAATGACAAAACCAGAACTACAATGCATCTAGTGTTTACCTTAGAATCACACTGTTTATATCAAAATCAAAATTGCAACAACAACTCTTTATTATTTATCAAATGTATTTCCTACAAATGAGGAATGATCATTTAAAATCATTATTTTTTGTTTCCTGGTCATAAATAATGAAAATCTTTTTCATTAGGCAGGTTAATTGTTTTTTTCAGTTTCAGTGTCCAGAGCAAGTTTTTTTTTTTAAACTAATTATCTGAATCTTGCTCAGATATCTTTTAAGCTGGCACTATCATAAATGTATTCATTCCACTTAATCTTTTCAACATAGTTTGTTGGAAGCAGCTCTGATAGAATGCTATCCATTTTCATGGCACAGAAGACTTGGAACTATCCCTTCTACCATGTAAGAATGGTTTCCTAAATTATATGCCAACCTAAGGAAAAGTAAAAACTCTGAAACATTTTCAATGTTCCAGTTGAAAGATTTGTCAGACAAATGATCACAAAAAAGGAAAAAAGAAAGAGAAAGAATACTTAAAAAATATTTTACTTACTAATTTTATCATTAACGATGTTCAGTAGTATAGACACATACACACATGTATAAAATACTTACAACATCATGGTAAGGACTTGAGTTACCAATCTGGGATTCAGACAAGCCAGAGCCATTGTTTGTTTGGGAGATTACTGGATTCAGCTAATCAAAAAAAAAAAAAAAAAATCATTGTCATCATTATTTTAAAAAAATTAACAATTACATAAACTGTGCTTTAAACTGCATCAACTTGAACAAAGATGGGCTTGAAAAATTAAAAAAATAATAATAATTATAATCAGAAAGTATGCACACTCTGGCACTAACATTAACTACCTAACTGATTATTTCCCCTCAGTGTGACCTGGAAATCTCTTGTATTCTCATACTCCAAACTCAGCACCAATCCTCATTTGAACACATTGTGCCTAATAATATTACCTGATGGATTGGTTAGTTTTCTGAAGTCAAGACAACCAGCCAAAAGGGCACATTAGTCTGTTTGTGTCTGTATATTAACAAATGAACATAAGAAAAACAAATTAATAATAATGCATGTGCTATGCATTTTTACTAAATCTTGGCTTTCTGCAAGAATTTATAAATATTTAAAGATTATAGTCTCACATAAAAATACTATACAAATATTCTAGAAGTGTGTTAGTAAATGGGGCTTTCTACTTTTCTGACAGCTATTTTCTTTACCTATAAGACCAAAAATATTTTGGGCAGATTCATACTATATCTCTTTCTCTCTCGAAGCAGTCTAAAGTTGCTAGTAGAATGTTAAAATTCATTTCCTTCCAACTTCTCTCCTATCTGTGAATTTATCTTTTAATGTGTAAAAAATGAATTAAATTTTGTCAATCTATCTTGTCTTTAAAGAACTTGCAACACAAACTAGTCTTTTTGCCATTAAGCCATTTGTTAATCAAAGTTTTAAATTGTTATTTTAAAAATGATTACAAAAGGCTTTTGCTTTTTTAATGGCATCTAATAATTTGTTCAACCATAGTTTCAAAATATTCTTATATTTGCAGTTTAGGCATTTGTTTTTCATAGTAAAATCTAGTGTCAAGCTACAGTTCCTTGTTGATATCATATGACAAATCACAATCTACCTTTCTTCTATTTTATTTTTGTTGGAAAATAATATCTCAAGATTTCACAACACACCAATTATTACCAATATTGAAACAACCTTCCATGTGTATTACACACTGGAGCTTAAGATGATAAGATGAAAAGAAATATTTTAAAGTAGAATCTTCCGTACTGTTATCCTATAAAGGACTGTGACCAAATGTAACCCTCAAACAACAGTCAAAGACACTCCAAAATATGAGTTAACTTTATGGAAAAACCTTTCAGATTTCTTATTCAATAACAGATTTAAAAAATCTCTATCTCAAATGCTTACTGATTAGGTCAGTTAGATTTTTAAAATTTCCAGATGACAAGACGACTTAAATTCACAAAGCCAGTAGTATATTCCTGAAGGTTATTTTAAAAATTCATAAGGATATGATTTCTTAGCAGAGACAGATACTGCACAACTTAATAATTTCCATTAAAACAGTATCAGCAAACGGAGTGCCAAACTCATTCCTTAGCAGAATTTAAGAGACTAACATTATATATATTAAAAAAAAAAAAAAAAAAAAAGGAACGTGTAATCTCTGGTAGCTAAAGATGATGAATAATTAAAAAAAAAGAAAGAAAATGCTGGCCATCTTCCTAATGGTTGTCATGGAAGCAAAATATTCATAGTCATAGCAATGGCCAGATGATTATTGATCAGTGGACAGGTGTTTTCACAATGAACAAGAATAACTCTGGTTTATCTCCACTGGTTACTCTTGGTTCCCACTAAATGATGCATCTAGCTGCAGTTCTGACATAATCACCTGTGTTAACTAGTGACACACATTTTCACTCTGGCCCAAAGAAAATTAAACAACCAGTACACCTACTAACTGATCTTTTTATGGAGATCTTTTGTGTACTTATTAAATAACATTTACAATTCTAGAGAATGCCACTTTTTAATTTTTTCTTTAAAACTGTGCAGGTCTGGAAATTTCTTTTGACACCCAAAATAGCAGCTACACAACAGCTGGACAAAACTGATTAAACTGACAGTATGCAGCAGTTTCACAATCCAGTGTAACATTACAAAAAAAAATATATATATATATTTTTTTTTAAATAATAATTTTCAAATTTATCATCAGAAACCAAACAGTACTATGAACAATGATGACATATGTTGTTGCAAACTTTGAGATTTATTTTTTAAAATATTTTATCATTAATTGCATGTAAAGATGACTGACAAAACCAATGTTCAAGAACATGTTTTACTGCACTTATTCTTTATGCCAAACAAACAAACTTAAAGTACTAGTGTCACTAGCAGATAAAAACACTAGAAAAACGTACACCAGCAATGACAATATAAAAATCTATGGTATACAACATGGATTGTCATCACCTATAAGACCATGGCATAAATAAGTCTTCTTACATGCAGGACTTCTCCATCATAAACAAGCAAGTCTCAATATTGAGATTTTATTTACACAAAAATGTTTTTTCTTCTTCTCTGCACAGAAAATCTTATAAATTTTAAACTCTTTTAAATAACAATGACAACAACAATACTATTATTAAATGCCAAAACATGTGCATGCTTAACATCTTTCAGTAAGCATTTATGACCATGTCTGGGATGAAACATTTAAAAAAAAAGTGTAATGCATATTAACATTAGGCTTATAAAATTCCATTTGGAATTTATTTTGATTTTTGAAAAAGAATCTATTTAAACTAGTTTTATTATTGACATTTTGCTCCAAAAACAGATAGCAATTTGTTGTTGTATATATAGCCAACTAGATGCATTAGAACAGATTCTTTATCAGCCACTTTAAACAAATCTATCTAGAACTGCACAAAGAGAAGTGATGGAACAGATCTGGATACACAAAGCCTTAATGCCCATTTTATTAACAACCATGGTCAATAATGAATTGCAGAATACATAATAATAAATCAAAACTGAATATAGTCTATTTTAAAATTCATGAATGGAATAAATGAAAACTAGGCAAAATAACAAAACCCAAATGTTTGGAAGCATAGTAATTATGATGTAAATTGATAAAAAATTGCATGATGCCACATCTTTCTTCATTTAGAACAGACTATAACCATAGTTTAACATGGTTATATGAAGCCGTGTCTATAATAACCATAAAAGATCATTTTTATTTTTAATAAGTTCTCTGGTCACTCAAGAATACTTTAACTTTGCAGATAAAAAAAAACAAGCAGAAAACAAATTCTGATCAGTTCACTCATCAGAAGCAGAACATTTAACAAAGAACATACCAGCTTAAACACATGAAAGTGTTTTATTAGAGTTTGAGATTAAAATATAAGGAGAGAAAACTATGAATAATAAGCGAAACAGAATTCACACCAATCCCTTGATTACCCATACATTATTTTCAAACAGCTAAGAAAAAAAAATTTGAATTGTTTAAATCTATAAGTAACAAATGATAAACTCAATGTTTTTAATATTCAGATATATTTTTGTTTTTCATTTAAACTAATGGACATGGTTTAAAAGATTCTGATCATGTAAAGAAAATGCCTAAACAGACAAAAAAAAAAACCAAAAAGTATTAACTTACTACTAAAATGATATTTGAGGAACTGTTAGATAATTTTTCAAAAAATTTCTTTCTTATTTGCATATATATAACAAAAAAATTAATAACTGTCTTTCATCAGCTACAATTCTCACCTGAGATCAAAAACTGACTGCCTTAACAAGGTCATACATCATCAAACTAAATGGATTAACTATAGTTGCTATTTACTTTTTTGTCATGTCTGTGGCTTGATAAAGCATCTGATTAACAAGGTGCTGGCTTATACATACTTATAACAAAAGACACTCATATTTCTCATCTTCAATAGGCCAGTGTTAATTCATTGAAGATTTCCAAAATGTCAAATTATTACAAAAAAATATAAAAGGAATGTTACACATATAATAGTTTTATTTTAAAATATAAACAAATACAATTAATGTGTGCAACTACAAAACAAGAACTAATCAACTATTCAATCTCAAGCTACTTGCTTACACAACTTTTGAGATAAAGGATTAACTAATTATTTTAAAATTAAAAAGTCAGCTAATAGGATCAGTCTTATAGTGAAAGTAATGAATTGTAAACATGTTTATAGGTCATTTTAACAAAAACAATGCATTATACTGCATGTAAATAATGCTAGATCTGTAGCAAAGTCAAATCAATTATAAGTAATATGAAACAAGCTGTATAGAAATAATCTACCGCATAAATATAAGCAAAGTGGCTAACGAAATGACTAGATTGCATAATTATACTGCTGTCTCTCCTCCTGTCTTCCAATGCTGCCTACCACTATCAATACACTAATGCCCTTCAATGCTCCATCCATAACGAAGGGTTACTAGCTGCACTATTGTACATACACCATACTCACCCTGTACGTCGTGAAGCCAGTTCTCTCAACCTTGATCATCTTGGACGGAAACAGATAGGTTAAAAAAAAAAAAAACTACAATTTCAACTAAAATCCTTCACTATATTGTCAGCACCATTTCTAGTTAATATGCTACATTCTAAATGACTCAAGTATAGTAAAAACAAGTTCCATCATGTCTACAGACCGCCAAATGCAGCAATGTGCCTGAACATGTTCAATAACCATGTGCTTTCTCCTTCTAGCCGAACAACTCATTGATTATATTAAGCTGCAGTTACCTTCTGATTACCTGATCACAGAAAAGGGGTTGGCTCAAAAAACTAATTATATTTAAAATTTTATCATCATATGAAAAAATTAATCTCAAAGAACATGCATAATTTACAATAGTATAACAAAATTTTTATCATTACTTAAAGCTACAACATTTTGAACAACCAGCCTTCTTTGTCTCAATTGATATTTCTATTATACTGAACTGTACTAATCTTGAATTTCAGAAATAATTCTCTTCAACACATTCTTAGAAGAGCGCTTATCTGTGGGATCTAATTGACTGGTCTTAATTATCTTCTTCACTATGTTTAATAACACCAGTGAGAATATTAGCATGTTTAGATACAAATATAAGCAGAAATGATGCATATGAATTTTAAGAGTTTTCATTTTGCTGTCACCAAACACTTTTGTGTGATATGACACTGCAACACCAGCGTATAATTAAACAATTTAAATACACATTAAAGTAAATAACAATTCTCCAATATTTTGCACTTAAAAATAAGTACAGTGGTCTCTCGTCTATCGAGGGGTGCTTCATCAGGTGGTGCAGTATCTTCGCCCTCATCCCTAACTTCTGTTTTTGCTAAAGGTGTAGGTGTAACTGGTGTCTTCTTCCGAGTGAGGAACATAGTTATGGGGAGCTGCTGGCGCTGCTTTTTCTCCTGGGCGAGAAGGTTTTTATAAACCGACATGCCACCCTCGATTGTATTTGAGAACTGCAACAAATGAAGCATCTGGGTGTCCCATTCTTGAGCCACTTGCTGAAGTTCTTTGGCCATTCTGACCATGGTTGCGAGGCGATCGAGTGTTAGACCAACCTCCTCTTCTTCTTCACCCCCTAGTTCCTCTTCCTCTTTTTCGCTTGCTGACTTCGTCATCTCCATCAGGTCTTCGTCCATCAACGGTTGTGAGTGGGTATCGATCAGGTCATTAACATCATGAGGAGTCATATCATTGAAGCCATCTCCTCCCAGTAGTTTTACCAGCTTCACGGGCTTATCTACCGCAGTGATGGACTTCATCAGGAGAGAATCCCTTATAATCGTGGACCACTTCTGGCCAAATTTTTCCAGCTGGCATTTAAAGTTTCACTCTTCATCTCCTTTATGGCCTTCTGAATATTTAGGAGACACAATGCAATGGTGTAGTCACGCCAGTACGCCTTTAGTGAGAAGTCTTCGTCAGAGTCCACAGCTTCAACGAGGTTTTGCAGGGCGTTTCGCGTATAGAGAGCCTTAAAAGCGCGAATAACGCCTTGATCCATCAATGAATCAGCGATATGGTGTTTGGCGGCAAGAACTCTATCTGCACGCCATCATTCGACAGATCGACAGCGTGGCCTCCAGCATTGTCCATGATCAGAAGCACTTTGAATTCGAGGCCTTTCTCTGCCAGATAAAGCTTGACCTCCGGGATAAAGCACTGGTGGAATCAATCCAACATGAGTTTCGTGATCCAGGCCTTGGGGTTGTGCATCCAGTACACAGGCAGCACATTCTTATTCTTGTTTTTTAGGGCCCTTGGGTTTTTTGACTTATAAATAAGCCCGCAGCATTCCCACACATAATCAAAGTTACACGATCTTTTTGGGCCTTAAAACCAGGGGCTTTGGCTTCATCCTTCATAATAAAAGTGCGAGATGGCATTCGCTTCCAGAATAAGCCTGTCTCATCCATATTAAAAACTTGTTCAGGCTTATAGCCCCCTTCCTCGATGATGATTTTGAATGTGTTGTTCACGTACTCTTCGGCTCCGGCTTTATCCGCAGAGGCAGCTTCTCCATGCAGAGAAATACTCTTAAATCCAAAGCATTTCTAAAACTTGTCAAACCAGCCCTTGCTGGCATTGAATGGGGTTGGGGGAAATTTGTGTGCATGCTGACTCAGATTCAGTTACCTACCTTTTATTTAGTGCTTAGGGGGCACAGATATCATTGTGTTAGGGAAGTTTCAATTTGCCAATGTCAAAAAAAAAATATCAACTCTTACTTGAAAATGCCCACTATAAATAAAAGGAAAGCATATACTGCAGCTTTTAAACTGAAGTGGTGAATTTTGCTGAAAACAATGGTGGAAATATAGCAGCAGAACAGAAGTATGGCTTGGTGAGAAATGTGTTTGCAATTGGTGATGTGGTTGCAAAATTAGATGGACCAATGTTGAAGATCATCTTGAAAACTCTTTTGACATGTGCTGTGTGCCATGCACTAAATACAATCCAATTATGAATGAAAGCCCAACAAATCACTAAAGAACTTGGAATACCAAATTTTAAGGGCAATCCGTCTGTCATGGTGTTTTCATTTATGAAAAGGAAAGAACTTAGCATTCAACGACGCACAACCATAGCACAAAAACTACCAGTAGATTCTGAGGAAAAGCTTGAACATTTTTGTTGTGGTTGCAAAGTTAGATGGACCAATGTTGAAGATCATCTTGAAAACTCTTTTGACATGTGCTGTGTGCCATGCACTAAATACAATCCAATTATGAATGAAAGCCCAACAAATCACTAAAGAACTTGGAATACCAAATTTTAAGGGCAATCCGTCTGTCATGGTGTTTTCATTTATGAAAAGGAAAGAACTTAGCATTCAACGACGCACAACCATAGCACAAAAACTACCAGTAGATTCTGAGGAAAAGCTTGAACATTTTTGTAAGTTCATACGAAATGAGAATGAAGAGAGGGCCATTAATGTAATCAATTTAATAAATATGGACATTCAATATATACTGTTGTTTTATAATCCTGACAGAAATTTTATACTGTTATTACTGTACAAAAGTACGATCGTGCTATTGACTTACATGTGAAGGATGGCTTGAAAAATGGGGGAATTGACCTATTTGACTTATACTCCACCGACTTATAACCGAAAAATACAGTAATCTAATGTAAAACCAAAAATAAACACTGACTTTAAACAATTAAAGAAGTTCAAAAACATCTACATCTTAAATTAACTTACCCTTGTTTTGTTTGCTTTCACCTTTAAATCTCTGGTGAAATATTGGATTTAACAAGTGATCAATTTCTAAGAATCAACTTTTTTTTTAAAAAAAGCACCAGAATCAGTTTTTTTTCATTTGTTTTGCTGTTTTCGAAGGCCACAGCAAATAAGCATAATTTTGCATATCCTTGAAATAGGTTCTTAGTAAAGTCTAACAATATTAACATTCACTTCAAAGTGTTTGAGTATACAATGCAAAAACAACATCACTTAATCTCACTACCAGACTGTTGACACAGTGCCTATTTACCCAGACAGAAATATAGGTGTAAAAATCCTCTCTCAACCAAATAAACAAGTCAGAAAGTTACTGTATCCCACAGTAATACAAGTGAACTAACTACATGAATTATTTTTGAGATTAATAGTTAAGTTTTGAATTTTCAGAATATAAAGTATAAAAAGGGTTTCTCATCAGATGTGTTTTTTGCCCACCCCCCAATCCAGTTCCCCAATATGTTTGTAAATAATGTACTTTTTGTACTGCAAAAAAAAAAAACAAACAAAAAAAAAATCAAGCAGTCAATGCACCCTTTGAGTAATCATGCCACACCTGGTTAACATTAAGATGCAAATAAAGCTACATCATCACTTGGTAAATTCTGGTACTAGCAGCAGATGCAATACATAGGTATTAGACATTTTATGATAACAAAATGTGAGACACTTTAGTAAATTAGTGATTTACACCATACATGAATATCTGGACTAGTAATGCTATGCATTATAAAATGTTTAGCACTAAATATACAAATCCTCAACACAGAATACATATTCAGCATTCTATTTAACCAAATCATATCAATATATTTCATGTAGTCAATAATCATACAATTACAAATATCAATTGAAGACTAATCATATTGTATTAGTATTCCAGATACCCAAAAGAAATTTATATGCTGTTGGCTATATTAATCAAATTAATCAGCAATTATAAAGATAAGTGAAAAAGCAGTTCCTCGTTTAGTTTTCATACATAATTAGAACTGTGCAGTCTACCTTATCTTTAAAATATTTTAATGATGACAAACAACATACTGCAGAACTTCTTAAGATCAATGTTGGACCTAGAAGCAAAATTCATGGTTTGCCAATATTTTGAAACCAACCCTAACCAGCTTCCATAACATAATTTTTGCTTACAACGACCTTATTGCTATGGCAACAGTTATTATCTCCCTTAGAATGAAATCAGTTGTGCATCCATAAAGATGTTATCAATAATTTTTTTTTAAAGTTTAAAATCCTTATGTTGTGAACAGATGGCATACCTTTTGATTTATTTTATCACTGTTGCAGTTATTTCTTCCACCTGCAATTTTTGAAAAATGTTCAATGCCAAGAGATACTGCAATAAGTCATTTTAGTTCTATGGTTCTTTCTTTAAAAAGTAGAATTGCATAAACAAAACAGCATTAGTCAAAGCAAAAATCTGCCTTCAGTGAATTAATAGATTAAAAATGCACTGAAAATCTCTTGCTCTTGAACATTAGTGTTTGCTGTTTCAGATTTTTAATGAAAGTAACCAAACTGCTGAGAAGACCAAATCTAATTTTTACCTTTGTGGAAAGACATCTACTTAAAATTTGATATGATCAGAAAAATCGTGCATTGTGAAACACACACACATTCCTTTTGCAAGTTTCCAGAAAAACTCTCTACTGTTCACATTTATTTGTTGCTTTGCTCTTTCCCCAAAAGACAAATCATGAGATGGATGCTAAATATTCTTCTGCAAGATATTTATGAAATTTTAGTGGCAATAGATTTCAGTTATAAAATTGCCAACATTTCAGAGAACCGACCAATGTCCTCACAATATTCCTGAGCTTCACGTTTTATATCACAGTAATGCCTAGTCAGTGGGGCGGAAGCCTCATGGTCTAGTGAATAGAGCATCTGATCAGCAACCAGATGTTCATTGACTTGAACTCAGCCTATGCCAAAAAGAAATAAAGATTGCTAAACAGCACCAAGACTATCACCACCAAAAAAGTAGAGCTTAATGAAAGTTATCCTTGTATAATCCAACAGTCCTGAGAATAATAATCAGAAAAGTTAACTAAAAGATTGATAATTTTATAACAACAGTAGTGATGATAAAAGCTCAAAAAGTACAGGTCAAATATCAAAAGATATATCAGCAAATAAAGTTAATTACAATACAGATTATCTGGGTGTCATATCTACCATCTGAAAATATTTTCAGTAAAAGATAAATAAAATTAAAGTAAATTTGAAAGTACAGGACACAAAATTTGTCCAAAATCATTTGAGCCAAATTTTTAAAAGACCATAATATATCTTGGTGGAGCAGTTTGAATTCCACAGTCATTACAAAAAGCTAAAATACCAATTTTTTTCCAGGGTAATAAAAATATAGTAGAAAATAAAAATTGAAAAATCTAAATTTTTTCATCATTCACATCTGACAAATTTAAGTGGTAACAGAGCAAGACAGATGGAGCAATGAAATGTTATACTAAACCAATTTACCATTCTGAACCTAAAAAAACACCATAAGCTAAAGGTATTGCTAAACACTAATTCCAGATCATTCTCAGAAGAATTTAAATTAAAGGAATAAGACATTTACTTTATAAGACTCACCAAAGAAACTTCATTTCCAACAACTTGATCAAAAGTAAATCCAAATTTGTTTTTATATTTCCCATTCATATATTTTTCATGATAAAAAGGATTGTTGAAATTTACCTATTTCATCAATCTTCCAAAAAAAAAAAAAAAAAAAAAAAAACTCATGCTAACTGTTAGTAATTCTTTCATATGCAGAACTGAATTTAATAACAATTCATATTAACATCATATTTTACAGAAGTGTGTTATTATTCACAAAAACCCACTTCATAGTCAGGTGGAGTCAATCAGATAAATCAAAACTTCATTCAGAGCATATTTATGGGCTTAGCTCTTAAGAGCAATCATACATGGGCGAACAGGGTTTATACAAGTTTTAGTTGGAAAGAATTTTTTGTTGTAAAAAATTGCATTAACCACAGAGATGAAAAGATGGTGAGCCAAAATTACTATCTTATCTTGGAAATCCTCAATAAGAAAACCATCACCCCTAAAAATAAACAGAGAGGGAACTTACATTATTAAAGATAATTCTAGTTATACTTTATGGTTTGTTACAAGATTTTATTTTTTTAACCTCATTCTGGGAAATATTCCAATACCATTTTTAAAGCTCCATTTGAAGTTTCCTTCACTTCCACAAATTTTTAAAAAGGAAGTTTGTAATTATGCATAACTAGAAATTTCAGCAATTTTATTCATGTTATCACACACACATACACACACCCAAATAAGAATGTCCCAGCTTTAGACAAATCTAACCACAAAAATCACAGACCAAAAAAAAATTCAATGCAGAGAAAAACCAGTTATCTTGAACCATCAAAAAAGAAAGTGATTTGGCTTTTTATCTCCAAATGTGCATGTGTTTGAAACATGAAAAGTCTGAATGGACAAAAATTCCACTGGTATGCTTACACTACAAACACAAATGTGTAATCAATAATTTCTTCTTTTCTTTTTTTGCATTTTTGATTTTATTTGAAAGTAATAAAGCAGTAAATATTTGAAATAAACTTTTTAATTCAAAATGTTATACTGTTAATTAATATTATTTATTCAGTATGAATTCCTGTTGTTGGACCGAGTTTCTAACACCAGGGAGCAAAACAGACCCTCTTATTATGAAAATCACAAGACACTCAATATAGTCCATGGAAAGTTAGATAAGCAAGCCTAAATTTGCAAAACCTTATATACACATTTGCGTAAACAAATTAATTGAGATGCATACTTCTCTCTACAAATTTTTTTCTATTTCCTTTAAACTCCTTTCTTTCTTTTATTTCTAGAAATATTCAGATTTAAAAAGATAAATAATGTTCAGACATTTTGGCATCCAAAAGTTCTGAAAGCTAGTGACAAAAACAAAAAACAAATGAAATTTAAATTGGGAGGCTGGGATTAGCTATACAATATTTACCATTATGCACACTCAAGCTGTCAATGACCGACCTAGAACAAAGTTGACATATACATAGTCTTTTTGAGAAATTCAATTCATGACTTGATTCTCACAGATTCTTAACACCTTTATCTATCTTGTTCCCTTTTGTAAGGTAGCCATATTTAACTACTAAACCAAGAATGGAGTGAAGTGCATGTGGGTGCCCTGGATGTGCAGAGATGACTTAAACCAAGCTACATCCAGCCAAATTACAAATGACCTACCAGTTATAAAACAGACATTAAACAAACAATAAACTTCATAGTCTAAGTTAAGGAAATTTTCTTTAAAAGAAAACTGAATCATACATGTGATATTATTGAACATACTGACAATACAACTAATACTTTAGTATTAGCTTTTTCTTTAAATTGCTATTTAATTTAAATTTCTAAACCTAAAATCATTCCTATCCCTTCTTTCAAATTTTTATCTACTAATGAAAATCAATGTTTTTCCTCTCAAAGCTCATCACAATGAACTCAAGTTATGAATTATGGAATACCTTTACCTCAACATATTTTCCTACAAATTTTTCTTTTTCAATGAAAATTACTCAAGGTGATGTTGACTCTGGAAGGAAACTAGCATGTTGCATCAAAGTTGTGTGGCAGATCTAATGGGCATCTGGAGAAAGAGTAATAATATCCATCAACACTACTCTCAAATGCACAGCAAATTATTTCTTCCAAAAGCTTACACCAAATGATTTTGATGAATAAAATCCCATTTACTTTCAAAATTGATTTATCATCCAAATATGTAAAATTGTTAATAAGTACTCACCATCCATAAATCAAAAAGCAACACTAATTAACAGGAACACTTAGAGTTTAATTGCAACCTCCTCCTCACCAGTATGTTTACAAGTGGTCACTATATTTCATAAAGTAAATAAGCAGAAATACAACCAAATCCAGCTGGCCAGCTATCCTAAGAACTTTAACGTTTTTAAAGAAACATCAAAATATAGGTAAAATTTTTTTCTTACTCAAGTGAATTTTATTTCATTTACATCAAAATCATTTTTGTCAGCCTTCCCAAGAGAAGGTAGACAAAAAAAAAAGCAAACTTTAGTTAGCTAATTTTTTTTTTCCTTTGCATAAATTCCACTACAAATATCAAATAGATGCCATGCCACTCACTAGACTTCCTCACTTACCCACTCAGAAATGCTGGTATCATTAGAGATGCGGTAATGCTGAATCTGGAAAAGTGCCCCTTCATCATGGTCATTACATTCATAATCAAGCCCTCTAGTCTGGATTTGTGTAAAATGGCTACAAAAGAAATTTCACATTTCAGATAATCATCAATCACTTTTTTAAATCCAGAAAACTCTAGATCATCAAGATTAGTTAACAAGAATATTTTCAGGAAAATATCTATGCTGTGGTAAGCATTACTGAAAAGGAGCTGCTGATATTTAGAAGAGCTAAACAAATCAGAAACTTTGAAATAGCTTAGAGCATTACAATTTGCCTTGGTTTATTTTTTAGATGATGAATCTAGCTATTACACTGAACAACATGTCTGTCTGTCATAAAAGATTCTTTAGAATATCAGTGGAAATATGAAAAGTTTGCCATATGAAATTGCTAAGGTTTCATTAAATCATTTACAAAAGGAAAACCAAAAAAAAAAAACAATACAGACTGCCAGGAATTTTTTTTTCAAAAAAATGCAATAACCAACTTGCTTTTTATCTTCTTCTGTGGCATTGTTATTTCACTGTATTCTATCTAAATAAAGGTGATGAGAATGTCCATTGTTTTCCTTTTAGATTTGAAGCTGACTGATCTATTTCATAATAATTAAAAATCATAGTATTCTATTAAAATTTTACAAAAAAGGATGCTGCCAATGCAAACAGTGTCACTAATTTTTGTTACTCAAAAGAAAATAGCAATTCCATGATTCATTTTTCTTTACCTTTGTTTTTAGATAATCAATGTGTTCAATTGTATTAACTTTACATTTCCAGTAGAGCATGTCAAGTTCATAGTAGAACATCCATAACTTTGAAAACCTTGTATTCCTTTGATGACCAAATTATTTTTTTTTCCCTTTCAACTTGTTTTTTAAAACTTTTCTCATTATATAGAAATTATAAACAGACATACGATAAAATCAATCTAGATGACATACTAAGAAGAATCAGTAAATGCTGGACTATAACACTGATAACTTTTAAAATTACAAGGATGGTTAAATAAGTGTCTTTTTTTCATTTTCAACTGGTTAATAAACTCCTAGAATAATGAAAACTACAAGAGTTCTTCAGTTTTGTTGGATTTCGTGGGCTGCAAAGTTGACTGTACAACAGTTCAAGATAGTAGATATACTACAGTCCAGCTTGTTAGAAAAATAATTAGTGACATGGTGACAGTCAAAAGGCAGCTGATATTTATCAAAAAATGCTGTGTGAAATGGAAGCACCAAAGAGTCATTACCAAAGTAGTTCAGGCATCAGCTGGTAAGAGGATGGCCATTATTTCGAGATATTAAGGTTCTGGTATGCGTAAACTTTTCTAAACAAAAAAGACGCCATGGTTAAGGTTTTCCTGACCAATAAAATGTGAAGCCAGTGACAGATTAGGTGGTGAGATCACACTGGGTGGTTCTAATACACCTTTACAGCCCAGATCTAACACCATTAAGCTTTCACCTGTTTGGGCTCCTATTTCATTCTTTACAAAGGTCAATATTTTGCTAAGAATGAAAATGTGTAAAGAACAGCATGATGCACTCTTGTTGGGCATCTGACAAAGTGCCTTTCTACAGCTAGTATGTATGTTGAAAGTAACGCAAGGATTGTGCATCTAACTTTATTAAAACCACTGGAATCAAAGTCTTCACTTAATGAACAACTACAGAATCTTAGGAGTAATATAATGTTCATTAGGCCCCTTGCTCTAATCTAAATTCTACATGTCCAATAACTAAGCAGCCTTACTTACAGCCAACATAGGCAGCATTACAGCTGACTGCTTCACCAGTCTTAAAGAATATCATTAGTCATTCTCCCAAAAATAAAAAAAAATAGGTTAGGTAATTACAAATAAAATATTATTTTAATTTTAATTTTGAATCTACTCCCTTAAAAAATTTGAAAAAATCAGGCCTCAGATAACGCATTCTGATGCAACTCAAAAGCAAATGCAAATTTGTATATCAAAACATTCAATAGAAAAGCAAGCAGTGCATTGCAATAGAAATAAGCCCACCTCAAGTGATGGCAGTAAGTGAATTAATTGCTAAATTTAAAATTAAGCAGAGAGAGAGATAATGCAAAAGTTGGCATTTATACTTGTGAAACATTAAAAAATATAAAAGTTGTGCCCCATGTGGCAAAATTTCAAGCAGCAGTTTTATTGATAAGACATTCATTTTTACCTTCATCTATCATCACAAAGAAAAAAGGTGGAGGAGAAGTGCTATGCAAACTCACTTATTCTCTGTTACATGGCCCAAGGTATTCCATAAAAAATCAAATGTTTCCTGTGATAATGGAGGGTTTGGAGTCCCCTGTGACTGAGATGATGTTGTCATTTTAACACCTTGTGGTATCACTACCTTACCAAATCTAAAAAAAGAAACAAACAGGTTTTGTGTTATGATTACATGCAGAGTTAGTAATAACATCTAAACACCTAACTAGCATGGCATAGTTTACTGAATGTTTTCAAATGAGTTTTAAAAATTCTCAAGATAAATTAGAATTTCAATTCCAGACAACAAAAATATACTCCTTAAAACATTAAGTGATTTTTTTTCAGATGTTAGATAAAAAAGTGCAAATATTTAGAAACTCAACATGAACATTTAAAACTTATTTCTATCCAAATATTTGACATTCACAATCTCATAATAGCCCTTACCAAAATCAAACTAATGCATTTGATGTGACATCCTTTATTTATCATCTAACTCTGAATTTGTTATCTAATAAAAGTGAATAAAGGGAGATTCAACATGACACTGATCCTGAAATATCTGAGGTCTCCAAAACTTCAAAATTTAAAAGAAAATGAAGAATTTTTTGCAAGATATATATATATATATATATAAATAAATTTTTAAAGAATTTATATATAGAGACACTGTGATACTTATGAACTTATATACACCATTAGATATACAGTTGTCCCTCCTCCATCGCGGGGGTTACGTTCCAGACCCACCCGCGATAAGTGAAGATCCGCGAAATAGAAATACCCTATTTAAATACACCTTAGGCATGTTTTTATAACTTTTACGGTACTTTTAAATGCATTTTAAGGTCTTTAAACACACTTTTAAAACAATAGAAACACATTTAAACACATAAAAGATATTGAGAGAAAGCAAGAGCAATGGAAAACACAAAAATCTTCTTCAGAACCTCTTTAATTGGCAAAAGTGTCGTACAGTTTCTTTGCCTTGGTCCTGATGGTGTTACCATCCAAAGTGATGTTTTTCTTTCGGCAATCTTGGATCCAAAAAGCTTAGGCAGTTTCCATCCTGACAATGTTTTTATTGCGGATAGAAATAAAACTTGTTTTGCACCTTCATTAATGCACAGCGAAGCGGTTGCCCTGATATTCTTCTCATCTTTATTGATGTAGCAAACCGTTGACTCATTCATACTGTAATGGCGGGCTATGGCAGTGTAACTCTGTCCTTCCTTTATCATATCGAGAAGTTCCACCTTCTCCTGAATCATCAAGAACTTTCTCCTCTTCTTTGGCTCACCAGAAGCCTTAGATTATGGGCGTTTGGGTGGCATCCTTGGGGTTATCAATAAAACAGCAAGGCGAACAGCTTCTCTCCCTGCGAGATGTGAAGCAGCGAGATGCTTCTAAAACAGAACAGCCAATCAGCGGAGATTTAAACTCATAAACAATGCTACGGAATGCCGCGAAATTGCAAAAACATACGCGATATGAAAATTAATGTCTTACAGAAAAAACTGTGAAAATTGAACCGCAATATGATGGGGGTTTACTGTAATGAGGTTCTTCAAGATGCTGTACCAACAGGGATAACTAATCAAACAATTTAAAAGCGAATTCTTGTTGATTATAAAAATAAAATATATACTATTCAAATATACTTTTAAAAATCAGAATTTAAAGCAGGTCATTCCAAAAAAAAAGAATTAACAACAGAATCTTACCTCTACCTTTTTGTTTACCAACTGAAGTCATCCTTGTCTTCCCTATCAGTCCTTTCCATTTTATTTCATGTAAATACATATACTGGTTCTAAATGCCACCCATGCACCATTAAATATCCAGCCAAATTTCAGCCCATAAACCTATTTAAAAATGCCTACCTCCCTTTAGAAATATTTAAGCACATCTATTAAAGAATTTTAAAATAGTAAAACAGACAGCAAGCAAAAGTACACAGGGTAGCTGCAATTCAGATGGACAATGATTCTGATTGGTTGCACTAACTTAATAAAACCAGATGATGTATCCAGAAATTAGGCATTCAAACAAATCAACCAAGAAAAAAGGGACAATTAGATGTTATATAAAGAGCACACCTACAAAGTGTGGCACATGAAAAACCTCTTTCTCTAATGGATCAAAAGTGCATGAAATTCCTTATCTCCTGATGTGAACAAAAGTTTCAAAGTATAGAACACATCCAATACTCTAGATGACAAAGATAACAAGTTGTGGAACATGGATTCCAATTCAGACTAACATAAAATGAAGTTTCCAGGATTTCCATCAAAGGATTGCAAAGTGTCAGGCAGTGAGAGAGAGATTAGACATGACGAAGAGCATTTTAAAAAAAGTATGACTTACTGAAGTTAAATTCAGAGATCAAGCTGTATTTAAAAAGTGCAGTTGCTCTATGTACATTCATGTTTTGCTTTCATCTTTCTTTAATTTTTTTTACCTTTTCCAAAAAACAGGATGTTTCCACAAGTTTGCTCTTTAGATCATATGTGCAATGTGATTTTTATCCCTTCCTACATATCACTGAAAAAGCAACCAAGTAAAATTGCTTTGATATTTTAATGTTTTTCTTTTTATTCTTTCATAACATGTAGATCTATGCTGTCTACCATGCATGTTCAATGCTACTTGGCTTGTATTGTCATTTAGAAATATCTGCATATAGTTTAGTTCCTAGGTAGCAATGCATCAACTGTTGCTGACTGTAGGAAAATCTTGGTTTCATTTTCAATTGACTTAAAAATTTTTTTTTTTGGCTCAACATGCCTAGTCCAAATTTTCTATTTGTTAAATTCCAATAAACACCTAGGCAGCAATTGGAACCAATGCTACATTTATTTTACACCACAAGCTTTCTATCAAGGAACTAAGTACATTTTGGTTTCCTATCTCCAGTGTAGGGTGGGGGGGGGTTGATTTAACATTTATCCATGGCTAATTATGAAAAATCATTAACACAAACTGCAGGTAATAACAAAGAAAACAAAAAATTCTATTTTCAGTCAAGAAATAAATTCTCATTTGCTTTTTATAAGCAAAACTACAGTTTGAACAGATGTTTTCTAAGTAGTTTAAAATGAAATTACTTAACCTAATCTTTAATGCAGGTAGGAAACCAAAGAAATGGTCAAACCAGTGCAGTACTTCTCAACAAGATAAAGCACAAAACTAAAATAATCCTGTATTTGCAATAAAAAAATTTGATTATTTTTCCAACATGGAAAATTTTAATGGTTGAATTTATTTATCTTTCTCATAAGTAGAACTTATGCTTGAAACAAGGTTCATACCTAAAAGACCTGTACTTTAGCAGTACAATAATGCTGATTTATAAGAAAAACACCAATAATAGTAGTAAAGCAGGGCAACAATATCACTGAGATATCAGATCATGCCTAACAACACAAACAAGTTTACCAAGGAATCATAAACATACGCCATCTACTGGGAAATCAACACCATATACGCTGACATATTAGCTTGCTTACTACCACCTCTACATTCATGTCTTGATCAAGCAGCAACAAAAAATACCTAGAAGTTGACATAAAACATTAAAATTGTTATGAAAAACATTTAAACAACGTAATAACATTTTACTATATTCTTAAAAAAAATAACACGTGCATACACGAATGAAATATCACTCCCAGAAATATTTTTTACAAATTTTTAAGCCAGTGGAAAAGATTGAGAATAAAGAAAATATTTCATAAATTACCAAAACAGAACTTAGTGCAATGCCTGAAGACAAAATATTTCCAAAAATAAAACTACACTCAGACAAAAAAATATGAAAATAAAATGTTTGAGCTATTCTGCTAAAATATTTTTCTGTAACTACGCTGCTTTCTAAATAGTTTGCACTCAACTATTTCAAAGTTGTTTCATCTTTTTTTTCCCCGGTCTATCATACTGACCCCTTCCTTTTCTCAGTGGTGGAAGAAATCACCTGCCACATTTTGTCAAGTCTCAGCAGTTAATGCAGCTGAAGTATGCAGCTAGTAACATTCACATCAGTTCACCCACCCCAACTGCCTAGCTATTAACCCAGGCCCCTTTGCTGCAAAGGGTACACCATCCATGTACAACTTCCTAGGTAACTATTTGTCTCTGCTGATCCACTTTTAACATCTGAATTTATTAGTTGAACATTTCTCATAAATACAATCTTTTTTAAAAAGCAAAAAATATCTATGCAGTAACAGAACGTGTTTTCAAAAGATCTGGTAACCCTCCAACCAACTGGAGAATTCAAGTATTTCAAAGTTTGAGGTGGTTTTTTAGTGTGCTAAGATAGGAAAAAATATAATACTACAAATGAAAGTAACTATTTTTTACTCTAACATTCTCCAAGGTTCATGACTGATGTACATGTAGTGTTGAAAAACTTGTTATGTATGATATAACTAATTCTGTTTAAATCAAAACAGCTGAATGTATAATTTATGAGAAACTATATTGTAAATACATGGGGAAAAAGTAGCAGCACTTGCTAGAAGTAGGATAGACTACGGGGTTGTCAAGGCTGAGAACCCAAACTCAGTTCTAATTTGGCATACCTCCCTGGCATGATTTCTTCTGGGCACTCTGCTTTGCTCCCACATCTAAAAACTGTGGAGTTCTGATAGGGATTTCCCAGCAAAAGTCAAGTGCTGGGCCCCTCCTAGCACAGGATAGGCAACACTTTCTAGCAGATAGCCAATAACTATGCTTTCTCCACAGGGTTGACTCCATTTTTGAGAATGGTGTACTAACAAAAATGGCATACATTTAGTACAGATCATACACTATTTAAAGGCCTCAGTTTTATGCTCTCCAGCATTTTAATCATTTTGGTACAAGCACAAGTATTTGTCTTCTTTTCTTTAAAATCAACATCAGATATTCCTTTTTCCAAACTTTCCTTCCCAAATGAATCACAACTATTTGTTGCTACTGGGCCTTTTAATGTTCCTAAAAGATATGGAACATATAATGTATACAAAGAGAAAGAATTCCTAAAACTTATATAAGTCCTCATAAACCCCAAACTATCAAGAGCATTCTTAATCACATTTAGGGTACTAAGCCCTGCAAGCCTATTCAGAAGTGAACATTCCATTTATCAAGCAGCACATTACCAACAAAAAAGCATACAAACATACTAACTTAAAATTTAAGTAATTTAAACTTGTGACTTATCTACCAGTTATTTTATAAAACCACCACAATCTCAAATCCATAATTATTTTAAACTCTTTAATAAACCCTCTCACTTGTCAGATACATCAACCAGGCAAACAAATGTCTGATCCCTTTCATTGAATATTCCAGATGTGGCTAACTAGTGACTGGAAAGCTCTTTAGAATTCAATTGTTTCTTAACCCCTGTGGTTACATCATTATGCCAGTAGCATCACCACTCCTGGATCGCTTTCCTTGTGTGCTGGAGGGATAAGTATGCCACCTAACTTGTATTTCAAACCCAGAACTCACACAAGAATAAAAAAAAAAAAAAAGAACGAACCAAAAAGAAATAGAAAAAGTTTGAATAAAACTAGACAACCTGGTTCCTAAAAGATGGAAATTCTGTGCCATCATATTAAGAACACGCCACACAACCTGTAGTGTTATTACCATAACATTACTCAGGTTAGTCTAGCATAAATGCCTTAGATCACATTTATGTTGACTTACTGAGACATATCACATAAATAGCTTTGAAAATTGAAATCTGCCCAACCGTCTGAGACTTCTGCCATAGCAAAATTTAAATTAACAGTTTAAAAAAAAAAAAAAAATCAGCTAATGATAAAAATAAATAATTTAAAAAAAAAAGCATTTTTATAGATAATTTTTAATTACTACTTCGTACTATTGACTAGTAGTTAGGAATCTCTTGCAGTTAATCTCATTATCAGTGAAGACGCATACGCAAAGCAGCCAAAGTGAGGAGAGAGAGAGAGAGAGAGAGAAGCACTCAGTGTCCACTTAAAAACAAAAACAAAAAAAAAAAAAAGCGTTCCCTAAAAATTTGTTCCTAAGAACTTTTAATTGCTTTCCTGATTACCTCCATCAGGAGTGGGACGGACACCGTAAAATGCATTTATTTCCGAGACTTCAATCCGTGCCCGTCGTCTGTGTCGTTACTGTGAAAGAAGGACAGGTTGTTGTTGTCATCATCTCCGAACTGTCAACGGCAGACCCGGTCAATTTCGGCTTCTACATCTTCTGAGAAAAGCACTGGAGACCCCACCCCCTAAAAACACAGAGGAGGGAACAAGACATTTTTTTTCTTCCCCACCCCCTAACCCTTCTTTCTTTCTTTGGAAAAAAAAAAAAAAAAAGGCTCCCATCCGAAAATGGGACAAAAATTCAAAAGTAGCACAACAACATCTCGACATTTTAGCAAAAAATACCAGGACGACGACGACGACCACCAACAAAAACGAGCGACCGCCGCCCGCTGGAACGGGTTTTCAACGAAGAAGAATCGGCCCGACCTCTCGCAGACGACACGACTTCCGAACGTTTCACCTTCGCAGGCGAAACTGCTGAAAACCAAAAAGGAATGCGGGGGAAATTCTATCCACCGAGCACCTACCTAGCTGTCCGCCATGTTGTGCACGGCACCACGGGATAGCTTTTGTCCGGGCGCACTATCGAAAACCGCGCGAAAAACCCCCGCGATGCTTCGCCCACCCCCCAACCTTTTGTTTGTTTGTTTTTAGCTGTCTGCGCAGACTTCTAGTTCCTAGTTGTTGCTGCTGCCGCCGCCGCCGGTTAACAACGAGAAATGAGGTCTCATCGCGACGACGGACACAGACCACGTGGTCTGGCTCGCGCTGTTACATATGTGGCAGACGGTCCGCCTCCCATCCACCTTTCTCTTATTATTATTATTATTATTATTATATTTACTGTAATGTCTGTCCCCTGCCGGCCTATATATCTCTCTTGTCGTTAGGCTACAGGTCGCCTGGTGAAATCGCGACAGATCCGAAGAATGGTACATGCACGGCACTTACACAGATCCATTCACCACTTCTCCCCCGTTGCCTAGGACTCGCCGACTTTTCTCCCTCCCTCTCCCCCTCTCTCTCTCCCGTCTGTCAGCCAGCGGAGCGAGGAAGTCAGGTGACCGACCGCCAGTCGTTCGTCCCCGGCGCGAACTTCGTGTTAACACTCGCGGTCGGGGTAGCCTAGATTTCGCTAAAGACCCTAAGATCGCGGAAGCCCGGGGAACTTCACGCTGCCAGGCGTCGGCAGGGAGGGAGGGGGGGGGCTGTAGAAAACAACAACAACAAAAGAACACAATAGGGATGAATTTTTCCGCGCTGTTCAGACAGTCCGACCACCTGTGCGACTTCTCGCCCAGTGGTGAGCTCTTGGTAAGCATGCACGTTTTACCTTTGATTAGCTTGACATTATTATTATTATTATAGGTATCCTGGATGCGTGTTCCCGCGGAAGCATTCACACTCCAATTCCGACAGATTCTGTAGCAGCAACAGAGAATATTTTAGAGGGGATTTTGACCCTTTAACATTATCCCTAGTGGGGGGGGGCTGGACAGTTCATTCATTCCCTTAATTCTGTCCCCCCCCCCCCCCAGACCAGCTCCTGTATTCGTCGTCTTAATTAATCATCAGCAACTGAAAAGAGAGTTGTTCCCTCTCGTCTCTCTCTCTTGCATGCATCAGAAAATACTTGCCACATGAATTTTCGTGAGTCCACCACCCTGTCTGTTCATCGTGGACCTTAGCAGACGCATTGCCCGGATACCGAAAAGTAACAACAACAACAAAAAGCATGCATAATTATCTCCCTTATAAATAAATATGACATAACATATATCACGTGGAATTTTCAAGTAAAATAATTCCTATTTTATGTGTGAAATCTATTCCTCCACTTTTCACCTTCATTCAAGAATTTTTGTTTTATTTTCCATTTTCCAGTGTAAAATGTCTATATATTTGTGTTGATAATTATCATTTGGAATGAAGAAATTTGTCATCAGCACTATTTTAATTTTCCAACAAATGGTTTTAGCATTAATGTAAAAAAAAAAAAAAAAATCCCATATCTGCTGATGTTGTCCCTGGTTTTGAAAGATTTGAAACCAAACAGTCAGCGTGTAAGCATCATTTTTGATATCTGGCGTTAATTCTTACAGCTACATGTACCATGATATCCCTGAGGTATGCACAGTTAAGTGACTGTGATATTTGTGTAAATTTTCAAATAGCACCTTGCTATTTGCTTATTCTGCAACAGAGAAAAAAATGATCAGCAAATCGAGTAGATCAAGATGAGAAGTCGTCGTACTCGTTGATTGTTGTAGAATACAATTTATTCAAAAGTTTCGACAAATGCAAACAAATTTTTGCCACAAATTTTGTAGTTACCATTGAGAGTAATAATTTCTCTGCGTTTAAAGGTTTCAGTGTAGTTTTCTGTTCTCACCTCATTCAAATCATAGAATTTCATTCCCTATATATAATCATAGATAAACTTCTTCCCTCTTGCAATTTTAATGATATAAATTATTCCCAGAAAAACCTTTAGTTTAATATTTCAGCTTATCTTTTATGTGATGTTAATAATTTATCAAAACAATACTGAACTTTGCCTGAAAATACTTTTAAAACAAACTCACCTGACATCAGTTTCCAGAGAAGAATAACAAATTTGTCAGTTCCTCTTTAAATGAATGCTTAAATGTGATGACCTAAATCTTTTATGTAGTGACATCAGTAGCATTATATGTCTTACTTACATTATATGAAGGAGTTCACTGGAAATAAAAGTGCAATTTAAAACATACTTTCTTAGTCTTATCTGACTAATTAAGCATGTGGAAGTAGACTTAGTTTTTAGAAGGATTTTTCATCCACACCAAACCTAAGTAACCGGTAGATTTTGTTCTTTTAGTTTGCTTTCAAAAATGGTGGGATTCACACTCAACTCTAAGTAAAGATGATAATATATTCATCATAAGTGACAGTTTTGGAAACTAAGAATAATAGATGCTAGTTATTAGTACTGGTAGTTTGGCAGTGAAAGTCATTCGTACTAATTAGATTTTGCTCTACTTGATTTTATTCTTAATCTGTTGATTTTGATGCATGTTTCTCTAAATTTTAACAATTTTAGACTAACAAAAATTAAAACTCACTGTAGTATTGTTTCATAATTATTTACACAAAAATTCTAATGGGAGAAAAATAAAATTGATCAAGTTGATGTTACTTATTTAGACCTTGGTAAAAAAAAAAAGTTCCTATCTTGATTATGCTATATAGGCATGGAATTTTTATTTAAGATAAGATGTTGGTAATACATCAGAATACCGTCACTTCAACATCTTTTTTAGAACAAAGATCCCCTACATGAATTAGCAAATAAAAGAAAAGTTTAGTTCATTCTCCTAATTTGATTGGCTTGTTTTCTGGCATAGTCTGAAATTCTGGTTTGTATCAAAGAATCTGTATCTAGGTCTAAGTGCAAAAAAACTACTTAGTTTTACAGATAAACTGAGAATTTTTAAGATCTTCATTTCTTCCCAATGCAACTTTAAAATTTTTCAGCGCATAATAGGCAGTGTTATTTGTTTGGACTATGGTGATACATTAGCTGTTCCTGTTGGCAACAGCTTGTCCCACTGGTCTGACATCTTGTTTTCTGATTGGCTATCCCACTAAACAGTCCAATATAAAAGTGACCCCTCCTCTCTTATCAGATAAGACTTAACCATTTATTACCTGTCACCACTGAATGGTAGTGCTACACTCAGAAATTGAAAAACTTTATGTACTCTGATAATTAAATAAAGAATATTATTTGATATTTTACTCTCTAACTTAAAAAAAAATTATTAAATTGTTTGAATCTGGTGTATACTACTTATGAGAACATTCTTTGAAATATGTTGTCATTACTAGTTTTTTGGTTTTTGTTTTTGTTTTTATTTAGTCAAAATAGTTTTCGTACTGTCACCAGTACTGAATGGTTTATTTAGTAGTTTCTCTCTCCATATTTTCATCCCTATTAGTTCTAAAACCTGTAACTTTGAAATACCTTTTCCTCCCTTATTTCTATTTCCAGAAAGAAGATATGATATAAACAAAATCTGAAAAACAAATTCGTTAAAAGGATAGGTGAATAAATTTAAAATAAATAAGTTGCAAAGTAGATCAGTGATCAAAGTTCCAATTATTTTATTGTAAATGACAGTTTGATGTTGAGATACTTAAAGGGAGTATTTTATGAATTACAAAAAAAAAAAAAAAAAACTGAATTTTAGAACATTATACACTGTTCAATAATTGTGTTCTCATGAATGAAATTATCCCATATTTCATACATAAATCAGTTTATTAGTGCAGTTACATTAAATTTTTACTGGTTTTATGCCCCCCTTTTTTTGTATATTACAAGGCAGTAATAATGAAAAAAATTGTAATTTGAATTTAGTTTTTAAAAAGATGTAACTAATTTTCAAAATTTACTAAAATAATTTTTTAAAAAAGAACTTAATACATAGCTATTTGTGTTTTCATTCAGTAAAACTGACCAGTCATCTTTATTCCTTGGAAATTTTACTGATAAACTTAGAAGACTTCAACAATATAGAGTAAACAAACAGGTTTAGGATAATAATGCAAGCTCTTGAAGTTCACTGTATGATTTTTGGTTCACTATCAATTGATAATATAATACTTTTAACTAGCATTATTAATTTATTAATTCTTGTATTGATCATATTATTAATTCTGTAGCTTTTATAGCATTCAGTAAATTGTGAGTGGCCTGAGTTTAAGTTCCAATTTTGCAGCCTTCTCTGGTGGCAGGTTTCTCTCATTCTTCACCAGTCGGCTGCATGGGTTTCCTTCCACATCTAAAAATGAAGAGTCTTAGTTGGGTTTTCTGGGTGCACGTAGTGGTTTCATGGTTAATTCTTGACCGACTGACTTGCACCTTAGCCTCCACTCGAGATTCCGACCACACTCACGTAACTTGGTTGGTCACCAAGGCTGAGATACCCCATTTGTTGCTGTAATGTACTCTTGAAAATCAAAACTGGGTTGAAGATAATTTTCAGTCAGTTAAAATGAGTACTAAAATTGGCATACTATTACTGTTGAACTATTAGTAATGTACTGTACTTGATTTGCATTAAATGAAAGATGGTTTTGGACAGATTTAAGCATGTTAAAACATTTTTTCATAAGAATGCTGCATTTCTGTAATATTAAAGTTTACTTTATTAATCTAAAAGTTTAAAATCCTGGAATATAGTTCAGTATTTATTTTGTTTTGTTTATTTTTTGCCATAAGTATATACATAATTTGATACCAGAATTTTATATTTTTATTTATTTATTTATTTTTTAATCAGGCAACAGCATCACAGTATCGTTTAGTGATCCGAGATGCAAGTACATTACAAATACTGCAACTGTACACATGCTTGGATTCCATACAATACATTGAAGTAAGATTATTTTTTCATTATTCTCATAATACTGAAAACTGGGTCTTTTCTGTTTCTCTTGAAAGGATCAAAATTAGATCAAAACTGATGGATCGGTCTATTACCAGTATCCTTTGAATCCTGCATCTAAATGCTTTTTGCCAAGAAGTATTTTACTCTTTAGATTATACATTTTTTTCCATTCACTTGCCAGGGTTAATAAGGGAATTTGATACGGAGAGAAAGATTATGAAAGAAAACTTTCCAAAAATTGCATAAATAAACTTTCTTATGTAGACTGTTCTGCATCACAGACCTGACTGATCGTTCCTTTGATTAGAAGCTAGTAAAATAAAAGAGAGATGAATGTGCGAAGGAGCGTGCACTCACTTTATCACAGAAATGCTAGGAACATTCTCTGGTGATAATTTGCAGTCACAAAAAGGATGCATGACAACAGTATTTTTTTTTAATCAGTCTTGTTTGTGCAACAGCAGTCTGCCTATGCAAAGTATATCTGTACTGAAAACAACCTGTGCAACAGGACTGTTTCGTTTAATGTCCTAGCACTATTAACACTCTGCTAAATATGAGTTTGTTGATTCTCATAATTTATGACATTTCCCATGATTCTTTGCTAAAAATTCAGTTGTAGCTAAATGAATTAGAAAACAAAATGTAAAAAAAAACATTAAAGATGAACTAAATATGCAATCCAGGGCAGGGATCCTAACTGTTCTGCAAAACTAAAATTGTTACCAAAAAAATTTGCATTTTGGACTGTACATCCTAAGTAAACATTGATGGTATGGAAGCTCATGATCCTGTTTCATTTAGCATGCATGCTCAAAGATTAAAAAGAAAAATCTTCAGTAGCCTTGGATTGGTTCAGAGTTTACTGAAAGTATGGCTCTCGAATAGTTTTAAACCATGTGAGAAAGTCCAAAAGGATGATCCTCTTTTTTCTTCCTTAATTTTTGTTACAAAATAATCTGAATTGTGAATTACTGAATAAAAATAATAAAATACAGCTGAAAAAAATAAGATAATTACATTGCAGAACTTTGAAGATGTATCAAGGCACACATTTCAAAAATTGGATTTCATACAAGACAAAATTTCAAAAGCTATGCGAGTTAGATGAATACATGGATTACATAGCAGTTCTTCTATGTTTGGCATACTTTTTCCATGGAAGGCATTTTTTTCTAATAATCACTTAACATTATTAGATATACAGTTAGATTTTTTTTTTAAATTGATTTGTTAGTATCTGCTGAAATTAGCCATGTGGATTAGAGTTGCAGTATTATCTATATAATTAATTATGAGGGACAGTGTAGATTGGTTTGGTATGTGACTATTAATTATCATATTACCTGAAGTCAGTTTTGCTATGGATTACTACATGCTAAGTGTTTTGTCAAACTTGCTGTGACAGATGTGCTTGGCATGAACTTTTCAATTTGGCCAACCAAAAACTAAATTAGCTGATGATATTGTGAGAGAGCAACAGCTGATAAGATTAAACTCTAATTTTTAATATCATTTACACTGGTCTTAAAACAAAGTCTGCATTAATTGTGTGATTTTTAAAATTAATTTTGAAAAATACAAATTGAAATGTAATTTCTGATTTAAAAATTAAGTTGCCCATTTGCTTTTCTATTTAAACAAAGATATGTAAAGGAAAAATATTTTTTGTTTGAGAGTTTAGAGACTGCAGTTACCTTGGACATATTTGTGTGGGAGTTGAACTCAAACTTTCATGACTTCACATCACTCACTCACTCAAAGCTTGCTTTTATTTTTCAACCTTAAAACAACATTTTCTGGAGACTATGGAGGCCAGCTTGCATAGAGTAGTGGGTTAGCTTTGGCATTTGGATCCCCTTACAAATAGCAATAAACTGATCGAGTGATTGCTAATGGTCAAATTAACCCTATGTGAGTGTAAATGTCACATCACCAATACCCCGCCTAATCTTAGCTCGATTGCAAGGTTGCCACTTTTAGACTAAGAGATTCTGCCATGAAAATACATCTTTTATTTCCGTTTTAAATTCTGTCTCTGTTCTGAAATCTTCCACATTTTAAGTTATGAAAACCAAAAAAAAAAAAAAAAAACATCAAAGGAATTAAAATTTTATCATTTTTTTTTAAAGTGGCACTTTTTCACTCTTTGTCAGCTCCTCCCTTTGTCATATACTCTGCAGATGTTTTTAAACTCAGACACTAGGTGGCACTCTTCAAAGAATGAATATCATTAGCATTAAAAGAAGAAAAAACAGCTGGCAGACAATTTTGATTTTGATCTTCAACCACTGTTGAAAAGTGTTTGCAGACTGCAATTTTGCTTGAAAACTGTGTTTGTACTTTGCAAAGTTTAAAAAGGTGGGAGGACAAAACAGGGTATTGCCAAAGGTTTTAAACCAAATTTCATTTTCATCAGTTTTAAAAGATGGTAGAGTCACTTGATCTCTATGAACATAGAGACTCTGAAGCAAGTAAATGTGTTTACACCATTGCCCACACGCAAGTGTGCTGGATCAAGAAGTTTGGTCATACAGAATTCCATCATTTGGCTCTCAAGCAAAGTCAGGCACTTCTGACAAAGGAATTGAAAATTTGTAATTTTGCAAATAGGGTGATGGCGGGCTGGCTAAATCAGCTTACAAACCAGATTTTACAAAATGAATGGCATGGGCGTGGCAGTGACTGCAGATTGGACAGTCAAGGACTCCACAGGTGTTGAATGAATTAGTCCAGAAAATATTTTAAATGTAGATGAAACATGGATTTTTTTACCATAATGCTGTTTGTAACAAGGATCTGATCACGGCACATGTGATTGCTAATAGAGTTGAAACAAAAAAGGTCTTGCTTTTTATCATTGGAAAATTAGCCAAGCTGCTATGTTGCTTTTCTTAGGTAAAAATATGGATGTCCTTAGGGATCTATCTATATTAATTGTCCATGTATTATTTGTGTTGATAATTTGAATGTCATTAAGGTTAGATTCGTAGATTCTGCCACTGGACACAATGACAAAATTCTAGTCAGTGAATCAGGAAATTATCAAAATTCTAACACAAATTATAGAAGCCTTCCTTTGCTGAAGATCTTGGCCTCCCTTGATAACAATAAAGAATTTTAAATTGACGACTTCTAAGCCCTGCCTGAGAAAAAACCTGGAATGAGGTCATGATGGATGCATGTCAAAGTGCTGTCACCATATGCCAGAATTAAGTAGTGGAGTTTAGCTGCAAGTTAAAGACAACATGAACCAAGATCTGATGAAAGCAGGTAGAAGCAACAGAAATCAGCATCTGTGAAGACAATTTAAAACTTTGAAATTTGATAGAAGCTTAAGTGATCTAACTGATGAAGAAATTCTGAAATTGGATAACAAGAGAGGAACTATAGAATTTAGTAAATAAAAACTTTCCTCCATATTTTTTGCAAGCTAGGATATACTGAGACATCTGAAAATGCTTTGCCACTGAGCAGAGCAACAGGAGCCTGTTTGGACCATGTTTGGCATGATAACTCATCTTGAACAAAATGTTTGTTTTTTTTTTTTCAAATTTCAAATAACTTTAATTAATTAATTGTATCTTTGAACCGACATAATGGGATTATTATATAATTTCTTAGATACTAAAATCTTTACAATTTAAAAAAAATGTTCCAGTATTGTCTTGATTAGCTGCTAAAAGAATAATAAGTTTTGTTAGTTTAGTGTAGATTTAGTATTATAAATGGGTATGAAACTCAGCAGGACTTATCTTTTTCATTATAATAGATCTAATTACCACTGCATCATTGACAGCTTATTGCCCACATTTCCTAATATCATCTTTAACTCAGCTTGTCATCTTACAAACTGGCTTCCATCGAGCCTTTTGGTATTCAAAATATAATTTCCTCTTCTGATTTTAATCCTGTTTTAATAAAAGCAGGTTTTATGTTATTTCACTATCTCGTTTGAAAATAAAAAAAATTTTTCTCTGGCTTATAAAACTATAAATGATTATTTTAATGTGTATTTTCATTTTTAAAATTTTTTATTGATTTTTAATTTACAGTGGTCTGTGGACTCCATGTTTGTTCTCTGTGGGATGTTTAAGAGGGGAATTGTTCAGGTAGGTTTGTAGGTGGCTTGACTACCAAAACAAGTGTATGTGAAGAGTAAATCTTGCTAGCCTGGGCGTGCATTAAGTGTGCAGTGGTTTTTACCAGTAGATAGTTTATAACTGTAACATTCTGCATTTGGAATGGACCTAGCAACAACAGCCTGGCTGTTATAGATCATTAATCCTTGAAGTACCAATAATGTTCTAAATGTACTAAGCAGATTGTCATCAGCACTGGTCAAATTGTTGTATGTGCATTTATTTACACCAGGACATGTACACTGAGCTAATAGTTTCATATTTAATGGCTTTAGTAGTAAGGAGTGCTACAGGCATAGACATTTTAGAGCATAGGATTTTATCTTTGTTGAATATTTTAGTAGCTTAAAGATTTGTCAAAGGGTTTTACTGTAGAGATTTATACAATTTGCCAAATGTATTTACCAATTTCTGTACAGTCATGAATGGTGTTACAATAAGTCAGGCTACAGGTTGTTTACATCAGAAAGAAAAACAATTGAACCTAAATTATAGGTTAAAATGTAATCTGAAATTACTAAAGTGTTTGGTTAACTATTTTTTAAATAGGTGTGGTCAATAGAGCAGCCTGAATGGACATGTAAAATTGATGAAGGCTCAGCTGGCATGACAGAGGTACACTGGAGTCCAGATGGGCGGCATGTACTGACAACATCTGAATTTCATGTACACAGCCAGTTTTGTTTATTTTTATGCTTGGTGGTCGATTTTAAACTTGTGCCATTTTTATTTCTTTTATGTGAATGTACACATTCTTCAAGAAAAATTCTGGGGGTTCTACTTTTCACAACTGGCCTCCATGTTAGATTAGATGGGAGTTAATCTTTGGTTTCTAAAATTAAAAAGTTATATCAATAAATAACAAAAATAAATATTGTGAAGTGAATTGTGATCTTAATTTAAACTATTCACAAATTGATTATAATTGTTTTATCTTTACTTCTAGACAGATTTACTTGTACAAGAAAAGATGTTGTTCCTTAACTAGTTATCTCAAGGCAAAATGATTGGTCTTTTAGCATTCCTTCATATGAAAATGGCTGTTTTGTTTTTGTAAAATAAAAAAGGTGTTCTTATAATCATTTATTATCAAGTCATTAATAAGTCAGGTGGCCCATTACAAGCTGCCATTGCATTGATGAGACATGGAGTATTACTTGGGTGGGTGGCCTTGTCCTTCCAAGATGGTGCAAGTCAACTATGAAATACTTAGACATAAAATTCTTTTGACCAATAATTGGCAATTATTCCAATTAGTTAGTACTTAGATATTCTTATTTTATGGAGGGGTGAGAAAATTACAGTAAACTCTCTCTCTTTTTTGTTTTTTTTTGGAAGATTCTGGCAACAAAAATATTCCAAAGACCAAAATTAAAATTGAAATTTGGTCATCAAATCAGAAATCCAAAAAAAAAGCCAGTAATTTTCAGGAATAGAATTAGTTTACTGAAAATTTTGGTTGATTGGTCTAATTTCCAAAGAAATTTTGCCTAATAGAGGTTTTTTTGTGACTTTCAATATTTTTACATATCACATGTGATATAAAAGTGATACATCTGTAGGTAGCAAGATGTGGTTGGTCTAGGTTACATGGCCACCAGGGGCAGATCAGCATATCTGATACATGTTTTCAAGTTTTTGTGCGTTTGTTTGTTACTCTTTCACGGCCAAACCATAGCACCTGGAGGCCCCAATTTTTGGGCGTAGGTGCTTCTGAATCTGGGCATGGTTTTAAGCTACTGCATGTTGGCCTAAATTCATTTTTTTCTCATGCAGCACCAGTACCCCAGCTACTTAATATAGAAAATTAAGACACTTTATTTCAAATATAAGCATAAGCAATATATATATATATATATCTTTACAAGATAGATAAAGGTTATATTCTCATTTCATGCATTAGTGGGATGAATTTTATTTTTTTTTTCAAATTTATTAAAGCACTATATTTGTCATGTTTAATATTTTTAATGTTTTGATTTTAATATTCCCAAATTTTAAATTATTTATCTAATTTATTTATTATTTATCCACACAGTGAACCCCTTAAATTCCAAAAAAAACTTTAAGAAAATGTGCTATTTTAGTTTCTATTAATTGGTGAGCGCCTATTATCTCAGTTAAAGGAGGTTTCATATATATGTTTTCATTATGGTTTTTAAATCATATCTGGTTAGATTTCCTCCTTGAAAGCTGAAGTCTACCATTTTTTTGTTGTTGATTGGCTTTACTTAGAAAATAGGTTTGTGAGAAACATTTTTAAAATGCATGGAAAGATCTGAAAATTTTGCTGCAACATTGGAAGTCATTGCAGGATTTGTGGTACCATTTCAATTGCTTGCCATCTTTCTTGGTTAAGTGAATGGAAATCAGCTTAGCTACCGTTTAGATCAACTGATCAAGCAGTTCTTCTGTTGGTAGTGTAACTACAATGGGCCATGCAGCATTAATTCTGTGTCATAATTATTCAAAAACTTCCTAGAGTCTGCATACCATTTTTATGTGTATGGGCTTACCTAATGTTGTTCTGTCATGGTCATTTAAAACAGTGATTGTTGTGGTTGCTACAGTAACCTTGTGACCTCTGGGGGTTGGTGTATTCCTTAAGTACTGCCTTGTTGGAGAGTGAGCTTGGTTCCGGAAAGTGAAATGGAGTGCATTTTTTTCAGAATGAAACAGTGGGATGGTTAAACTTTTACTTTAAATATGATATGTGTATGAATTAAAATTACTAACATCTTGTTGAAGGATTCTACCAAATTGGCCAACAAATCTGTATACTAGTTAATTACTGATTATTATAATCTTTTATTCTGGTACTTTTTTAAAAGCATTTGACCTTGAACAATTTTAATAAAACTTAGAGCATAGGTTATTATATGTGGAACTCAGATTCAGACTCAAATTTAAAATTATCTTAAAATGGCAAAGAGAAGATCATTTATATTTTAAATTTTATTATTCTGTTAAGCATTGAAAATACAAATCACTGCTAGAATCTCTTACCATAAGCTGACTCATGTGGAAAATTTAAAAGTGGAAGTTTTGTTGCTTTTTTATTTAAAGAATTTTTGGAAATTTGAACAAGTACTTATTAAAAATAGAATATACAAGCTCAGTATGCTGTAATCTTTTTTGTGCCTGGAAGCATTTTTCTATCAAATAAATCAAAAATAACTGCTACAAAGTGAATAAAATACAAATGTCTTTACTTAGTTTTAAGACATTTTCTCCTCCAGATTTCTTTGTATTTTAAAGCAGAATGCTTTATCTGCTTTTTCTCAGGTGGAGATAATTTATCTAAACTCTGCTTTAACATCTTTTAGAATCACAAATGCCAACATTTTCCTGCCCTGCAAGCTAGAAGACAATTTTCACTGAGAACCATTTCACAGTTTCCATTTAAGAAAATTCCTCTCAAGGTAGATAGAAAATGTCATTTTGTAATTTTTTTAAAGATGAGTAATTGTTTTAGTATTGAATTTAATTCATCATAATGCTTGGGTCCAAGTTATTACTCCACATGTTTATATTTAAATATGGTCAATGTCCAAAACTTTAAAATCTTACCCTAAGCACAGAGTATAGCATAAATTGAAACAAGTTAAGCTTTTTTTGCAGTTTTTCCTCCCATTTCTAAACTTTTACAGTGTTGGTACTCTGATGGTAGGTTATGATGGCATTGGTTTTAACCTGATTATTACAACATTAATCATTTCCCAAACATTTTTTTTATACTTACATTTTATATACACTTCATACCTGGATATAACTGATTACGTGTGGAACTGGAATAAAATTATAACTTCATTTCAACTTTGTGTTATTTTGGATTTATCTTCAAATGAGATTGTGGATGCATATTAAAATTTTGAACTGAATGAAGTTATTAGTTTAAGAAAGTAAAAAGTTGATATTTGTTTTGTAGCAGGGGTAGAAAATATAAAAAGAAAAAATAAATTAAACTTTTCTGTCAATCATTCTACATATCCTGATAATGTTTGTTTAATTTTTATCACTTGAAAGGGGGAATAAAAAAAGATATTTCTTTAATAGGGAACCACTTGTATTACAGAGCCAGATATTGACTGTTAACACACACACAAGCAATTGATTGTAAAACTTAGTATCCATATTGTTTGTCAACAGATGGATGAACCAAATATTATAAAGTTTAGCTGTGTTTTTTTTTCTAAATTGCAGTTAAATGAGAAAAAAAAATACTATCCATTGTAAGTTTAATATTGCTTAGTGAAATAGTTAAAATTTGTATCAATTACTGTTTCAAATTTATTTACCCCATGAGATTCAAAGAAAACCAATAGTAGAATCAATCTCTTCCTCCCTCCTGGGAATTGGTCCAACAAGATATCAAAATAAATGCACAAAAATTATTAAATAAATATTTTATAAACAGTCACAACAAGTGAAAATTATTATTGAGAAAAGGAAAATGTGTAAGGGCATATCTTTAGGCTTTTATAAAGTTTACAAAAGTATTCTTTTGGTATTTCTCTTTGACTCATTTGTAGTGCTTGCCATAGCTTTTCTGTTCTAATAATAGATCTTGTTTAATGTATTCAAACCATAGTCTTTTTTTTAAATATTCTTACTGAGGCTCGAAGGGCCATCCAGTGACAGATTGATAAGAATTTGCTTGGCTTCATTATCACTCGATACATTCCTAACCTGAATAGATCTGCCTTATGCACTGATTCAATTATCTTTGGCTTTCTTGCATGCAAACCGTCTTCATTCACTTAAAAAAAAATTCTGAATTTTGACTAATAAGGATAAGATGGTCAGGTTTTGGATTTCTGTGTGCAGTTTTCTTTTTTTTTTTGGAGTAAAGACTTAAGAACAAAAACTCTTCCTTTAAGACCTCATTCACTCTGCCTTGGTCAGACCAACCTCCAACTAACCTCTGTCCTTTATGAATATAACTGCATACCATTTTCAGACATTTTACTTTCCCTCTTCCACGTCTTTATGATTTTGGATATGCCACTTAGACAAATGTTTAATTTTGAGGCAATGTATCACACGGAAATACCTTCATTGTGTTAGCACAAAATCAGTCTTTATTGCAGTATTTTTAGGAATTTCATTTCTAAGCACCATTGCTTAAGTAATATACATGCACCACATGTAACCTATTTTAAGCTACTGCATGATGTGCCATATGCTTCATGCCCATTGATAGTAAATAAAACCTAGTAGTGCTCTGCCACTTAAAACTTAGCCTTGCTATTATTTTACAGTTTTTAGCTAATGTTATGTGAACAATTCATTTGTAGATTATGATAAATTCTGGTGAAAAGTATGGAGACAAGAGTTAAAGTCTGTTATCAGCTCAAGACAATCATATAAAAAAGAAATATTCAACATGATTCTCTGTAAATTGATTTCTTATTCTCTTGGTGTACTCAGCTTTTATATAAAGTAGTGAAAATAAAAATATCCGGGTCACTCAGCACTGCATGGAAAAAATGGTTTTATATTAATTTGAAAAACAAATTTTATTTGCTTGAAAAACACAGTCATTGAATGAATATCGAATTGATGCTAATGATATATTTCTTGACATTCTATTATACTGTACAATTTAACTTTGTTCCATAAGAGCCCAGTTTATTTTTTATCTTGAAAAAAAAATCATGAGAAAACAGGCTTTCTAAAATTGTGAATGCTTATATTCCAGCTGACTTGTTTAGGAATCTGAAAAAGTACCTGATCAATATGCGACTAACTTATAAGATGATGATGACAAACCTGTAGCAAACTACTAAATTAATTTTATTCTTAGTTTTCAATGTTATACTGCACATGATATCAAAAGCTGCCGTTGATGGCTTTCAAATGGCCTTGAAGGCCGACTTTTGGAAAATTGGAAGCTATAGTAACTCTGAACCTTCAAAGGTGGCCTGCTCTGGTGACCTTGGATCCTGCCTTTGATCCTGAGGTACCTTCATTATAATTTGAGGCTGCTAGGTCACCTATTTCGAATGAGTGCAGTGAATTAAGTGTAATCTATGAGGCTTTTGAAAAATGGCCTTCAAGGCAAACTGTGGTTGCTTAAAACCTTGCCCAGATTCCGTAGTACCTACACCCAAAATATGGGGCCTCTATGTGCTACAGTTTGACCATGAAAGAGAAACAAACAAACACTTGAAAATATGTGTTAGATTTTAATAAATAAAAAAAAACAGAGCAGAGATCAACATATTTGATAAAGAAGAAAAATACCTGGAATATTTTAGACAAAACAATGTTTATTCTCAACCAAACGTACCTCTAAATATCCAAATGACAGAGATGAAAAAGATCACAGGATGTGATGGCTAACTATGTGGAGGGTAAATATAAAAATTAAGCAAAAAAAGGAACATGACATCTGATCAATGATTAAGTTTTAAAGTTTTTATAGATAAATATTCAATTACTTGAAATTTGTAGAAGATGATCTGGCCAGAATCCTCATATCATTCAAAGAAACTGTTCAGAATGTAATGTTACATATTTCAAAAAAGCATAATTTTCTTTTCCTTTCAGATGTACACTTTATCTTAGGGATTAGAATTATAGTGATAAACTCCAATAATCATATGTGTTCTGTTTTTTATTTTAATTCTATTCTAATTTTTAATTGTTGAAAAAAATTTTGGCTGCTTTCTGTTGTTTATTAAAATTGGGATAGGTTTTGATGAATTTTCAGTTAAAAACTTATATTTTTAACGTGTGCCTTCACACTTGGACATACTTTTTATTAAAGTATTTAGCAATATTGAATATTTACTTTGGCTGACTTTTTAGATATTATTAAAGCTTGAAAGTTAAATCTTTACAAGGAATGTTACAAAATTCCTTCTTGGTATTAGTGATGAGTTGTTGGCATACTGGTTATTAATTTTCTGAAAGCAGAATTGCAATTACTTGAAATCCGTTTTGTTCTACAGGTGAGAATAACAATTTGGTCTTTGGTCAACAAGCTTGTCTCATACATAAAATACCCAAAGAAATGTCAGCCAGGTAAGTTATTACAGTAACAAAGTAACTTTTTAATTGAAATTTGTCATCTTGTTATACCAAGAGTAAATTTTTCAGCACTTTATGATTTGTTGGCATATTGTTTTTGTTTTGTTTTCTATTTGTTCTTCATTTTTTTTTAAAAAAAATGTTTGGGAAATTTACTGACTGTATGATACGCTCATGCTGTTAGAAGTCATTTTTCATTCAGAAATTATGGCTACTCAGAGAATTGATAGCTATTCAATGTGAGATATTTCAAAACAGAAAGTTTTGTGAATATAATATTTTTAACTGGGCATTTTTTAAAATGTGTAGGTTATCTTATTGACTCAGAGTTGACATTTGAATTTTTCTATTTTTCCAGGAATCTTATTGGACTCTAATTAAGAAAAAAGATAAACACATTTGTATATAAATGTTCTCTTTGGGGAAAGAAAACGTATAATTTTGTTTATAGAAAGGTGTATTTAAAAACATTAATATTAAAAATAAATGTTTAAAATTTAAATACTATTTTCTTCTAAGATAAAAATATTGAATATTTTAACTTAAGAAAAATAATTAAAAAATATATTAGTAGTTACAATTAAATCAATAGATTTAATAAATGAAGTACATCTGTGTATTCATATATATATAGTAAAATTAATTTGAAAAAAATCAGCTATTGAGCATCTGTGTCATTAACTTGAAACTCATTTGCATGATTCTCTGCCTGCATCACTCCATATATTGTGTACAATATTAATGACTTACTGAAGAAATATCCCTCAGGACACCTTCCAGTGCCTTGTGAATTCTATACCACATCATGACATAGCTTGTTATTCAGGCAAAAGGTGAGGCAACCCTTTAAGCCAGTATACATGGGGATCACATGACCCTGCTCTCCACTCAGCTTAAGTCTACCATATCTTACTACTTGGTTGCTAGGGAATATGACAAATAAAGATTGCTTTTTTTATATGGCCCCTCAGAAAATTTTACAGTGTTGTATCTGTGGGAGCACATTGCTCAGCATTAGGGAAAACAACGTCTGAACATTTTCAGTACAACCAGAAGAAAAACAGGGAGGGATTCTTTCCTTTTCCTGAGAAAGAGCTGATGTGTTAAGGAAATCCATTATTTCATCATTTTTTAAGGATCTGCTCTTTTGCTACATTTAAAATTACTGAACCATAAATTTTATATTTACTTATTTCAGGAAGAGGAGGGTGGGAAACAATTTAAATAAAGATTTTAAAATATTTACAGTCTTTGTCTCTCTGTCTCTGTAAGGTCACATGTGTCAGTTACAAAACCTTTATGAAATGATTCTGATTGAAGGTCAGACAGGATGAGTCACAGATTGTTGACTTAGATTTAGGACTGTAAATCACACAAATCTTACCTTATTCATTTTCTGTTTTGTTATAGTTTTAATCCTGACAACAGTTGGTATCAACAAATGGGAATTTTTCTTTATTATTGTTTTTTTTTTTCCTATTTCAAATATCTTTATTTTTAGCTCAAAAAAGACACATGCCTCCCTCCTTCCTGTTGATGCTTCCTTCCTCACTAAAGTTTTGTAGATGGACTGCTTACATTTTGCTTTTTTTTGTCCTTCAAGGTTACCACATACTCATCTAGACTATGCAGTTTTAAACTACCAAATAAACAAATTAATACTAAATGTCATTTTTTAAAATTCATAATAATAAATAAGAAGTATTAATTACATTATTCCTCTCTGTAACACGCTGTCTGAATTAGACTTTTGACTGCCCCTGTTTTGGCAGAAGGATTCTCTTTTCTAATGCCATCTCCTGTTCATCCTCTCAACAAAATGTTCCCATCTTTTTTTCTCTTTTTTTTAAAAAAAAAAAACAAGAAAACTAAATGCTATGAATTGTAGTTGATATCTCACAACTGAATTTTATTATTTTATTATTAATATTAATACTTTTTTAAATTTATAAAATGTGTATTTAGTTAATTTACTAATCATTTCAGGCTACGATTTCAGTGGGGATGGAAAGTACATGGCACTGGCCGAACGGAGAGATTGCAAAGATTTTGTCAGCATCTTCACCTGTGCATCATGGCAGTTAGTCAAGGTGAGCTTTTTAGGATAAGACAGGAAACTTATTTGATTTTAATGTTCGATTGAAAGCATACGTTCTCTTATTTTATTAAACATGTGAGACTTCGTATTTTTGGTTGATTCCTTTCAGCACAGAATGCTAATATAGTAGAAGACCAACTCCTTCAGATGTACAGCTATTCAGAAAAATCTAGTTTTTAACTGCGTCAGCAAATATACATAGGAGTCAGTTTGTACAATATTTACTAGTAAAAGTTAACTTTACTTCATACTTACTGATATATCAGGGTGTTTTTCTCTGGTTTAAGAACATAATTTAGTGATATGATTGCAGTTAGATTAGCACTTATCATTATAAAATTTACCAAAATTTAAAGAAAAATAACAGTCAAAAAAGGCTTTCTGCTGCAGAGACTAAAGTGAAAAGACTTAGATAAATTATAGCAAATGCTTTCTCAGTCATTCTGTTTGACCATAAAGCAATACATCTGTGGCTAAAGATGACCTCTAGATACACTAGCATTAATAAGTACATTTTTTGTTTCATATTTCTCACTTTATTTGCTTCTACTCTTGATCACCTATAATTACAATTGCTATATCTGATTTGATTTGATTATTTTCATCAATTGGAAATAACTGATTTGCTACTTATTTTATTTAGCATTTTGACACTGAAACAGACGACCTAGCAGGTATCAAGTGGTCCCCAGATGGCAGGGTTTTGGGTATATGGGAGTCACTACTTCAGGTAGGTATTTACTCTATTAACAGGGATTTAAAAAATTCTTACACTGTTTATTTGACCCTTAATCTTTTTCTCTAAGCTGAAGCTCAGTTTGTTTTTCTCAGGCTAATCATTAGCATTGCATCAAACACTTCAAAAACCTAGCCTATCATTAGTTCTACTGCAGACGGATTGAAGTCACTTTGCTTTACACACAAAAACAAAACAGCATAAGTAAATGAAATAAACCATTTGAGTAGTTTTAATGTCAGAAACAGGAAAACTGTTGTTCAGTGTTCGAAATTTAATTGTTGCTTGGAATGGTGTCATGTCTGCAGAAGAATCACAATTTCTTCCAGATAAGCAGCCACGCAAAGTTTTAGTGTCTATAGAAGCTAAATGGGAGGTATTTCCCACCACCTTATCTGATAATTCTTTCCTCCTTTTTTCTTAATGTTGGTTTTGTTCAAAGGATATGCTAATCATATACCTGATGGGGTTTTTTTTTTTTTTTAAATTTGTTTTGTCATTTCAAATAGATAAGCTGCTGATCAAAACTAAATGCTTGGTTTTAGTGCGATGAAAGAAATGTAGTAGTGTGGAAGTTGCTACCCTAAGCTGATCTGTAACCTAAACTTCACAGCTATGGTTCAATATATTCTAGCATGTCTTTGCAGATTTTTGATTATAGTGGTTGAAGAATTTAAATTTTTTTGAAAATTTGATTTAAAATTTGAAGATGGTAAATGACTGACTAAACGTGCATATTTTACATCTGATCACCTATTTGCTATAATTGAAAGGTGCTTTGATGGAGGAACCCTTATCACACTTCAATTTGTTTTCTTTTTAATTCTAAAAAAAAAACAGCAACATTTGTACGTTTTACAGGTTTCCAAACTCCTTAGACAATTTGTTAAGGGATTTATTTGACCCTATTTCATACAAACAACCATAAACCAGAGTCTGCTGCTGCCATCTTAGGTGTTAAGAAAAGAAGCTGTAAACAGATTGCTCTGTTGCAGAATGATTTAGTAAATGTGGATGAACATTGGGAATTGGTGCCATATACTTATCATTGCTGTATGTAGCAACACAGGAAGTTTGCACAGTTTATCATGAGGAAACAAGTGCATCTTTTCACAGAGCCAGATGGAGCCTTCATAAGTTTTGGGAGTCTATTTATTTAAATTACATGCCAGAAATAATTATCCTTACTTCTAAGAGATTTACTTAGTTTTCTAAATTGTTCCATGATGCATTTTGACAAATTAGAGCCCATTTTAATTTGCTAGTAATATGTAAAAATAAATTAATGAAATTATATTTAAAAAAAGGTGGTTCAGAATGTGTACAACAAACAAAACAAGCAACATCTTACCGGCAATCTGGGTTGTAGGTGATTGTTGTTGGGTCCGTTGGCATCATGTGGTGATAAACAGGTTCTTGCTTGAGGGGATGTGAAGACATGGAAAGAGATTGCTGGCTGCAGAAAACTTTCAGATCCCTCTGGAATAGAGACAAATATGGTTACTTATAAAAGTGGGCTACATGGACTGCTGTGGAGTCGGGGTCCTGTGTTCCCAACAAAAGTTTCTCAGGTAGAAAACATTTAGTTTCTTTACAGACCATAACTTATCTATGTCGAGGTGGACTGCAGCTATGCTGAGTGCTTTGTAAATGTGCTTGCTACAGTCACTGTTGGTTTGGGACGTCTAAAAAATAATAGTGAAGCAGAAGGATTATTTGTTATAGGTTATCCCTTTTTTTTCTTTAAAAATCTTTATGGGTTTACACAGGTTTAGGATCAGTTAATCTTATTTAAAATGTTAAATGCTTTGTTTTTTACTTATTTTTTTGGCTCCTGTTTTATTTATTTTTCCTTGGGTGTTCTCGAGTGAACTTTTTCTTGGTAATCAGTATGCAAGTTGAGAATTGTTTCAGCGACTGACACTAAGATATTGCTGCTTCTGTTGTAGTAAGTTCTCTTTTAGATCTTGTATCTGAAACCTGTTCCGATGGAACATATAGAATTTCTATGCTTCTCTTTGTTAAATCTGCGTATTTTTTGTTTTCCTTTTTTTTCCAACTCTGATTTAAAGAAGGTGTGATCACTCCATTTTCGTAGTATTTTGTCTGTCTTATGTTGCCATTGATTTGTTAAAATATGTGTGTATATTATTATCCCCTGGTTATAGAAAACTATGGGAGTCACATTTAAATAAATATGTTTGAAATGTGGTTGGTTGGGTTGGAACAAATACTTAATTTCCAAGTTTTCCTCTTCTTCCATACAAAACAGCCAATGCGAAAATGTTTCTAGGCTAATATTTTCTTTGTTTAAAACTTGTAGCATAATTTACAACTTGATTTAAGGAAGTTGGAGGATTTGCATTCGTCAGACTCTAGTAATAAATTTTGTTTTATCTTGCAGTACAAAATGCTTATTTATTCATTGGATGGTCGTTGCTTGGCAACGTACAGTGCCTACGAACATGCACTTGGTATCAAAACGGTCATGTGGTCACCAAGCAGCCAGTTCCTGGCAATAGGGAGCTATGATGAAAGGGTGAGTGTGAAACAGAAAACAATGCAAAACTGGTGTTGCTAGTAGAAATGTTTAAACAGCCAGCTGTGACACTCAAGGTTTTTCCATACTAGGTTTATCAACTGAAAACAAAGCACTGAATGTTAAATTTCAGTTTGATGCAGAATAACATTTTTTGGAGCAGTGAAGTAACGTTTTTGTGTTACTTTTCATAGTCAGGTTTTGTTTGTTGTTAAGCTAGAAGTAGGATATGCCTCTCCCTCAGATGCACACGCATGGGCATACAGATGATTTCACTGAACAGTTTATCCTATCTGAAAGTAGCCAGTGATTCATACTCCATGAGAGACCCAAGAAGACATATATGTAGTATCTGTAATGACAGCATAAGGTTCCTACTTTTATATATAATGTTTTTTTTTTTAATATATTTTTAAAGTATTAAATAAAGATTGAATACTTGGAAACCCAACATAAACTCCAAAATGGCTTTTTTAAAATTAAAAATGTATTAACTGTGGCAGTCACCTTGCTCTAATAATCTTTGTGTTACTAGTGTAAATGATTAATGCAATGAAAAACAAGATAGATAAGCTGCTGTTCTTTATTGGCATCAATGTTCATAGATCAGTGAAGCTAATCTAATGTGCTTCCAGTCATGGTTTGTGATTTGTTGTTTCTTGAGTGATTGCTAAATGTCACTGCATGCCAAAACTATAACTATTCATTCTAATTTTTGTTGCTGTCAGTAACTAGCCTGAGCTATATTAACTCTCTACCTGTTGGCATGTTGGAAAGTATATTTTTAAGATCTGAGAATGGAGATAACAGAATTTTCAAAAGATATGCATTTTTCTATTTTTTAAACACTGAATTGGTGATGTCCTCAAGAGAAGTTTACGTCACCCCTCCACGAACCATCTCAATGGCCTGAGCCGAGCCAAGCCGAGCCAAGCCACCTTGTTTAGTGTTAAATGGCACCTAGACATTCATTAATTAACTGACTTGCACACATGCTTAATTTTTTCTGAGTATATAATGGAGGACAGGAATTTTTGTTTATGGTTAATCGTGTTAACAGATTTTTTCTAAATGTAAGCACAGAGGAATGGACTGAAAATAAATATCTGCAGTGGGCTGTTTAACGAAAAAAATGTTCTTTTAGACATGACCATTGCATTTTTTTTTTTCCCTTGGGTGTCTAACTTAAATTGAAACTTGAATCAAAGTAAAAGAGTCTGATCATGTATGTGCAATTTAGGTATGAAATAGTTTTGTAATTTTACAAGTCTATAGATGTGCAAAGGTTCATAAAAATCAGCACAACTTTTGTAGTGAACAGTTTTTATTTTTATTTTCATTTTTTGTAAACTTTTTTTTAAAATTTGAAGACATTCTGAGGAATTACAAATCTTGACTCTGTTTAGTTGATACACGTCAAATAGGCATGTTTGAAAATCATTAAAGCTGACAAGTTCTTACTAACACATTTATGCAGACATTTCAATTAAAATGACTAAATTATCTGCAGTGGCATGATGTTAGACAGTATTCCTTAGTAATGGATTTATTGTTGGATGAGTGGGGGGGAAAAGTTATTAAAATTACCATTGACAATGAACTGGTTTACCCCACTTTTTAAGTGAAGTAAGCCACTAAAGAATTTACTGAATGCCAAATAATGAATTTCATCTGGCATATTAGCACATTAGATAACTTCAGACATTGCAGACCTGGTAAATTTCACAGATTTTTCACACTTATGCCAAATGAAGATTCTTTTTCTTTCGCAGAATCTGAAAATTTGAAATCATAAGTAACAACCCATAAGCTTCAAATTGCACTAAGATGAGCCACTCAGATTGGTAAAACACACCTGACCCTTTCATTCACGACAAAAAGTGTTCAGGTGCAGTGTCTCTATTTAAGAAAAAGAGGTTAAAGAAAGCTTCCAGTGGAAAAGGTCTGGAAAACTCAGCAACTCTGGACTAATAATTCAGTAGACCTAGGAGGACTGTGTACCAGGGTAAATCAGAAAACCCCTAAATGTTCTCATGAAACCTTCATTTCTATTATTTTGGTATCATAGCTCACTAACACACCAAGTTTTTTTGTTTTTTTTTTTAAATTAAATAACTCGTGATTTAATTAAGGAATTTATAGGGTTTATGGGTTTATTTAGTTTCCTATTTCCTGCCAGCTTTAAACACCAAGGACATTACACTACACTGTCAAAAAAAAGAATTAATCATTTTATCTGTTGGAGTCAGGAATACACTGCCACCCTCAACACATCAGAGTGCTGTTGATATTCCACAGATATACTTTATTTTCTGCCTTTGGGAAACTTACCAACTTTTAGTCATGAGATAGATTTTATATGTGGAATGAATGTAAACAAATACTGAAGAATAGTCTGGCATCTTTTCATTTCTCTTTTTGGAAGGCTTGCCTCAAGAAGCATGGTTCTTTGAAATATATAGAAATACCTTAAGTAGGAAAAAGTTATTGAAGAGAGATGTTTTATTTCACTTGATTTATATGTTTTAAAATTATTATTTAAAGTGGAAAATTAATGCTTTTAGGCACAAAAGTTTCAAGCATTTTGAGCTTGTAAATTCTGCTTCGAATAAAAATCTGGCACAATACTTCTGTAGATCTTGTCAAGAGCATTTCAAAAGCACATAGTGGGTATTTTAGTATTTTCTGGTAGTTGTAACCGAAAACCATTATTTCCAATGGGGCCACTTTTTTTTCTTTCTTTTTTTTTTTTTTGTCTGTCCCCTGTATACTCGTATATGACCACCTCAATCACCCAGTCTCAGTCTCAACTCAATCCAATATTTTACTGGTTATGGGGGTCAGTTATTTACTGAGATGCTATTCAATGCTGAAAGATGAATTCTGATGCAAAGTTGTTTGCATTCCTTCGGGTGTACTGTGATTGATTGTTTTCAACATTATTCTTTGATTGGATACTGTAGATGAGAATAAGGGAGAACACATTAAATTCCAAGTATTGAAATACAGGCCCTGGTATTGACATTTATTAATTTCCTTTTATAGGCTTATTTCCCATTGGCTGATACTCTTTGTTCCCAATTTTCACCTTCATACATACTACCATTTCTCAAATTATGACACTGCAAAGTGGCCAAGAGACTCTATAACCGCCTGACGTTGCTGATTATGCAACTTGCTAAAGCTTCTAGATACCCTGTTGATTTTTTCTTAGGGGGAGTAAAAATTTTGAAGTAAAGATTATTTTGTTGGAGATCATTGCAAAAACTATGCTTATAATGATGTATTTTTTATTCATAAAAATTGAATGTAAGAATATAATGTTTTGAGTGAGACTGACAAGTGTAAATAATCAAGTAAAGGTGTCTTTTCATTACATGTCAAAATGCATTTACCTCAGAATGAAAAATTATTCTTTAAATGGGAAAAAGTTACTTTGTAAACTTATATATTTGTTAAACCTGACCAGTTCTCTGGCTTACATGAACATGTTTGGTTTCATGACAACTTTGTTGTGTACACTATAGGGGAAATAATTCATTTTGGACAACTATTGGGTGTATCAGTGGGGGGAGGGGGAGATATTTTCTCATTTACAATGAATCTTTTTGAATTTGTTGTGAAATACTTCATTTAATAATATTAAATAATTATTTTACAGACATGGTGAAGAAAAAAAGAACATTAACCAATTTTTTTTAATTATTAAGCAAAGGGCTCTTAATTCAAGTGTTAGTAGTGAGAATGAATTTAAAAAATGGATAATAAATCATCAGATGTCAGGAATAAACCTTTATTGGCAAATGAAGTGTTTTGCCCAATATTGCTTTTTTGGCCATTAGAAAATTGTAGATTTTAACAATGCAGATATGGTATTACTATTGCTGATATTCTTAGGCAGTTTTCCAGGTTAGTATTGTTAAGGTCCCAAATGATCTGATCTCAGTACTCCCATTAAGCCATTCCATTCATGGTAAGCTGGAAGCATGCATTGCTCTCATTATATGAAGGTTCATTAAATCTAGCCCAGGGAGTAGAGTTGAAAGAGACAAGGGTCTCCTTATATGGCTGTTAAATGAGATAGAACTAATGTAAATCTGAAAAGAGAATTCTTCACTGCAGAAGTAAAGATGCTTGGTTTTGGGTAAACATTGACTGATTTTAGTTTTGCTTTTGAGTTGTTAGTTTGCAAAATTAATCTTGAAATGGCATCATTGATTTGTAATCAATGCTAATATACTGGTTTGTCTGTCTGACATGAATTTTTGCATTGATTTGAAGACCTACATTGTAACTGATTGTTTGCTGTGAAACAACTTGATAAAGACCTTTTAAGAGATGATGTGATTGAGGATGCTGTTTCAAAGAGTTGAAACAGTATTCTATAAAGTGATGAAAGGGGATAAAAAACAGAAGAATATTTAGAGAGCTTTCAAATGTCAAAATCATTTACATTTATTTTAAATGCAAAGAACAGGAACTTACTTGCCTCCAATTTGATTATCCAGGGAGAATAATGTTGCAGTTAGAAAACTCTGTAAATTATTCTTTTCTTAAATTTATGATTAAGACCTGGCTTTGGTTAATTAACCTTTTTCTTTCTTTTTTTTTACAATGCAGACTTGTTTGATAATTATTATCTGTATAGAACAAGTCTTTTTATCTATATATATTAGCTAGCCTAGAATTTCTTTTTCATAGTAATTTTGAAATCTGCAGCTCACATTTTTCCATAGATGACACTATTTTAAAATTGGTAAATCTAATTTTTTAGAAATATTTCCATTTTTGTAGAATATGTCATAGTGTAACATTATAAGAGAATGATACTAAAAGGTTATGGATGTTTTTAATTTTTTTATTATTATTATTACACTAAAATTTATAATCTCTCAGTACCTTTAATTATAGTTACATTTCTGACCCCTTTCAGAATGTGGGAACTCACAACAGATATTATGTTTGTATCATCTTTATAGTTTTTCTGCTTAATAAAGATTGGAGATATTCATTTCAGTATACAAAGAAAGTTACACTAATAGATTTGTGCTGCTACTTGTTCCATTATGCTGCATAAGCGGCATAAAAAATAAGAGAAGATACAAATCAAACAGGAAACTAAATACAGGTGCATCTCAAAAAATTAGAATATCATGGAAGAGTTTATTTTTTTCCATAATTTAATTCAAACAGTGAAACTTTCATATATTCTAGATTCATTACACATAGTGAAATATTTCAAGCCTTTTTTTGTTTTAATTTTGATGATTACGGCTTACAGCTCATGAAAATCAAAAATCCGCTATCTCAAAATATTAGAATATTTCATAAGATCAATAAAAAAAAAGGATTTATAATATAGAAATGTTGAACTTCTGAAGAAAAGTATGTTCATTTATGCACTCAATACTTGGTCGAGGCTCCTTTTGCACGAATCACTGCATCAACGTGGCATGGTATGGAGGCGATCAGCCTGTAGCACTGCTGAGGTGTTATGGAAGCCCAGGTTGCTTTGATAGCAGCATTCAGCTCATCCGTATTGTTGGGTTTGGTGTCTCTCATCTTCCTCTTGACAATATCCCATAGATTCTCTATGGGGTTCAGGTCAGGCGAGTTGGCTGGCCAATCAAGCACAGTAATACCATGGTCAGCAAACCAGTTACTATAGTTTTGGCACTGTGGGCAGGTGCCAAGTCTTGCTGGAAAAGGAAATCAGCATCTCCGTAAAGCTTGTCAACAGACGGAAGCATGAAGTACTCTAAAATCTGGTAGTCGGCTGCATTGATTTTGGACTTGATAAAACACAGTGAACCAACACCAGCAGATGACATGGCACCCCAAATTATCACTGACTGTGGAAACTTCACGCTGAACTTCAAGCAACTTGGATTCTGTGCCTCTCCACTCTTCCTTGACTGTGGGACCTTGATTTCCAAATGAAATGCAAAATTTACTTTCATCTGAAAAGAGGACTTTGGACCACTGAGCAACGGTCCAGTTCTTTTTCTCCTTAGCCCAGGTAAGATACTTCTGATGTGTCTCTGGTTCAGGAGTGGCTTGACACTAGGAATGTGACACTTGTAGCCCATTTCCTGGACATGTCTGTGCATGGTGGCTCTTGATGCACTGACTCCAGCCTCAGTCTACTTCTTGTGAAGCTCCCCCAAGTTCTTGAATCCGCTTTGCTTGACAATCCTCTCAAGGCTGCGGTCATCTCTCTTGCTTGTGCACCTTTTCCTACCACACTTTTCCCTTCCAGTCAACTTTCCATGAATATGCTTTGATACAGCATTCTGCGAACAGCCAGCCCTTTCAGCAATGACCTTCTGTGGCTTACCCTCCTTGTGGAGAGTGTTAGTGAGTGTCTTCTGGACAAGTGTCAAGTCAGCAGTCTTCCCCATGATTGTGGTTGTGTGTACTGAACCAGACTGAGAGATTCATGGTATTTATACTGCATAAATAGTGATTTACTCAAACTCAAAATGGAATATTCTAATATTTTGAGATACGTTTTTTTTTTTTTTTTGAACTGTAGGCCGTAATTATCAAAATTAAAATTAAAAAAATGCTTGAAACATTTTAGTTTACATGTAATGACTCTAGAATATATACAATTTTCACTTTCTGAACTAAATGACAAAAATATTGAACTCTTCCATGATATTCTAATTTTTTGAGATGCACCTGTATATCTTTTTTTGAAGAAGAAAAAAAGAAGTTTCTGAGAGTATTACTTGCTGCATTTTCTTTTCTCCCACACCATTACTTTCTGCCATATTAGAAATTTTAATGAAAGAGCTCACTTTTCCCCAGTAAAACTCTAACAGTCTATTGTAATCTCCAACACCTGTATGTACCTGAATACTGAATGACCTTATTGATTCCCCCACCAGAATCTTGAAAAGGGAACTGGTTTCAGGCTTCTGTTACGGACTTGTTTAACCATTTGGAGAAAAGGATCCAAGGTGAATGAAATACATTCAGTGTAAGTTTGTTGGCAATTAAGTGTTTAATGTATGTAATGTTATTCCGTTACTTTTTACAGTTTTATTGTTTATATATATATAATTACAATTAGAAATAGGTTATAAGTCCATTAAAGCATAGATGAGGCCTCTGCATTTAATGATTTTTCATTCATACAAATTTTAAACTGATTAACAATATTATGAGGGATGAGTTTAGCCTGTATACATACCTTACAACATGTCGATAGTTTTGCAAAACAATTTATTGTATCATCTGATTTTAGATTTATCTGGGTTTTAGTTATTTTCTTTGATTTGTTGGTGAATGATTTAATCTAATCATCTATATAAACTTTTAGTTTTTAAACATCTCTCTTTGGAAGACTGTTAGCTGGACTGCATTCTATTTGTGTTCTTGGTTTAGGCAGAGGCACCTAAAGTTTGAGACTTATTTGTTTATCCTTTGTCTCTTGAATATTCAATAAGCAGTTAGTTATGGGTGAGTTGCCAAAAGGATTGTTGTTATAACGGCTTGTGCGTCTAATGATAGCTTGGCAGTGGTTCAAGTGATATAATTGCTTGGTAAGCTTAAAGCTTGCAGTGATTTCTATGGTAACAGCTTCTAATCAACAGAACAAAACTTTTGGAAAATTACGTACCTGAGCAGGTGTGGTGCTGCTGCTTGTGATAGTATCCTTCCAAACTGTTACTATAGCTTGCCTTTGAAGTTGCTCAAAGATATATTTGCTTTGTTCCAGTCCATGCAGAAGTGCTGTAGAGTTGTCTGGCTCAGTTTTTCATCCTAGTCAGAAAATGAATGTTGGTTTACAGTTTCTGGTTAGTGTAAACTTATCTGTATAAGATTTTTGTGGCCCCTCCCCTGTGACACCTGTTTGGGATTCAAAAACAACCCACAGTATAATAACGGTTCTTTTTGTTTGGGCTCAGCCAGCCGTAGAAAGAACTGTCTTTGCCTTGCCTTTCAGTGGGACAGCAGGACTCCAGAAACGGGAGATTCATGCATTCATCAAGTACTCCAAGTGTTTTCAGTGTCACAAAGAAAGCGTTGGAGCAGAAAAGATGTGGTATGTGTATTGAATGTAGGCGTAGAAGCTGGGAAGAAAAGGAAAAACCATAGAGGAGATGTCTTGATTGTAACAGGTTCTTGTGCAGTGTTGATAGCATCAATACTGGTAGGAATCAGTCCTCCGTTAGTTATCTAGCTATCGGCTGGCCGCCCCACACCAAACCACTGCGCTATCTCACTTGCTCACATGGGTTTCTCAGGTCCTGTCCCTGATAGTAGAGCGTGGCTCTTTTTTAAAATTTTCTTCTTTTGAACTTTGTCCTTGTTTTGGCTATCTTAGAAAGCAGACTACTGGTTTGTTTGTGAATATATAGCTGAGTGGGTTATTCTCAGTGGGAATGGGTGACCATAATAGAACATACCTGGGATAGAAGGGCACACTGGTATGAGTCATCTACAAAATCCTTAATAGTTTTTTGTTGTTGTTGTTGTTTTTATTAATTTAAAAAAAGTGAATTTGTGTAAATTCTGGTTCCTTTTCTTTAAAAAAAAATAGGAGGCATTTAATAAAAAAGAGAGAGAAGTTAGGAAAAAATGTTTTCCTGTTTCTGTAACCAGGTGAGATCTTTAAAGAACACACCTCTCTGTTGTTTAACTTGCTGGGGCCTGTAACATATACAGTTTCTTTGAGTTTATGATAATATTAGACAGATTGATTTATCAGAAATGCAGGTATACACATCTCCAATCACAGTGGAAAGTAAAGAATATTTAAATAAGCTAGCTAAAGATACTTATAAATCAAATAATTGATAGTCTGTTTGTTGCTCTTTATGAGTATTTCATTTCTGGTTGATTCTGTGGATCATGAAAGGTAGAATTAGGTGAGAACAGACTTCCTTGTACATCCGAACAGCAGCCCAGTTAATTCATTAATTAATTTTAAAAATGTTTGATGTTAAAAGGACAAAAGTCATGGAGTTTATTGATAAAGCACAAGTATTTAATTCTGAAAGACTAAATGATCAGTTCTGGTTGTACTTGCATGTTTAAGATATGTAAATGGTTAATTTTAAAATCTAAGTAATTAATAAGATGTTTGACTAAATGGAAAAATATAAAGGGACTAATGACTGAAGTTAAAAAAAATTTGTCTAGTTTATATGGAAATGAAGTCTCAAAATAAAATTTAAAAAAAAAAAACAACAAATGGCAGTGCAACAAGTAAATCCATCACCTTTATACATTGAATATCATAAAAAAGAGATCTAAAATCAAGAGGTTTTTGTTGTTTTTTTTTTCAACCTTAGAAGAATTTTTTGTGGATGATATCTCTTAGATGTCTACTTGATTCAGTTGTTATAGCAGAGGAAGTATGGATTCATTAATGCCATGTTTATCTGCATTTTCCACACATACACTGTATTTTAGAGTATTTATTCATTTTCTGGTATCCATGACATTCTTGTGTTGCTTTTTTCATCCACATGGCCTCAAATTTGAATGCTGCAGTCTGTATTAGTTTATATTTTGGGTGAACATGTCAAACCTTTGATTCACAAAATTTTAAAATTAAGAAAATACCTTAAACAAGTGAAAAAATATCAAAAATCTTTGTTGTTGCATCTAAACAGGAGATATCTTTAGATTAATTTCTGGAGAATAGCAAGGCTACATGGAAACTACGAATAAAGAAAATCGTAAACTCTCATGTTTTAGGTTGAATATTGAGCATATAAAATAAATTCCTCTAAGTTGGTTTGAAATGTCAGAATGGAATATTCTTTAGAAGAAACTTAAGAAATAATCATCCATATTTTATTTTTAAGGTTAAAATTTGTTTGGCTCTAATTAATTAAGAAAAAGATAAAACCATCACATATGGTATGTGATACAATGTTTTGTAGAATCCATTTTAGTTTTTAAACTGAGGATGAATCTTGTAAACAAAATTAATTTATTTCTTATTTTTATGAACAGTGAGTTATTGAAATATCTATTGAGCCCATTTTAAGAAATGTTGATCTGGAGAAGAAAAGCATAAGAAATGAATGGTTTTCTAGTTAGTTATGCTGCCAATCCCACATTCTTAAATTTCTCATTCTAAACTTTGTATATAAAGACACAACCTCAATAGTGGTCTCCATAGACAGGTGGTTCTTGTTTAGGTGAGAAAATATTAGCTCTTTAAACTCAGTTTGTGGATGATCCACAGCTGAATCAAAATGTGGGGAAGGAAAAAGATTTAGTGAGTGATTAAAGGGCCCCATTTTTAGGACACTTATAAATGCTGGTTCAGGTAAGTTATACCTAATTAAACCAACGTGTTGGAATTGTATTGGAAAGAGGCTATTAGTAGAGAGAGAGAGATAGAGATGCAGGGGAAGTAGTCTGAATTTTAATGATCAGTCTGTCACTGATGTTCAAAGAGTTAAGCTAATAATGTTCTGAAATTTTATAATATTAATTTACATTACCGGCTTTGTGGGGTTTGTGATTGAATTTTTTTTAAATCTAGTTTTAATTGACTGGGTTTATAGTTGAAATTTGAACAAAAGAATTGCTAGGTGTATGTTAGCATTTGTAGATGCTGACTATATATATATTTATAGTAAATGAGAAAGTGTATTGCCTTAATATTGATAAATATTGATATTTTTTAGCAGATATGCGTTGCTATTTTTTTTTTTCTTTTATGCTCTTCTTATACACTTTTTAAAGAATTTATGTTAATATTGGCACAATCTTTACTTGTTGCTCATTTGGAAAAGTAAAGGTCATATAAGAATGAGAGATAGTGGACGGGATATACAAGTGTTAGTTTACACATGTACACACAAACGCACAGATTTTGAAATAAGACAACAGCAATGTATATAATTTTGTTAAATTCAAATGTGCTTGAGCCTGTAGCTAGACCTGTGTATACCTATGTTATACAACCCTTTGTCTGTTCGAACACGATCTTTCCTGTGTTAGCCAGTAGTTGTTAAAAGTTGGTGAAGCATGGAATATTGTGTGCATATGTCTATAAGCCCTGGGGCTTCCGAAGACAAAGTACATACTAGTTTAAAGAAGAAATCAACAACACAAACCACTAGTAATCAAAGTAAACTAACAAGGCCTAATTTTTTTTATGTTGACCTATTCATTCAAATTCTACAATGTTGTATCTTGAACTTTTTAAAAGGCTTTTTTTTTTTTGAACAAAGGAGAAGTATAAATTCAAAAAGAAGGAGACTGAATGTGTAAAAAAATTGGTATTCTGAAGATTGCAGGGCTGTCAAAATACAACAATCAAACGACGTGTCTGTTTTGAAGATAATGTAATTCCGCAAAATGTTAAAATCTGTCAGCAGATGTATTCTGCAAGAAGAGAAGCCTAAATAATTTTGGTACCAATATCAGAATATGTTCCAAAACATCTGGCTCTCCTGTGTGTAAACATTTCTGATAAGGGTCAGTTTGGGGAATCAGCTCAGTGGTAAAGTAACCACTGTATTCTGTTAATCTTTCCATGCCGCTCTCATCAGAGTTTAGTTCTGAAGAGGAATGCCTGTGTCAGGTTGTAAGCTGGCTGGTTGTTACCCTTACTAATGGACGATTTTAAAATAAGTAACTTCTCGTGAGCGCTATGTCGACAAAGCTTATATTTTCAGGTACAGAAAGGAGCTACAAGTAAATAAGATAAATATATGCTTTTGTTTAACTAAATTCTTTCGACTCCAAATTTCTGGGCGAGAAAACACCTTTCTACTGGTCAGAGCATTGGGAAAATCCTACCTCCCCCTACCTCCAGAGAGAGAGGGACTAGGGTTGGGTGACCGGCTCGCAGTCTCAATGTAAACTAATTTTGGCTAAAATCCTTTAAGGACATAAGTTTTCATTTTAAAAAAATTATCAATTTTTGTTACTAATCGAAATTTAAATAAAATTTCTTTGAACCTAAAAAAAAAGTTTTTGATTAGCCCTTTAGCTCACGATGTTGCCACCAGGGATTAGTTCAGCTCCTCCTACTAATATGAAGAAAACTGCCCTCTGATCACTTTCATTATCATGGTTCAGCACAGCAGTAAATAGACTGATACTATTGTAGAGTTTTGTCATTTTACTATTTAGTTTTGCCTGAAGACAAAGTGATCATGTGCAAGAAGACCTAGTGTCATGGTTTAGGGCCCTTGCCTGCTCACAAGCTGGATGAATAACATCAATTTTAGCAGCTCCTGGACTTCTGGTATTTATCAAACTTATTTATTTATTTTTTAAATTACATAAATATCACTATAAACTGAATAAAAAGTGTAAAACAAAAAGACATGGCTTGGGCCTTTATTTGTGTTAATAAAATGTCTACTAAACAATAACAATTTTTAATGCTTTTTAGTTTGCCAGGTAATGTTTATAAAAATCATGCTAATTCTCCACCTTTGAAATCTGTTCTAATTATTTTTTTGGGGGGGTTGAGGCTGAAGTAGATGTGTTGCTTGCACATTCTTTGATAAAGATCAGGCAGTTTCATGTGATGTCAGATACAAAGTAACAGATGGAGCTGTTCAGGCATCCATCTGGCTAAGACTGAATTTTTGAGGAACTAAGATCATGGAAACTGAGATACGGGAATCAGTAATGCTGAAGCTTCAGGATAGAAAAAAATGATTGTCTTTTTTTTATAATGTTAGATGAAAGTGATCCTGACAAAAACCCCAGTACTTCTTACCAGGAGCATCCTGAGGATGGCAACAGGAAACCTTTCCTGAAAGTTGATAATTTTATAAAGAGGTAGAGAGTGAGAGTGTGTGTGTGTTACACAGAGAAACAGTTGGTCTATCTTATAATGGAATTTTTTGTTTCTAGTCTGGAGGCTGTATTGTCGTTAATATGTACATTTATAATTGGCTTAGGTTTGTAGATCTTTTAATTGATGTTCAGAGACAGTGCAAGATGTTTGGGATGAGTAAGTGAAGTAAACAACTACTGATGCTTCATTCAGTTTTTTACTTTGTTGTTTCCATGAGGGGCGCTGGTCACACACAGTTCATTATGCAGTTGCATGGTATTTACCTACTAGTTATTGATTGTTTGCTTTCTTCTTATATCTATCCATTATTAAGTCAGCAGAAAACAGTTTGTTAGTGTAAAAAAAGAAAAAAAGCCACCTGTTTATTCCTCTAATGTGCTGTGAATGAAAGGTGCAAGTACATGGAAAAGAAATAGCATAGCTGAAGGAAGTTGAAAATGCAACAAACAAAAAACATAGTGGTAATAAGCAACAGAAAAGAACTTGAAATGGAAAGTAGAAAACACTGCAGAATTAGAAAGACTGGGTGTTGTTAACATTCAAATAATACGTTAAGGATTGCCAAAGATTGTGTTATTAAAGATAAACATCAAACCTTATGATGCCTTGACTCTAAAGACAATAAACAGGGATTGACAGATGGTCGTGCCAAAATGGCCACCTTTGTAGACAGACAGCATGAGCAAAACAAATTGCCAATTTGGTTATAGAATGGAGCCATGTGTTACTCATAAATAAGGAAGTAAGGAAATAATTTGGTATGCTGTTATCCTTGTCAGATGTATTATATGACATGATTTTTTTACTGTGTAATTACTGTGAATGTATACACTTCTGAAATATGGATTGATACTGGTCTTTTTTTTTTTTTGAAAAATTGTTAGGAAAATGTCATAGATATTTTTAAAATTGATATCTTGTTAAGTTGCATAAAAACTGAATCACTTTAAAACATAAAATGGAATAACAAAGGAAAAAAAAAACTTTTAGAAATGTTTGCCTTTGATAATGTTTAGATATCACTGTAAAGAAAGTTTGATCTCATTTGTCCCTTTAGATAATACCTGTGACTTGTGCTTTGATATTCAAACTATACAACTCTTTGGAGAGTTATCTCAATTGTTCATCACTAAACACATTTTTTTATCAACACTTGACCTGTAAAAAAAAGTCAGAAGCAACCTATGAATGTTCAAGATTAATATTTTTTCTTCTCACGAGTCACCAACTGAAAACTGTTTTTCTTTAGAAGTCATGCAGGTTGGACTCATGACTTTGCTGATTTTCAGTTGATGGTGGTGCTGCTGTAGTCAGGAGTTTAAGAATCTTTTAAATCAGGAGAAAATGAATTTACAACTACAGTTGAAACAAGATGTGATCAATGTCCTCATGTCATCCAAAAAAAGATTTATTGCCAGAACTTTTTTTTTTCTTGTGGTGCATGCGTGTAGGCGCAGGTGTAAAGTTCGTGTATATGTGGTTATCTCCGAGGAGAAGGGAGTGGGAGAGGCCGAAGCCTTGGGTGGAGCTAAGCTCCTGGAGTAGGCCAAAATGGCCGGGTTGAGGCGCCGAAGCACGTCATGTAACTGGCCGCCAAAAACGGCCAGCGTTAGGGACGCATAGTGGGACCCATGTTAGGAGAAGCCGAAGCTTCTAGTTGGGAGGGATTGTTTCCCCAGCCAAAAACCAATCTTAGGAAAAAAAGGCCTCAGCACATCAAATCCGAAAATCGGTCTCGACGTGCCTAACCTTCCCAGCCAGACAGGCAGGCCAAAGGCTAAAAGCGCCCCTTGCCTCCACTCTTTTCAGGTAGAGGACTTTCCGTCTACAATAGCCACAAAGCAGAGTACTTGCCGCCCCACCCTCCAGGACCGAACCCAAGTGACCTCGCCCATCCTAAAACATTCAAGCTAAAATAATTTGTCAAAAAATCTAATCTTAAAATCAAACACGTCTTTATTGCACATGATGGCTGCTGCTGTATTGCTCTTCTTCCATACTGCATATTGGATTTGAAGGCCGAATCTAAATTAAAGTTTTGAAGGCCATATTTAGAACTAGATCGTTTTAGCAACATTGATAAAAGTGTCAGAAAATTAAAAAAAAAAATGTCCAGCCAACCAACCGAGGATTGATGGCTATGTTGCCATAACATTTGTCTAATTTTCTACTTAGGATCACACCACAATCCACTGGGGATCAGTTCTAACACTAGCTAGTGGTTTGTCTTCATGGCTTCTCATGCTGATTGGAATTTAAGGGATCTTGTAAGATTTTATTTTAAAAATTACAAAATAATTTCAAGAAAATTGCAGCATTTCTTTTGTGTGGGAAATCAGTTCTTTATCTTTAAATTACCTTATTCCTTTACCATGTATTACTTGAAGTTTTTTTTTTGAAAATATGTGTGCAGGGTCAAAAAAAAAAAAAGCACAACAGCCCTATTAACTCTGTAAATTCGAGAGAATTTTGCTTGAGCATCCATATATTGAAAGATTTACTGTGGTTTGTACTAAAAAACTGCTTGGATTCTATATTTGTCAATAGTCATATTACTCAGAGGTTCTAAAATTTTGAACATTAGAGGCTGCAGTCGAAGCCTAGATAACATGAAAATCTAGCAGCATTTCCACCTGGACTGATGTGCTTTGTTGTACATCTTTTTAAATTTTTTTTTATTTTAAAATAATTTTACTTAAACTGTTGTTCATATTTGTTTCTCTTTTCGAATTGTTATACATTTGGCCAATTTACAGGCTGATTATTTATTAGATTTTCGATATTATGAAAGTTTTTGTTTTGGTTTAATTAAGAATTGCACAATTTTATATGGATAAAAAAGATACTGATTATGGGAAGAGCATGGTGAGGAAAGCAGAATTATCTGTTTGTGTCTTGGAATCAGATCATCAGTAGATTGGCATTATTGGAGTACCGAGAGTTGTTTGAACAGTGTTGCATTTGCAATTCTTGATGGCAGGTCATCAATAGCTAGGATTCAGAGATAAGGGAGAGGGGTGAGTATTCTCATGAAACTTGTAACATCTAAAATGGTCAGTCATCTTTTCTATTAGCTAACACTTTTCAGCATATTTTAAAAATTACTCAAAAGTGACAATGAAGTTTACAGTGATTGGTTTGTGGGGACAGTACCGGTTACATTTGAGAAATAAATTTTTTTTAAATGGAGAGGACAACATGCCAAATGAAAACACATTTTATAAGTTGCTTTTTCCTATTTCTTTCATTGCATAAGCGTTGTACGCTCCTGTTTAGGCTGGATTGTATTTCAAGATGGTGAGGCACTTCTACAGCTATTATTTTTTCAGTTTTTATTTCAGCTTTTACACAAAATGCAATCACTGAAGAAAACAAAAGCAACAAGAAGACAACTAACCTCGTTTAGCTGTAAAATGTAGCAGGCGTGATAATAGATCCTTTTATGTTAGGTGTATGTAGACCAGGTTAAAATTCTTGTGTCATGGTAAATTAATGGTTAGTTACACAATGATTTACACTCTGTGAACTGGAATACAAGATAGTTGTCAACAAATATTTTGATGATCTGACTATGATAGATTTCTATAGTAACAACTGGTCAGAGTTCATGTTTTTAGATGTGAACTACTTGACTGAAAATTGCCATTGGAGTAAGACAACATTATTGACTAGATTTATATCAGGAGACAGTCATTTCTGATAGTAGGCTTCCCCCTTCCATAATTTTTTTTTTAAATAGAAAATTTTCATCCTTTGAATAATAAGTTAGAAAAATTCTTTTTGAATAAAAATTTATTTGATATTAGTTTCCCCCATACTTTTAAAAGTAATTTTAAAGATTTTGTTTGGGATTACAGCTTATGCATATATATACGGTTATTTATTTCATGTCAGATATCTCTACTTCATTTAAATATTTCTTATATAGGATGCTAATGATTATTATGTACCCTTATTTTAAATAACATCAGATCTCTATAGAAGCACTACTTTTTGTAATTGGGTGCATACAGCTTGCGATCTGCATAGACTTGCTATTTCATGAAGAAAATCCTTAGTCTATATGAGACTGTTAATTCAAAGCTCTAGTCTGTCAATATGATGTCACTGGTCTTTATGGATTTTTAATCCCTTATTTATAAGTTGGACATATCACAGAGTTTCAGGACTGGCCCTCATAGGAGCAAACTGTGAATATAAATTAGTTATAAGTATGATCCCCTTCAAAATAATCTTCTCCCAATGTTTGTAGGGAACTTTGAACACTGTCCTAAAGGTATCTGGAACTTTTTGATAGGCCCTTGTGCATTTTACCCTACTTTTATTTGAACTTGAATTCTTTTACATTGTTAGGGTATCTCTAGAAAGGAGCCTCAGGGGGTCATGTAGTGCAAGTGCATTTTCAAGATATGGTGAAGCCTGTACAGTTCAGCTTAATACTTAATCAAAATTTGTTCATAGTAAACAGGTTATTTTGTGAAATTTATTATTTCCAGCTAATTATTTGTTAACATGGTCTCAGACCCAGATGAAGAAATCCAACACCTAGCGATCTTTACTGTCATCTGGCATGCTGTTTGCTCTCAGAGGGATAAACTATCATCAAACTGGAAGGAAAAAAAACACCACTTGTATGGAGTAGCCTTGTTTCTGTTCAAGTGAAGTTGTTTAATGCTGGAGACCATTATTTTACATCATGTTTGATTGAAATGATTCACTGCTTTTTTCAGCCCAGAGAATTAAAGCTCAAATCCAGTTATTAGGATAACTAGACCTTTAAATCATAAAGCTAATTTTACATTCACAAGCTGTTTAGGTTGTGAATACATAACTGTATTCAAGAACTTGGGAAAATTACTATAGACCAGTTGTTGTTGTTTCCGGAGGCACTCATGATTTTTTTCTTCTTTTCTCTCAAGCCAAGGAAAGGGTAGGCAATTCATAGCTAATTTTTCATGTATACTAGTGAGCAGTGGATCTAGGGGCCATGCTGTCTGGCCAGACAACTACTCATACTACTACAGCTACCATGGGTATGTGTTTGTGTGCACATCTTTCTGTCTTGTATACAAAAGTCTCCATGTTACTGCTGCTGAAGGAAGCTGTTTCTACTGGTTTTCAGTTATGCTTTTATCACACCCTAACCCAGACTCCAGCAGTAAAGGTTTTAAATTTTTTCAAAGTTGTTTTTTTTTTCTCTCTCTCTCTCTTTCTTTTTGTCTTAAGCAGTCCGGTTTAAAAACCTTGATACTACCAGGGTGGGTGGAATTTGTAAAAGAATCAAGTAGTGTTGCTGTTTTTGCTAAGTATTTGCAGAACTTGTAAACATCCTGCCAAATTATAGTGTAGCTACTAATTTATATATTTTTCTTTAATGTATAATCAATGCAGGACACATCTGTAATTTTTCTGACTCAGGCACCAAAGTAAATTATTCATATATTCAGATTTTACTTTCATGTTTAATGGAAATGCTGATTTGATATTCATCACTTTTACATCTACCTGGGCCAGACAAAACAAATGCAGTTTACAGTTGTTCTGATGTTAAATGTTCTCATCAGCTTAATTGCACTCCCATTATACAATCCATACATACCTACCACTCCATTAGCTGTGAAAAAATCTCTAATTGTGAGGCAGATCTTTGTTGCCATAATGAAAGCATTAATAGTTGATCAATCTGTTGCTTTTCGGGTGTTGGTGACAAGAAATCTGAAAAAAGATTTTTAAAAAAAAGGGGTCTCTTTACTAAAACTTGGTTGAAAGGTCAGAATAATTCTTGATTACTTTTTTATTATTCCATACAACACACATTTTATTAAGTTATGTATATTAAAGGTCTCGATTTTTGTAGAAGTTCTGTTTGTCAGTCAATATTAACAATAATGTAATTTTTTTTTCAATGCGTACATGAAGAAAGTGGTAATTGAAATGTGCAGTTGTTTTAGTTTGTATTATTATTTTCTTTTTAAATTTGATTTTACTTTTGAATTATTTTTGTTGTCTTTAGTGAAAATATAAAAATTATTTTTTGTGCTGCTCATGAAAATCTTACTGATGTACTCTTAAAGCTGTACATGGCCAAATTTTCTTTATTTTCATTATACCATTTCCAGTTTTCCTGTTGATTGATTTGAAAATATTTCCAGTAGACAAAATTCATTTGCACTTTGATATAAAAAATAATATTAATTAATGCCAAGAAGTTTCACTCCTTTAGCTGCAGAGAGGCTCAAAAAAAGAGATGAGTCACTGCAGTGTAAGATGAAAAGAAAAGATCCTGTAATTCCATGTAGAAGTGGTTGACAGATCCTACAATTTTTGCAGGCATTAATGATGGGTTAGTGCTCATAACTTTACAAGGTGTTCCCAAATATTTTGATGCAAATCTTGTTAAATTTTTATGAAAAATGCATAATGTGAGAGGACTTGAGTAATTTGGGATAATGTGGTCACAGAGCTATGGCCACCTTCCCAGCTTTGGTTGGAAATTAAGCTTGTGTGCGCAGCCAAAACTGAGAACTTTTCAAAGAGTAAAAACGAATTATTTTGGTAACTAGAATAGAATACAGCTGCTTAATGTGATTATATATAAATACAAACAAGCAAACATTGCTTTAAAGCCCTGACCCAGCCAGCTCAGCATGTAACATAACTGGGGAAGTGCTACAGAAACCATCCAAGCTTGTTAGACTAAAATTTTCCCTTGTCTTTATCAGTTTTATTTGCATGGCAGATAATTCATGATTCAGTAGATTATTCTGGTAATATTGTGATGCTTGGTTATCATTTTAGGGCAATTATATTTAATTCAGGTTGAGTAACATTTATCTTAAGAGGTTTGGTCTTCTGGCTGTTGAGTGCATTTGCTATGTCAGATATTACAAGCTGCTAATAAATTCCAGGCTGCTTTCTCAAATCAAACGACCTGCTATCTCTCCCAAAGAATAAACTGGGGTTTCATCAAATTTCCATGCTGTTAATATTATAAGTTATGCACTGTAAGCAATTTTATTTTCTAGTCCTTCCTGCTGATGAACTAGCAGTGGAGCCTTCACTACATGGACTCCCAACCTGATATCTAAAATCTGCTCAGTTATTTTCTGATAATGATCATCTGAACAGTTAGTTAAATTTTTTGTTTTCATTTTTGCCAAATCAACAATATTTGCATTTTTCATTACTGATTATGAGACAGAGGTTACTAAGGAATCGGTTAGAAGTTTACTTTTAAATGTTTAAATTTTCTCAAAATGTACATTGATAATTTACATACATGTGTGCTTTGAATTCCTTATTAGTTTTTTTTTTTTTCAGGTGCGATTGTTGAACCACATTACCTGGAAGACAGTCACCGTCAAAAATCATCCAGCTACAGTTGAATCTGGGAATGTGGTAAGTACTACAGAACATGGCAGGCTCAAGCTTTCTGAGATATCCGGACGAGTAGGGTCTAGTTTGTATTACAGTGAAGCAGGAGGGAAACCTCAAGGCACGGCAGTATACAAGGCAGCAAATCTATAATTTATTTCCCTTATGTTTTTATTACTGGTTTAAGTGTTGTCAGTCGGTTTGCTTTGTTAATGCCCACTCTTTGATAGACATTCGTTGGAGAATTTTTTTTTTTTTTCTGTCAACTATTATTTTGGCCAAATTTACTGAAATGAAGGCTTGCTCTTTTTCAGTTGGTTTATTGATTTTGTTTAATTCCAAGATGGTTTGTGGGTAGATGTATAGTTTCTATAAAAGTAATATGTATACATACAGTGAATGCATTAACAAAACATGCCAGGGTTTGTTTTGTTTTTGTTTGTTAGAGAAGTATGTCTAGCAATCTCAGAAGAGTAAACCCAACAAGACGGACTCCAGCCAATCAATGGGTGGATTTGACTCAAAGGGATTTTCCAGTACAGGTTCCACTACTATAAGACCTTGCATATCTAATTGAATCTGCTTTGAGACAAAGTCATCACCAATATAACCAATTTTAAATTGTCTCTCACAAAATTCTGCCCTAAAATGGGAGTGGCTTTTCATTAAATAGTATTTCTGAAATTGAATTTTCAAAATTATTAGCGTATTTTTCAGAAAATGTTTAATTGAATATGTTAGAAGAATGTTAAAACATTAAGGGTATATATTAGGTTGTTACAAATGTTTTGTCGGTTTTTTTAATTGCAAAAATGAGACTTCATATCGTTGCTGAACATGAAGTTTATTAATCAAAGTAACTTCCATTACAATCAATACACTTCTGCCAATGAGTTACAAGAGCATTTATACCATTTTGGAAAAAATCTGTATTTCTGGAGTTGATAAACTGTTGGAAGGCAGTTTCATTTCTGCTTGGTTGGAGAAGAATTTCATACAGAGAAAGCTGTCGAGATGTTTGAAAAAGTGGTAGTCTGTGGGAGAAAGTTCTCCCTCACCCAGCCTATTCACCAGACCTTTGTGCCCCAACGTGTTCAGTTTCTGAAGAGTTACTTTTGCAACATGAGTACATAAAGGATCCATTTTTCATCACACATGCTGATTAGGTCAAGAAATGGTTCATTTTTGTTTCTTGCAATAAGTGAAGAGCAGATCTCCAATCAACGATTTTGTTGCTGTTCATTCAACTCGTGAGGCACCCACTTGTCAGGATTTTTCACCTGGCCGATTGCATCAAGATGCCGGGAAACAGTTGCAGTGCTTACATAAAGCTCTTCAGCAATTTCTCATGCTGTTTTTCTTGGATTGGTTTCAACTGAGGCTTTCAGACAGTTGCCTTCACAGCCGGAAGGACGTCCACTACGTTCCTTATCTTTGAGGCTCACATCTCCTGATCAAAACTTTGCAAACCATCGTTGTACTGTGCACTCATTTGCTGTGTCCTTGCTCCATCCCTGCTTAATGTCATGAGTTTCCTCATTCGCTTTGTGGCTTAGTTTGAACTCGTGAAGCGAAATGGCACGAAAAGCATTTCTATCTGTGCTTTACTTAGAACCTTGAAACAAATATCCATTTTATGATTTTTAAAAAGGTAGGTTTTGCATAACGTATGCCAAAACATACAATACAAAATGATGTATAACTTATCTACATACACCTTCACATTCATGCACTAAATGGACCCCAAATTAACATAATAAAAAAACCAACAAAACCTTTTTAACAACCTAATATATAAAACAATGTCTTGATAAATTTAACATGCCCATTGAGTGTACTCTATTTTAATCACACAGAATTCATGATGTAGTTTATCAGTTAGAAGGAGGCAAGAAGGCATTATACAGAATCTCCAATGGAAGAGAAATGGCCAATGTACCACTAGCTGGTTTTTATTTCGCACATCAACAATTCTATTACTAACTATTTTCTTGCATCTAATATTGTTAGAATTACAGCTGGTTGGTAATTAAAACTCCTAGAATTAGTGTCTGTAGATAGCTGAAGAAATGTGATTCTGTTCATGTGCTCAAAACCCCTATTCAGTTTCCTTTTAAAGTCTAAAATTAAGTTTTAATTTTGTAACTCATCGACTGACTGACTTGATTTGGCTTCTCTTCGTAAATCTTAGACTATTTGGAAATACCTCAAGCAAACATCCAAACTGAGAAATATTGCACATCTGATTCTGGATGGTTGATTATTAACTAGATTATTGGGGTTCATTTATTCTTCTAGACTATCTTATTGTAAGCCCTGAAGAGAATATAAGTTCAGATATTATAGTTTGAGAAATGAAAATAATCCAAGTTTTACAAAACAGCTAATTTTTATTTGTCATAGTCTGAGTACATTTGAATCTCTCTCTCTCTCTCACACACGCACACACATTGGCATTCAAAATTATGAGCCAGCATACAAAAAAAAACTTTTTTCAACACTTATTGTTAATAAAAATCAAACTATTATTCCCCTCAAAATAAAACATTATCATGATAATATTTAAAGCATTTTGCATAATTATATGCCTTGTAAGTTATCTTGATGAATGTTAAATTTAGTTTATTCCAAAACCAAGTTATTATATTCATTTGAATTTGTTTTGGCTACTAATTTGAATAATTTATAGCTCCTCCTATGCTTTTATATAAATGTTAATGGACATTATTATTATTGATGACTACTGTTGCTTAGTTTGAGAGTTGAAAATGGCAGCTAAAAAGCAAAATTCTTTATACTCCATAATTACCATTTATTAAGATGGTTGCTCCCAGTGGAAAATTGTGGATGAAGATGAAGTTACGTGGGCTGGTTTGTGAACAAGCATTTATATAATGGAGTCATGTGACTAGGCAGGAAGATAAATTGTTGGTTTGAAAGTCCAAAGCAATATCCTTTCTTGATGGAACTGCTGACTACAATTCCTCTGCAACAGTCAGCATCTGAACCTCTACCACAAAAAAACAGTTAAGAGAGGTTGGACTGATTGGCAGAGTATCATCTGGAAAGAAGTCTTTGCTTTAGACATGGCAACAAGAAAAAGTGACTTGACGAAAGCAGATTTGAAATATCTGGTTCTAAGTGATGGCAATATGTTAGAAAACAGACCAAAGAAAAGTGTTTTCTCTACAGTTTAGTATAGTGGTGGAAATGGGAAAATTTGGGATAGTTTAGCTAACTAGTTAGCTACTGTCTTGATGAAAACACGTTTGGATTCTCACAACACAATATCCTGCAAGGCAATGCAATTCCACCAGGGCAACATTTGATAGGTAATAGGTTTATACTGCAACAAGATAATGATCTGAAACACATTTCAAAGCTCAACACTCATTATTTGCTTAAAATAGAATCAAAAGTACTCCTTAAGACTATTGTTTCACTACCTCACTTTCCAGATCTGAACTCCAGTGAATTTGTGTGGAAAGAATTAGATCGAAAAATCAAGTGAAACATCTTACCAATGTCATCAGCTAAAGGAGCTACTTGCAAAAGGAATGGTAGTTACTCTTACACAGCAACATTTGAAAGGTTACTAAAGAAGATTCCCAAAGTATCTGCAGCAGTTTTATTCACATGTGAGATGACTATTTGATGAAGAAGCTCAAAGTGATAACATTGACAAAATTAATGGTTTATATATTCTGATACACAGTTCATCTGATTTTCATGGTTACTTACTGGAATAATGCATTTTCATTGATAATAAAGTGTTGAAAAGATGGAAAGCTGTTTTCTTTATTATTGGCTTGTGAGTGTGAGAGTGAAAACTATTTCTTTAGTTCCATGGAGGCTTTGCAATCTATAAAGTTTTTTGATTTTCTTTCTTTCTTTCTATTCTTTTTTGCAAAAGCAATATTTAAAAGCTTAAATATTATGATATAAGTTGGTTGATAGCCATTATATAAATGTGCATTTGCTCACTTTTTCTATTCTTCATCATCCTCCCACTCTTTTTTTTTCTCTACCTGTGTCAGGCAGTAAGTCATCACTGTTTTTTTTCCTCCCTGTTATGGTAATTGACAGTATGTCAAGATAATCTGCATCTTTCCCTTGCAGTCTATTTTTCACAGGTTTCACTAACTTAAAGATTATCTTCTTCCTCAGGTTGTGTACAAAGAGACAGAGTCCATGTTGGTTCCACAGTCATTAGAGGAAATGTCTTTAGCAACAACTACCTTATTTACTAAGCGGACCAAATGTATGTTGACCCATGCTTTTACTTAAAGGACAACTGATGATAAACAGCATGCTTAATTCTCTCTATAACTAAAAACTGTAATATCCTTCCTATGTTAATTTCAAAGGAATTTTGTAAATTTTAACTTGTTCAGTGCCATAGTTCTCATGTTAAAAAAAAGATTGTAAACATTTTTATGTGCATCATAGTTGTGAATATTTGTGCATGGTGTTTAGTTTTGTATCATAGCTATGTTGATGGTTCACATTGGTGACCTGTTTCAGAAACAAGATGGAAGTCTGAAGTATTGATTTGAGAATACTTTTTTTTTTTTTTTCTTATACGCATTTGTTAATTTGGGATTAGGGCTATTGGTGTTCACACTGATTCATGAATTCTAGTGGTTCATGTTAACGTGGCACTGACTTGAGCTTGCTTTTGTGCCATTGTCCTTTGGGGTTGAAGTTGATGCTGCTGCTGATGTTCGTTAGATGGCAGACCGCATGCAGGCTTACACAAGATGACTGACAAGGATTAATGCAGAAAGTCCCTGCTAGACCTCTTCCTCCTTAGATGTGGGAGAAAACCCACTCAGCCAGCTGGTGAAGAGCAAGAAGAAATTATGCCAAGGTGGTACACCAAACCGAGTCGACCAGTCTCAACTAAGATTCAAAATCTAGCCCTCAATTTTAGCAGTCTAACCCTGCCTCACCCATCATTCCTTTGTCTACTTTAATGAAATTTTTTTAAGTACAGGATTTTTTTAGCATCATAAACCAAGATGACTGCTATTCTATTTTTACCAATATTGCCATCCTCTGAAAGCTTGATAAATATTTTAATCTAACTGATGAAAGAATCCTGAAATATTACGAAAATAAGTGGGGGGAGGGGGGATTTTCAATATTTTTCATTTTTTAAATTCATAAATGGCATAACTTTAGTTTTGTTTTCTTCAATTTTAGAATGATGGTGCAATTCTAGTTTTTCTTTGTCTGCAAAAACTTGTGGATTTTAGAGTTGGGTGGAACAGTTAAGGGGCCATAATCCGTATGCATGACTCGAATTCAGTGTTTTTTTGTTTTAACCCACAGTTACTGCAAGAAAATTCAGTATAAAATATTTTTGAATATTTCAAACAATTGAAATCAGATTGGTGGTGGTGTTAATGGTGCAAATATTGCATATCATAACAGTAATAATAGTATATGTTAGATATATTTATGTATATATTTATGCTATATATTATTTTCAGATGAGATTCAGTCTTGTCCTGTAGAGGTTCCGGTTGTTATACCAGACCCAAACAAAGCTAACCCCAGGCTGGGTGTGGGCCTAGTAGAATTCAGCAAGAACTCATGCTATATGGCCACCAGAAATGGTTAGTATATGTAGCTACTATAATGTGAGTTTCATGTATGGCTTTGCATTGCTTACTCTAAAAGACATCTTGTAGGATGAAATATTGAGTGCACTTGGCATTACATCATGCATAGTTGGTGCAGAAAAGGTACAGTAGCTAGGAGGATCTCTGATGTGTTTTTTCAAAATATCCCACAGATGGTTGAAGAGATTTTAATCCTGTGCTGTCTGAGAAAGTTAAGTGAAGTCATATTAATGTTCAATAAATCAGTCCTGTGCAATATGAATCCAAAGGATGGTGGTTATGTCATTCTGAAATATCTTATCCATCCAAATATAGAATCATTTCAAATTGAATCTAGTTTGACATAACCATTCCCTAAACATTCCCCCAGACCATAATCATAAAATGAATGATACATGTGAAGCTCAGCATTTTAAGAGATCTTCAAGTTCCTGCAACCTTTTATCTATTGTGAATTAAGTCAATCATAGTTCATCAGACCACACAACCTTCTTCCAGTGGTTGATTCTCTAATGATGCTCTAGATTCTTCATGCTAAAGAGGCTTTTTCACAAAAGTGTTTTGTTACCTAATTCCAAATGCATACTGCCAGCAAATTCTTGAGCGAATGCAGGGAAAACTTTTGAGCTACTGTAGCACATTTCTGCAGGCTTGATCTGTCTTATCTGCATGTGACCATAGTTGTAGCTTTTGGGAAAAGCTGCTTCTTAAGGAATATCTGGGAGACTGTCTTGATGGATTTTTGGTACCTATTATAAATTATCCCCCTTGTGAAGTCATTGATACTTTTTTCACAAGTGTTGTTCTGCCCCATCACTTAAATTTACAAGACAAGTGTTTTTTTTTTTATCTTTACTACTATATTTTTGGCTAGGTAGTGTATAATGACTGCACTGTGCAAATGATGACAAGTAGCTCTGTATCTGCTAATTTTTTTCAGCAGTTGCATATAGCAGTGAAGTTTGTTCTTTTTCCAGGGTAAATGTTGGTTGAAAGCTTTATATAAAGTGTGCATAATGCATTCCTTTTTAAGCTGAATAGTAACAGATATGATATACTGGTCTCCAGAATCACTGGAATGGTGATTTTACTTTTAGTTTATCATAATTTGTCAGAATGAGATTTGGGCCATGGATACTCTCAGATCTTTCAACCACTTTCTTCTCCACTTGCTTTGTGCAAATTTTTAGCCAAAACTAGAGAAAAGTCCAGTCCCTAATGCCCTAACTTGATACTGACAGTTTTTACTCATTGTGTCTTTGTAAATGGATGGGTATCTCGACCATAGGAGAGATTCAGGTTTTAAAAGGCCCAGACACATCAGTGCCAAGAGAGACAAGCGTTATGTAAATATTCTTTAATCCAAACTAATTCTATTTTATTTTCCTGCCTGTTGAAAGTTTGTAAAACCTTGGGATTTTTCAACAAATCCGGCATCTTAGGTGTGAAAGAAAACAACTAAGCGTGTAATCTGTATTCTATAAACTTAATTTGCTTAGATGTAAATTATATTAAAAAAGAAAAAAAAAACAACCCCTAAGTAATCTGAGAATTTTGTAAACCATTTTACACTGGTTGACTGGCATGGTAATTCTAGGGAACTCAAAATAGCTCCAGCACTTAACACAATAAAGCCACTTGTCATAGATTACCAGATTAGGCTTCAAGTCAGCTACACATGATTCTAACCTTGTGTCTGCCAGGTGTCACAAGGCAGTTGATTATTTGTTGTTTTTTTGTGCTATTTTAATTAGCACAAAAATGTTAAAACTATAGACTAAACCAGTCATTGATTACATTACCTATTTTGCCATAAACTTGTTTAGCTAGACAACATTGTGGACCTTCCAGACAAATACTTACTATGCACTGATTTACCAACATATGGGGGATATTCATAAGCTCTCTTTCTGTTCCTACAGCTTGATTTTCACTGCTACTAAGAAGATTAACCTTTGTTTTCTTTAAAAAAAAAAGAAAAAACAAACTACTAATCTGCAAAGTTAGAAATATTTAACAGTAATAGTTTAAAAAAAAACTATAACTTTACAGTGCAAAAAAAGTTATACAATGCACAAAACCTTAGTTTAGTAGTTACAAAGGAAGAGAAATGGCCATCATTGCAATTCTTAGATTGATTATCACTGTTAGCTACATTATCCTGTTACAGTTTAAACATAGACCTCTTTCGTTTTGTGTGTAAATTACAGGCTGGGTCACAAGTATAATTGAGCAAACTATTGGCAGTGTTTGTAGCATGAGTTTCATCTGTTTAAGTGAGATAACAAAAATGTGCTTTTTTGTCTCAAAATATTATACATACTAAAACTTTTATGAAAGCCATAGAAATGTTGTCTTCAGATTTTATTTACCTGGAATATGGCATTGTTTGCATGATAACAATCATGGAACACCAGAAAAATACCTGAACATTATCGCCATCAAGTCTCTGGGAATGTTGTGAGACAGAATAAGCTGTTGTGAAGTAGGACGACATTTTAGCATCTGTTACAGAACCATAATGTGCTTAAGGTAGCATATATAGCCAGAAAGACAAGTTTAAGATTACCTATGCTCAGGTGTCACTAAGTGGTGATACCTTCACAATATAATTGGATAAGTTATAACTTTGTTAATTTTCTCATTATCCATGGTTATTATACTAAATCATTGATTTGATTCTTTCATGAAGGTCAATAGTCACAACTGTCTAACTTGTAACTACTCTCCTTATTGATTATGATTTCAGTCTTAGCATTTGGTTTTATTTGTAGCTGGTGACTGATAATTTACATGTCATTACTCTATCATTATGATTGTTATTTGCAAGTTTAGTGTCTGAATTGTTGAAGGCCAGTAAGAATGTGCACTGCTTTATTTTTTATTTTCTTTTTTAGACTCTGTCAGCTTTCATTGACTGATTGATTGATTGCCTGTGTAACCTGAAAAGTAGTCTTATCAGTTCAGTCAGCCAGCATCAGATTATTCATTTATGGATGACCCAGGGAAAGGGAAAAATTTGACAAATCTACAAGCGAAGAATTTAAAATATTTGCTTGTTTCTGCTTCTGTTCATTGAAGGACCACCCAGCCATTAACTCTCTCTCACCAATCTTATTTCTGTGTGATTTTCAAATTTTTCTTTTCTCATTTTATCAACAAATACCAAAACTAAACCATTTAAATGTTAATATTACATTCTTTTCAATAAAAACAAAATCATTTTAATTTGATTTGTCTAGACTTTATCTGAATAATATTTTATATGCAAAAACAAACTATTTCAACAGAATTTTTAAATGGCTGAAATTGGGTGAAAATATTTCCGATCTAACACACTTGGGGGAAGGAATGTTTTTTTGTTTTTTTGTTTGTTTTTGTTTGTTTTTCCCCCCAGCAGCCATAGAAACTGCAGAACTTATCATCTTTATTTCAGACAATATGCCTTGTGCACTGTGGATCTGGGATATAAAGCAGGTGGCCTTGGTTGTTATCTTGATGCAGTCATCTTCCATCAGATGTAAGTAGTGCTATCTTTTCTTGCAGTAGTAGCAACAGCTTCTGCTCACCAATTTCCCTGACTGTCCGTCCGTCAGCTTTAAAATAAAAAAAGCTTCACATTTGCTTTCTGCTTTTCCTGTTCATCCTTTGTTTCAGTATTAACACAGTTATGTTAAGTTGGTGGGCTGAACTTGACTTTTAATAGTTCCTGTTAAACTAAATTATAAGGATTTGGGGATAGAAGGGATATTTATTTTAAAAAGAGCAGTGACATGTAGTGGAAGACAGATTTTAATAATTGGAAATACAAAAGAATAAAAATTATTTTGTTTAGGTTGAATTCTGTCCCATTTTCCTCCTTTATCATAGGTACGTGACAAAGGTGACTGTGCTGTTGTAACACTGGATTGGTTATGAAATGATGAGGCAGCATTTCAGTAATTTTTTTCATTTACAGTTGATTAACAAATGAGAAAGATAAACAAATAAGTGCAAGTAAGACAGGTAGTTATGGATTTGCTTTTGATTTGCATTTTCAGATAGTTTTGATTGGACTTCTTGATTGATGTCAATTTGTATCTTACTTTTGGAATTAATATTTATAAGCTTAGTATTTTGTTATTTTCTTTGTGTGAGAGAGAGTGAATGAGTGTGTGTGTGTGCGTGTTTTAAAAAAAAATATTTTTAACCCTAGCAACAAAAAAAAATCAATAAGTGCATGGAATTACTCTGTAATGCTAAGCATTGTAATTTTAATGAATGAAGACATAGGTATTGCTTTGTCTTGTGTTCTGTGCATTTGCATTGAGCAACTGCTTTTTAATTCTTATTGTATATTATGCCATTAGCTTATAGTTCAGATCTTCATATTTTTAATACATCTTTGAACTAAAGCTGTCACCGTACCAAACATTTCATGGTCTGTATGCCACTTGTAAGGTTTTATTGGCTTGTCTTATTTTTTTATTTTTCAGCCATAAGCACTTTCTTCTTTTGTTAACGCCAGTGAACTTTTGCTTTAATACTGAAATGCATTTCTCCCTGAGTGTAACATAAGCAGCAGCAGCAGCAATTCAAGCGTATCTGGGCTGGTCAGTAGATTGACCAAAGGCTGAAATGTTGGCACATCTGTTGACAACTGTGGAGATTGTCTAAAAGTTATTCTTACCTAGCAAGTTGCTAGCACCATTCAGTAATCTATGTAAAATAGAATGAACTTTGTTTTTTGTATTTTTTTTTTAAGTTTTCATCTTTCTGAGAATTCAAAAGTAGTGGATGCTGTAGCTTGGGAGGGGAGTTTAGATAATTTAAAAAGGTCAGTTTATAGGTTATATTTAAGAGGTGATTGTGAAACTTTACTAGATCAATGAACTTCAGAATTTGTCACGGTTAAAATGAATTTTGGAGTATTTTTCTTTTAATGTTTAAATCAGGTTAGGTGAAATCTTGAGTAGAATGCACTTAATCTGGGTGCTGAGTTCTTTCTGCAACTCTTTGGTGACAGTAAAAAAACTTGTTATTTAACCCTATTGGGACCTGAAGATGGTCAGATATTTGGAAAGATTGGATACCTTGATGAACTGCTTTTATATAAGTGTTGCTGCTTATCCATCAGCTTCTTTTGTGTTCTTTTTTGTTTTGTGCAATAGTAAGAACTATACATTTTCTTTTCTTAGGATTGCTTTCTGAAACACTAGCTGAACTATTATTAATATTATTAGACAAAATATTGCAAGACTTACAATTATTACATTTATTATGACAATAAAAATTACTATCTTGGAGGGATACAACTGATCAATAAGCAGGAAGTTTAAAGGATGCTAACCATCTGGCAAGAAATGATCTGAGCATGCGTGTAGCAGATAGCAAATACAGCTTCCCTGGTGACTGACTCATCAACTATGAAGGTTTAATAGCCAAAAATGAACCCATCTTGGTTTATATTGGAAAAATTGGATAACAGGTTGTTTACTGTACTTTAAATTTTCTTATTGGTACTGATGTTGGACTGTGTAGAATTAGATCTAAACTTCACCTGTTTCAGGTATGCAGTGGGACCCTAACTGTGCTCGGCTGGCATTGTGTACAGGCACCAACAAACTTTACATGTGGTCTGCAGAAGGCACTTTGTGTGTTGAGGTACCTACGGAAGGTAAGTATTAATAGTACAGGGTGTCCGTAAAGTTACTATACAGTTTACCAGTTTACGATCACGTCCCAATTGAACCAGCCTGGAATAACTGTCTGGGCAGGAATATCGTCTGATGGAATTGTGGGTCCACAGTTCTTCGACGGAACTGTTACAGGAGAAAGGTACCTGGACAAACTGAGAAATGTCATCGTACCGGCATTGAAACAACGACCAGTAACTTGTAAGACTGTATAGTAACTTTACGGACACCCTGTATAACTGGTTCTAATCCATTACCCTGCTGAAAATGAAGCCTTTGTTCTGTTTGGTTGATTTTCACTGTTTTACATGATAGATAATGTTCTTTTCAAAAAAAAAACAAGCCACTTTATTATTATTGTATAGACATCGATTGTCAACTGCCCAGTAGTTAGTTTTATTTCAAGTTTTGGCATTAGCTGAAACAGATTTTCTCATTTTAATTACAAGGCTAAACTAGAATTATTCTACAGTAACAATCCAAAGTAAATTTTTTTATTACTTCTTGCTATTCATATCTTGCTATGTCAATTTGATTTCATTTGGATTTACATGTGCCTTGCCAAAATCTTACATTTCTTGCTTTATTCATACCATTTAAAGTAGAAATACTGCCAGTATAGGTAAAAAAAAATTCAAGAATGTGGCTGTGTGATGTCTCATGGGAAATTTGAAGTGAACTAAGATTGTATTGGGAACAGAATTAGATGAAAATGTTGAATACTTAAATCTGGAAAAAAAAATCAAAACCAAGTTTAGAATTTATTAATAGTTACAGATACTTCTTTTTGTAGCATCTTATTTATTTATTTTTTATTTTTATATATTTTTTTAGCAACCTTCCATGTGAATTCCTTAAAATGGCACCCCAGTGGCAATGCTCTCTTACTGCTGGGAAAGGACCAGGTGTGTGTGTGCTTCATTTCCAATGAGGCAGCCACCAATTAAAACCAGAACTCCTTGGTCTTGTTGCTGAATTATTTATAACAGATTCAATATTTTGTGATCTTACTTCTTTGTGGATGACTGCAGTTTCTGTTAACTCTCTTTTTTGTCCTAGTTACTTAAGAATAGAACCTTTAAGGGTAATAATGTCTTGGTGGCTAGGTGCATAGTTTGATCCCCATTAGAAACCATGGCATGGCGGCGGCTTCTTTTATACCAGTCCATCAGCACAGATTACTTCCTAAGAGTTCTAGTAAGCACACACTGCTGAAAAGGGGAGTTTCAGATTCCTTGAGGCACAGGAATGGCGGTGGGGAGAATTGCATAAAAATTTGTAGCTTAATGAAAATTGAAAATTAAACTCAATCACTAATTGGAAATTTGTTGTTTTTTTTTCATGTTTAGCTGAAACAGAATTTTAGATCTATAGCATTTTATCTTGCCAAACATGATTGCTTCTGTTTTTAAAGTTGTAGAAAGAATATCAAGAGCTGATCCTCTTAGTAACTGAAGGTAAATGTTTACTGTTTTAGAATAGCACTATAAAATCTCTCTCTCCTAATTTTGTTTTGCATTGTTTCCCATTTAAGATGCCTTGCTAGGCTAAATATTGCTATTTTCTAGAAGGTACTTCATTAACAAGTTAGTTTTGGCATCCTCCCCATCACTTTGTTAATGGCACTAACTAACCTATATGTTAGCAATCTTTTCATATTGTCATTAGCAGGAATCAAGATCAATTTGTAGTAAGAATTTTCTATTTTTTTGTTTATATTATAAATATCTGCACAACAAGCTGATCTTGTGCCAACCTTTTGAAAACCACAATAACCAATTTTGACATTGAAAACTAGGAAAGCTGCATTTCTAATAATTTACATAGTAACTTCTTGGCTATGATGAATGATCAGATACAAGCCAGAATGTTAAAAGTAATATGTAGAGACTATAGTTGTCATATAACTAAGTAATTAATCTTAAGCTTAAAGACCAATAATAACAAATAAGAATCCTTCTGAAGTAGCTAAATGCAGGCCATAAAGGAACAGGGGGGACAAATGATTTATTTCAAATAAAAACAAACAAAACTATCACTCAATCTTTATTAGTCAGTTTTAGTTATCTATGTAGGTCATGCACAAACAGAAATATTCTGAATTAACTAGACAAAGAACTGTATTAGTGAAGTAATTTATTCTGAAAACAGCAGACAACTTGGGCACATTTCTTCCAATTGTGATTACCATACAACCTTGACGCCATAAAAAGCTAAGAGTGATAGCTAAAATCAGAAATCCTTAAATATACAAATCAGTGTCAATTTGGACATTCTTCATCTAGAAGAGAAGATAACATCCCTTTATTTTGAAAAGTCTCTTTCCAATCTTCCCAACAATTTGAAATCAATAAATCTTAGCATTCAGAGCTTTAAAAGTTGCAGGTACTGCAAATTTACACTTTTGAAAAATACCATCACAAGCTACTGCATTACAGATCTCTCACTAGGTTTTCACCACAGAAATATGCACCCCAATTTAGAGGTTTAAAAAGTTGCTTTTTAGTTTCCATTACCTAACAAATGTTAATCAAGTCAAATTCAGAATTAGAGAAAGCTAAACTGTACTGTAGTAATTACTTGTGCTGAGTTATCTAACTTAACTTTATTTTCAGTTTGTCTAGATGCTCACCATTACGAAAAATAAAAAACTGCCATGTAGATTATCTGATTAGAATCAAGGTATTATTTGATTTTGAAATGTTAGAAATCAAATTTTTCTTCTTTCACTTTAGAATCATTGCCTAATTTTCTGGACACCAACCATCCTACAATCTGACATATTTAATGTGCTAATTTTCTAGTAACAAAGTTTTAAAACTGATTTCTATTCACTATTCTTAATGGTCATGCCTGGAACACCACTCTGAACCATTTTCATGTTTTTAAAAAGATACTGCATTATCCAATTAATATGAAAGGCTTGCTGATTTTCTCTAGAGAAGTGATGAAAGGGCTGCAGAAAATATAGCATTCACATCTTAAAAAATTTAATGCACAGCCATTTTGGAATTTTAGTATATCTAGTAACGATCAAAACATTTAGCACTTCACATTTATTTGGAATGGCCAGTTAAACATTTATTTAGAATTTTCAACCAATTTTTTCTAATTTCTTTTTTAAGTGTAAAGATTTGATTTCAGTCAATAAATCTGGTGTGTAACTGGCTCTGAAAACATCAGGAGTAATAACGTTGATGAAAGCTATTCCAAGACGCATTGCCTGAAGATGATTTCATATAAACAATGCGCAAACACTAATTCTTTTGTTGTGTAAATAAAAATTCTGTACAATTTTTTTCAACAAGTTAAACCACTTTTGGATATAAAAAAACTACACAAATTTAATGAGGCACTTGAAACAACATCACAATGAAAGTTACAAAATGTCATCAATAAGACAGTTAATATAATGGATGGAATAACTGCCACATCATGCATGCTAGGGGATAATGAAGTGTAGCAATAGGAAATGCATACCTCATTTTTTTTTTTTACACATCACTAGTATATATATATATATATATATAATACACCTAATTTCATTCAGGTTGTAGTAACAAGATTTAGCAAGCAAGCCTACATGAAACTACCATAATATATCAACATTCTTAGTTTAATAATCTCAAAGTTCACAATCGTAGACAAAAATTCAAATCTGACTTCTCGTCCTTTTAGAAACAAATGCCATTTCTGTCTCGACAAAACCCAAGAGAACTTTGGTTATAAATTATGGAGGCAATGCTGACATAACTATCAATCAGAATAGAAGATTCCACGATGATTGGATTTTCCCCAGGACGCTTGGATTCGTAGCATCGTTTGAGGCTACCTAGCAGTGAGTCATAGAAGTCGTCAACGTTGTAGAGGACAGTTTCGCTTTCCTTTGGGTTGTAGATGATGGGATGATGAGCCAGGGTCACCGAGGGGATATCGCTACACCAAGGGTTCCAGCGCTGACCAAATGACAACTGTTGCCCATGATTCCACAAAATCCGAATCCCTCCATGTTCTCTGTTCCTAATAATTTAAGAAGATTAGATGAGTGTTTATTCTTGCAATTACAAGTTCAATATTTACAATTCTGCTATTGATTTAGCAATAGGTGATGTATAGCATGGATGGAAATAAATGGGTGCAGTTAAATTTGGGAGATTAAAATGAACCACACAAAAAAAAAAAAAAAAGATCAAAGGATGCAGACATTTGAAAGTGTGAGCAGGGGGGGACAATGTTCTTTCATACTCCTTACCAAACTGTTATCAGGTACACATTGACAGTGTGTAAGTACAACATACAGGCAAACCTACAAGTTAGAGGAAGAATTGAGCTTACGGCATCAAGGAATAATCTGGGTAAACAAAGTCTCCAATGAACACTGTATCAATGATGTGAAGCATGACCCGCTTGTACTCTAGCACTGCTTTGGTGATGAAATTGTATTTGAAGAGCAGTATGGAGTTATCATTCAGAAACACAATCCGCTCATTCTCACTATCCCAATGGCTGATCCTGGTTGAAAAACAAAGAACATGTAGAAATAAAAAACACCAGTGGTCCAGTCAGATTGTATTTTTATTTAATATGATTATCAACTTGATTTTTGTGAATAAAGTAAAAACACAAACAGAAAAAGAAAAAATCTGATTGTGAAGCTGATATATGAATATTCAGCAAGATGACGCAACAGTTGCACCTGAAATGCAACAACACTAGTTTCAAAATAAATCACAGCTCATTCCCTTTGTTGAATAATAATTATTATTAAAAAATTAACTTGGAAAAACATATTCACTTATGACTATGAAATGTAAAAGAATCAAAATAACCTGTGTACTGTAATAGAGAAGCATAGAAATCTCAGTTTTTTTTCATTATTTTTTTAGGTTTAAAATAATACAAGGGCATAACAGGAATAAAATTATTTTGTGGTCACTCTACAATGATTGAAATATATTAACTAAGAAAGGATTACATCTCCATCAGCAAACAACAGAAAACCAACAAGCTACATTAATTTGTCATCTTTGATGTTTAAGAATGGTTTCAATGATGCTCTTTCTAAGGATTCTTCTATTTTAAGTCTAATCAGAATTAGTAACCTTAAAATAAAATAATTTCCATGTAAAAATTTCAGCTTATCTCATTGTTTCTTATTTCAAAATAAAATTTAGGTGGGGATGAGATGTCTGTGCAGGTAGAATAAGTGTATATTGTGAATCGTAAGATAATTAAAAATATGAAAATGTACCAGGTGACCATAACTCACATTCTACAGTAGTACATCGGATATTTGCACTAAATGAAAATAATGCTGTGAGAAATTCTCCAAGAAATCAATAAAATACTGGGAACATCAGGGTGAACAGTATAGCACAGAGCCATACATATGTACTTACTCTGTGAGAATCCATGCCCCTTGGAAAGCTCCATCTAGTTCTTCCTTCATGTACTTTTTGCAATGGCCAATGCTCACTTCCAGGGCATTTTCCTCAAATAAGACCATACAAGAGAGAAAATAAGCTAAAACAGGGCTTGCTCACTAAATAAATCGGGGCATAAGTGAAGCTGTAGATTTTTCTAACCCCAACCTTCCTGCAATAACATCAGCTTTGACCACTCACCTACTAACTTACTCATTTTCAAAACCTTTTGTTTTTTTTAGTTTTTTTTAAGTGTAGTAATGTTAACCATTAAACTACCAAATTGTCCAAAGGTAATTAATTCATAACAAAACGCTACGTTAATATTTTAAAGAAAATTTATTATTTCAAACAATGTACAGTAAAACGTCCATTTTACGTACCCCTTGGTACCAAGGGGTGTTCGCAAATTGAAAATTTCGTAAACTAGATCATGCATATATTTCGTGTACTTTTTATGTTGTTAGTGTTTAAGTATCTTGTTTGAAGCAGACGATTAAGTCGTAGACTGCTGATATGTATCGTAACAATAAAAAACTCAATACAGTAAATGAAATATTTTTTTATTTGTTCAGTAAAGTAAACATTCAATGTTAATATACATACACTAGTTTAGTTTGTAAAAACAGAATTGCTGAATGAAAAAAGAAGAAATCTAAATAATCAAATATCGTTATCGATTTCCATGGTTTCTGGTTCTGGGTTATGAAAAAATAATGTAATTTTCCCCTGTTTAAGTTGAGATATTCGCATGCGTGCAGCTTCGTCCCTCCATTGCCGTTGTAAGTTGATATAATGGGGGTCCATGCCTCTCTGCGTCATCCATTTCATCATAACTTCTGCTGCTCGGAATGCCTCTTGTGGTTTCACATCATCGTTATCATCATCGTCGTCATCGTCATCTTCGCTCACCTGAAAGATAAGAGTGTGTAATTAACTGATTTTATCACAATTATTTTACTAATTCTGTTTCAAATATGTAAATATTGTACGTACATGATTGAATGATATTAAATAAACTCACCTGGTCAACTTTGTTTGCCTCTGTTACAATCTCCTCATCTGTCAGCCACTGGTGGCCAGGGTCGCCAGCATCCTCGTTAATCCAAGTATCAGGGTCTGCCCATCCCTCCTTCTCAGGTTCGTATCCCAGCTCTCCGAACATTATATTAAAAATGTTCCTGTCTTCCACCTCTTCAGTATCAACCTGTTCTTGCTCATGCATGGCTTGTTCTTTGTCGTCAAATATGTTGCCCAACACTTTCCTCCAAGATCTTGACAAATTTTCTTCAGTCGCATTTGCCCATGCATCGGCGATCCAATACACACAGTCTTTTATGGTCACGGACTTCACTCTGTCTGGGATCGGAGTATCGTCTGGGGCGCCCAAGATATGTCTCAAAAGATGCTTCTTGTACCGCCTCTTGAGAGGTTCCAACACACCTTGATCCATCGGCTGGATTACAGAAGTAGTATTGGCAGGCAAAAAAACAACACGTATGGCTCCGTCCTCCGTTATCAATTCATCTTCAGATGGATGAGCAGGGGCATTGTCTAACAGTAAGATGATCTTACATGGCACATTGTTTTCACGACAGTACTTTCTTAAAATGGGGACAAAATAATCAAAAAACCATTTCTTGAAAATATAGGCATCCATCCATGCATTCACCTGCGAAAAATAGTGCACTGGTAGGTCATTGAGGTTGTCATTTTTAAAGCAATGAGATCTCTTTGGCTTATGTACGAAAGTGAATGGGATCTTGCATTTGCAACTGGCGTTAGCACAGCCCATAAACGTAACGCGATCCTTAGATGTTTTAAAGTTCTTGGCGGAGTTTTCCCCATGCAGGACAAGTGTTCTGGATGGCATTAGTTTCCACCATAAACCGGTCTCGTCAGCATTGAAAAGTTGGTCACGGGTAAGCCCTTCATCTGTGATTGGTTTCCTCAGCTTTTCTTGAAATGGCAAAACTGCTGTTAAATCAGCTGAAAGGGATTCACCTTGTAAGTTCATAGCTTTCTTCAGCCATCCCGTACTTGCTTGAAATTTCTCATGGGTCTCAGGATACAATTCTTTTGCGTATAATTTTGCCTTTTCCATCAGAATCGGTCCACTTATTGAAGCTCCCTTTGATCGTTGTTGAACCATCCATTTATAGCATGCTATATCTACCTTTTCATATTTTGGCGTTGATATGTAAGACTTTTTTACATAATTTCCTGGAGCATCTGACGTTTCAACTTTTTTTTGTATTACATCCCGCTTATTCCAGATTGTAGAAACCGTTGATCTTGGCAGGCCAAACTGAAGGGCTACTGCTGCGAGAGATTTCGTTTTCCTTGCCTCGATCACTTTAAGCTTTAGGTCTATACCGATACTAGTTCGCTTTCTAGGAGTTTTCGGCATCGTGACACGGACAGTGAAATTATTTTGCTGAATAAGTGAATGAATAGGCGGGTTCATATAAGATTTTACGAACAAGACATCATGAGTTCACTCTATGCACGTTAATTGCAAAACCGTTCACATACAAACTCGGAGTATGCAAATGATGTTTACCGATGCGTGACAAGCGTCATGTTTCAAATCGTCGAAGCGCGTGCGCAGCTAGGCTAGCAGTAAGCAATCGAGTGAGTGAATGGGTATGTAAATCTGATTTATTGACCTTTTATTCATTCGTTGATGACGTCATCGATTTCGTAAGTCATTACGTAAAATGGACGTTTTATTGTATCTAGTTTTTCATAGGCTATCAGCAACATTTTAACAAAGATAATCGATTTTGTATAATCTTACCAATGTAAGGAGACATTAATCTTAAAGGGCATCAATAGTTACTTGTGTGTCAGTGGTCAGCACAACTAATAACTTCCAGATTTTATGGAGCCATTTTCATTTATAGAGCAGAATAAATACATTTTTCAAATGAATAAATTTTGGCATAACAGAGAATATCAATCGATTTCAAATTTCTTGGCTGTCAGATGGTTTAAAGTGTTTTAAAATGCAGATGCTGAATGATCTTTCAGTGGACTACAATCACTAAAATGCAGTTTAAAGGGGGGGGGAAACAATTCTGGTAAAATAGTATCATATGTATTTAAAATAGCGAGAAGCACAGAAAGTTGTCTTGCTCCATACAAACAGATTAACTTAGCTTTTAGTCCCATGGAAAATAAGTTAATAATAATAATCAATTAATAAACATTATTTTGAAATTTCAATTTGTATGGAAGATTAACAGGTTTCTCTCTATTTTTTTTTCAAAGAAATTTTAAAAATTAGCATTTACTAAGCACTTCGCAGCACAAGGTGACCAAAACCAGTCAGCCTTTCCTCCTCACAGCTGCAGACCACACCCTTCCATACCCCAAAGGTGGTGGTGATGCATTGGCTAATTAACTGGAAGCGAAATTTCTGACTGTAGCAACATTTTAAATGCAGCCTGGGTCAGCGTGAGCTTGGCAATTATAGCAGCTGCTGTCCGCGCCATAATAGATGAGTTCCCACCCCACCTAAGTCGATAATAACCCCACCAAGGGGGCACTGTGATTAATATATACTACTGTTAACGATTGACAGACATCTTACGGTGGCGCGCCTCCACTCACTCTCACCTTATAGCTGAAGTACAGCTCGGAGGACTGCGGGGTTTTGACGACGTTCGGACGCAGGGAGGTCCTGCTGTTGGTGCTGTGGCGGCTGTACACACTCCCGGGGCGGGCGGACCTGTCGAAGTTACCGGTGCCGGGGTCGGACGAGGAGAGGGGCACCGCCTTTCCACCGACCTGCTGCTGCTGCTGCTGCGCCTCTTCCGCGGCCGACATCTCTCGACCCGTCGTCCCCTCCTCGATGCTCAGAGTCGCTCCGACAAACTGCCCCTCTTGGGTCGGCTTCTCGTCGTCCAGGTGCTCCTCGCTCATGTTTCGGCTGGCGGACGAGTGCACGTTCGCATTGGTGACATCAGCGGGGGAAGCCGACATCTTGCCTTTTTTTGTTTACCGATCACCTCCGGAATACGTGTGCCTGACGTCACCCTCGTTCTCGCATCTCGGAAAAGCCTCGTCCCCCCCCCCCCCGAGTACAACAATAAGGGTTCCTTTGTTACCGAAAACCCGCTCCGCAGCATCTTTCACTCCAAATATCGCTGCAAGGAAGCGTTATCCTGATGCGGTTGATAATTCGGAGAAAATTAAATAAGAATGTTAAGAGTTGTCTCCCTTAGAGCGTATTCGGAAAATTGTCCCACTCTCTCTCTCTTTTTTTAATCAACTAAACTGTTTTGAAATAAAGAATTTGCTTTAGGTTGGTGGAGTAGACAGAGCTTCCGGTGCCTTTAGTCGCCGTTTGTACGCGAAATACGACCTGGCAGACTCCCCTTTACTGTAGAATGCAAAAGGATTTAAAACAAAAAACAGGCACGCGCGCACACACGGAAAGCCATTATTTCGACTTCTTTTTCCATTTGCTTTATTTTCAGATGTCCGGGAAAGCAATGATTTCGAATCCCTTCAGACTAATATAGTTAGCGCCAAACATGATTTAGTAAATAATAATTTTACTTTGAAATAAATAAAACTTTACTTACGCCTGTGTGAAGAATGAACGACGAGCTAAAAATTTCTTTTCGTTTTGCTAAGCCCGGCAAGAGTCCGTCGTTTTAGAAGTGGCAACATGGCGGATCGTGTACAGTCGGAGAATGTCCTTGGTGAAAAGTTTGATCACTGTGTCTCTGATGCGCTTGTAAAGACAGGTGAATGCATCCCTCCCACCCCTGTCTATATTAAGTGATCTTTTCTGGTTACATTTTTAAGAATTCCCGTGTTGCGAATAATGAGTTCAGCTGTTAATAATACGCTATCTGTCGGTGGCTTTAGTAGAGAGAGGGGTCAAGTTTTTGGGAATATCGTACATTCAAAATTTTTCCTTCTGTCTTTGCATCTTCGGTCATTTCTTGGTTTTTATAGGATTGTTAAATTGATTGAATATATACGTTCAGATCTTGCGCATCGAGAGCTGTATAAACCCGACAATTGTGTGAATAAAGTGAAAGTGCTTACAACCAATACAGTAATTTAAGCAAATAATAAATAGCAAGTAACCGCAGAAGTTATTTGAAAATAGATTAATTATTCTTCCAAAAAATGAAAGTACCACTAAAAGTGCAATGCACTATATATTCGGCAGCGTTTAGTCCCGAATATAGTATATCACAGTAAGACTTTTCTTTTGGTCAGATGTAGTGGACTTTAAAATTTTCATTTGATATGTACTTTTGTATCTCCTGTAGTTTATTTTATATATTTTATGCAAAAATAAAATAAAATAAATTTTTAATCAACTCACGTGTTAACGTATTTCTACTATCAAAGATAAATCTTGATTCTTATTGCTTGTAGAATGTCACTAACTGACCTATGACTTGATTTAATTTACATCGTTGATTGCATTTATCTGCATCATTTTTATTTATTCCCTTCCAATTTTCAACAGTAGAGTCCTGCAATTTTATGCATTTTTCTAAGCCTCTGAACCAGTGAGATTTAGTTACGGGCTGCTTTTACCTCATCCAATTTATACATAGAATGTCATCGTTCAGTTACAAAGAAGATATCTTGGAAATTTTTTAAAGAAGCTTTATAAAATGATTAGTAACATCTTTAGCCTTAGTTAAGAAGAAAGAATAAAGCTCCATTTGCCTAGTTTAGCATAATTTTGAGGTGATATTATTTAAGATTTTAAAATTTCGATTTATATGGATGTTTTGACACTAGGAAGTGTTTCTTTACTAATCCATTGCCAAATTGGGTAGTGGAAACAGTGTGCTCACTTTTCAAGAGAACTATAATTTTTATGACTTTTCAGTCTGTCTACATCTGTATTTTAAAATGCATCAGCATCAAAGAGAAGCTTAAGGGAGATGGAAGTAATTATGCAAATGATCTGAAGCTTCTAATATTTTACTTTTAATTATCATGATTATTACCAAATTTATAATTGCTACTGAACATGGATTATTCATGATTCTTATGGTAACATTTTTATTTTCTTTTATTAATGTTTGTTTTCTTTTTGCAGTTGCAGGGCTTGGTCTGGGTATAGTGTTCTCTGTGACTTTCTTTCGAAGTAAGCATACAATTTAATTAGTTGACAAAATTTTTTTTTTTTGTAAATAAAACAATTGAAGAAGAAAATTGGGTTGACAGATTTCTATTTTGTGATGCCGATTATTTTGATACATATAAATTATTTTTTCTACAGTGAATAAGACACTAAATTATGGAAAAACCTGAACTTTTGTGAGCTTTGTATTCAGCTTTATTAAAGTAAAGCAATGAGACAAAAATAGAATAGCAACAAATATCCAAAGAAAAAAAAATTAGGTTACAGGTTGATCTGTGTAGCAAAAAAAAAAAATATATTTAATGTAAACAATGTTTTCACCTGTATGGATCTTGTTATAGCTCTAGTATAGAATTTTATTTTGTTTAAAAAAGAAAACTAAATTTTGTCAGTTATAAGGCTTTATTTTTTAATAAACAATGTAAGATTGTTTTTTTCCTTTTAATGATTCAGTATCTTGAAGTGTAGCAAGCAGTTTGAAGTGAAAACTTGGTTATAGGAAATTTTTTTAAAAAAAGTTTTACAAAAGTATGAAATATTAATTTAGCATGGTTGTAAGCTATGCCTTACTCCATTCTAGGGCGACCCTGGCCTGTGGCATTTGGAACTGGTATTGGTATAGGAATGGCATACTCCAACTGCCAACATGAGATTATGAATGTTCATAATATACCTGGGAAGTTTATAAAGGTGAGACTGGGTTTTTTTTGTTTATATTTTTATAAGGTGTCTGTTGTTAATAGGTAACTTTCCTACAAACAAAGTTAATCAAGAAATTTGTTATTAATGGGTATATTAATATATGATTTTCAGTGTATTAAAATTTTAATATATATATATAGTGTTCTGCTCTAATAGTTTTGTCTCTTGTTATTGCATTGTTAATTTGTTTCAGAATATGGCAAATAAACACAAATGATAGTGAAATTCTTTGTTAGTACTAGATTGAACCACTTTTTGCAGCATGAAGAGCTTTCTACACTGACTGGCAATGATCAATGAACTTTTGTGTTGTAATTGGTCCAGGTTCAATATTTGTGTGAGCTTTAATTTCATGGTTTTGTCAGGATATGAATGGGTGGTTCTCAGAAGACAAATCCCTCGTGTGCTCAGGTTGGATTTGACAGCAAGAGAACCTTGACAGTAATGCTGCACATTTCTTGTGGTGTCATTGTTGAGGACCTAGGATGCTGCTGTAGCAGTAACATTGGTCACAGATCCAAGATCTTTAGCAATCTGTTATTGACTCTGGAAAGACTTATGGTAAATAGAGAAATTTCAATGGGACAGCATATGTTTAGCATGAAGATAGTGCATGCCGATTATCTGTCTTTGTAGATGTTTAATATATACATAATCACACCTGAAATTTATAAATATTGGTCAGATGCATTCATTCATAGGGGTTGCCAAATTAATGTGGTAAGGCACTGTATATGTACATCAGCATTTATTCTTCTGTTCCACCAGTCAAGTGGTGGTTGAAACGAATGATGACAAGATGTACATCTTTTTCAAGTTTGTTTGGTTTTAAATCTCCAATTTCATATTAATTTTGGGAGTTATTTTTAAGGGGTTAGTTATTACTATCTCTTATAAAATAATTTAGAAAAAACTCTGTGCATTTGTTATAGTCGTCATAATTATATATACTCTCATCCTTAAAAATTATTATTTTTGTTTCTTTTCTTATTTAATTTTTTTTTTTTTTTACTTTTCTGATTTTAGGGAAATAATTTTCAGTAACTATATTTGAGCTATTGTTTTAATCAAAGGTAATTTTAATGCTTTTAATAGAATTAATTTTTTGAAAGAGTTTTCTCCCTTACCACAATTCTTTTAGGTACTGCTGATGCAGCTTTCAAACAATATTTAGCAGAGTAAAAAGAGTGGAAATTAAATGGATATTTACTGGTCAATATGTTGGTATTAAAGGGGTGATTTTTGTTTCAACATCTAAAGTTTTTTTTGATTTTGTGAATTTACTAAATTTTAAAATCATGAATGCAGTTAGTTTTGGGGAAAGCCTAACATAACCAGTAGATACAGCAAATTCTTGGGTTACATGACGCTCGACATACGTAAATTCGAGGATACGTAAAAGCCCACTGAAAGATATCAGAGAATTTCGAACTGCTAAATTCTTTATGTACATTCAAATTTGTGTACTACTTGTAATTGCGCAGTGGTGGCAGGTGGCCATGTGGTCCCCGCATCCCTCTCTCACTGCATCTTTGTATCTCAGTCTCATGTGTTTATCTGCATCTCGAGTGTTGGTGATCCACAAGCCTCCACTTTGCATGAGGGTTTTGTGTAACTTTGCTGTTGCAATCATGAGCTGGCGTACAGGTAACATGAAAGGTACGATTACACTTGAGGAAAAAGAGGACATTATTAATAAATATGAGGGTGGACTTGGTTTAACTGCCATTGCACATACCGTGGGGATGGCCATGTCAATGATAAACACGATTGTGAAGGATAAGGATAGCATAAAAGAACATACAAAAGGATCTTCCCCGATGAAAGCAACACTCTGGCTTAATTGAGGAAATGGAAAATTATTAACTTCATGGTTTGGAGACCAAACCCAGGATTGTGCACCACTCAGCCTCAAGTTTATCCAGGCAAAAGCCAAGAGTTTCTACAAAGACTTAAGGTGAAAAAAGGTGTAACTGAGATTTCAATTGTAGAAAGTTACGGATGGTTTAATCGGTAAATTGCTCATGCAAGCCTGCATAACATGAAAGTTAGTGGTGGGAACACTATTGCTGAAGAAGATGTGGCCAAAGAATTTTCTATTATGGTGGCTGAGATTATTGATGAGGGAGGGTATTTTCCCGAATAAGTGATTAATGTTGATGAGACAGGATTATTTTGGAAGAATATGCCAGAACGGACCTACATTGGGAAGGATGAGAAGACGATGCCTGGTTTTAAGGTGGCAAAGGACAGCCTTATGTTGATGAATGGGGGCAATGCGGAGGATGATTTCAAGCTCAAACCTCTGCTAGTGTACCACGCCAAGAATCCGCAGCTCTTCTGGGGCATCTTTAAAGGTTCCCTTCCTGTGATTTGGAAGTCCCAATGACAATGCCTGGGTGAAAAGGCACACTCTCGAGGAGTGGTTCTGGGACCACCTGATTCCTGAGTTGAAGGAAAATTGCAGGGAAAAGATCATTCCCTTCAAGATACTGCTCATCCTCATTAATTCCCTCGGTCACCCACCAACCCTCAATGATTACCATCTGGACATCAAGATGGTGTACCTTCCGGTAAACACAAATCCATTTTGCAGCTGAACCAGGGGGTCATCACAACTAAGGCCTACTACCTCTGCTGCACATTTTCCCAGGCTATCAAGGCTACCGATGAGAAGAGGAAGACACTGAGGGTGTTATGGAGGGGCTACAATATCCTTCATGCCACCAGGAACATTACAGCAGCATGGGACGAGGTCAAGACAATTAATATGAATGGTGTCTGGATGAAAGTCTGCCCTCAGTTCGTCCATGACTTCAAGAGCTTTATGGACACTGTCAACGAAGTGTCCAAAAAAAGTCGTCAACTTAAGGCATTCACAGGAGCTCTTGAATGAAGACCTGACGAAGTTGGAGTCCTAGAAGGATGCCCTGAAGAAGACCCTGCTGACAAAGAACATCGAAAGTTTACAACAAAGCAAAGGGGTTATCCAATACCTTGAGGTTGGTTGATGCTGGACTGGCTGCTCTTGAGGAGATGGATACGAACGTGGAAAGACTGAGTAAATATAGCAGGATAATTCAAGATAGATTATTCTGCTACAAAATCATTTATGAAGAAAATAACCGAGCAGCTGTTCAATGGATCCTCAATGTCTTCTTTAACAAGGTTGATAAACCTTCTAGTACTTCCTTTGAAATACCTGAAGCGTCAACCTCCACCACCCCAACTCTTCATCTCGCCAGTCACTGCCTCCCGACCATCAGCACTTCATATACCTGAGTCCGTAACTGCTGAGCCTGATGGCCCTAAGGAAGAGCAGCTTTCACTGGTTACAGTTTTGGATCTTTCAAAATTATACAATAATTTGGCTATTTGTGAGTTTTTTCATATGCAGGAATAATTACTATACATTAAAACCTACAGGAGTGTTCATTGGGGAAAAAATATGTGGCAACTTTTTTTATAATTTGCAATAAATAGTAATTTGGGGATTTTTTTGTTGTTTTTTTTTAAGAAGCTGTGTTGACTCTATTAATACCAGTGTAGCTGGCTGGCTTTGAGACTGTAAAACCAGTAGCTGAGTCTCAGTTTATCCATCTCCAGTATTCAGCTGGTAGACTGCTTGGAATTGTGGCTTGTAATTATACATATGTAAATAAAAGTACTCTTCTGTGTATTTTTTTTTTTAATATCCAAGTCTTGATCAAATCTTTTTATGCTTTGACTGCCTATATCTTCCCCATTTTTCTGTTTCAGCTGCGTGATGGTAGACAAACACCTGCCACTGATACATAGAATCAACACAACTGGATATATGTTTTCTTGCTATGAACTTTTAGATAATTATATATTTGAAATGACAGCTGCATTCTTGTGTGGTAACTCTCTACCATTGGACATTTGATTTGAAGTGACCAACCAAAAATTGGTTAGAGTAAAAATATTTTGCAGCATACAGAAAAGATTTCCATTTTTCAGAGAAATAAATTATTAGACTTTGGCTAAGTGTTGGTGTGCTTTGAGGTAAACATGGATAGTTTTTTTCAAATATTGAACTTAAGAGCATTTTAATATTTCACTATGTTGTTTTAAATATGCAATTTGACCTATAGATGAAACTCCCTTGTTATCTGTAGTTTCTACTTGATGTAGTAATGCTGAGTTTAAGTAAATAAAGGTATAAGCAGTATGACTTAGTAGTATAGGATAAAATATAATCAGTTTAAAATCTGGTTTCATCATCTGCAATGTTAGAGTTGGTATTGAACTTGAACCTATGATTGTCTTTTCCACAACTCCATACTTGACTATGCCATTTTTGAGATACTCAGCTCTTCTACCCATTCAACAGAAGTAATAAAATCTTAACAGATGAGGCAGATCTATTGTTTGACATGAACAAATTTTCCATTCTGCAGTAACCATGTTTCTAGAACTTGTGTTAGCTGAATGAACAAGTAGTGTTTTAAAGTTGTACATTACAGAAATGCATGCACACTCGCTGGATAATGATGTCTTTTAATAATTTCAGTATTTTATAGCATACCGGGCACAATGAGGATATATGTTGCTTAATCAGTTTTGATAAATGAAGCTGTATATTTTACAAGTCATTTGCAATTTTACTCTTTTGTTTTTCGTAATACATATATAAATTTTTTAATAATGACTTTAAGAAAAATTGAGAAATTCCAAGCAAAAAAAAATTTTTAAGCTATATTTTTGTTATTCCTTTAAAACAACAAATGGATTATTATTAACACTTTCCATGCCATATAATTAATCTTAAAATACTGTCAGTACACTAATAGCATTTTTGTTTATTTTATTATGTGAAAACTAACTATTGATATAGAAAAAAAAAATAAAGTACACACATTCCAAAATAAATTTTAGAATATAAATTTTAAAATTGCCTATTATTTAGCTACTTTAAGAGATGCTAGGATCGTTGCATAATTTTTTTCCTTTTTTAAAAGTAGTTTGAAAAATGTAGACAGGATCTGTATCTCAGTATTTTCTAGGTTTTATCTATCTTTTTGAGTCTTTATTATGGAAACTATATCACTGTTGCTGGTGAAAATAACACCTGTTTATTGTATTGCAAGATATTAACCTAATATGGATCTAGTGCTACCCTGATGTAAACTGTAATCAAATTTATATTATTTATTAGAAAATAAAGACTGCATAGGCTGATGATTTAAAAACAAAACAAGAAGGATACCTTGGATATTGTATGTACAGCAACAGCTATATTGATTTAACAATGATTTTGAAACTGGTATCCAATATTGATATTTTACCATGGACTTGCTGGAGATAAGCAAGAATTTTAATTTTGTTTTTTTTTTCTTGCATTGCCAGTGTTTAAAGAAAAGAACCAAAAAAAAAAAAAAAAACGTTTGTGAGAATAAAAGGGACTAACTGAAATGAACATGCTATTCATTAGTTTGAATTTTTTCTGTTTTAATATGAATTCAAAATTTTAATGGAGGACCTCCCCCCCCCCAACAGAAATAAAAATAAAAGAGTTTGTAAAATTCTGCCTTTTGTAAAAAAAACAGATGCCACTTCTTAAATGTATTTTCACATACAGCATTAAAAAATATAATATTAAAATATCTGTAGAGTTAAATGTAGTTGTTTTTTTTTTTAATTCTTCTTTTGTATATGGATGGATAGTTCTAACCAGAATTAACATATAGAATTTAGAATGTGTCTGATATTACAACAGTAAGAAAGACACATGCATTTAATTATGATTATATTGAAAAAGCGTTATTCTTGGAAGATGAGCAATATAATTAAAGTTTTTCTGTATAATAATTAAAAAAATTTTTTTAAAGTTGGTTTCACAGTCTGTTTCAGTCTTCATTTCTTTAAAACTAACCCTGCATCTGCTTGATTTTTTTATTTGCGTTATAATTGTATAACTCTTTTGCTTTACAAAGCAGAGGTGATGTCAGCATTGGACTGTTTTTGGCAACCATGACAAAACTTGAGCAGATTATAGACAGAAAGAACACTACTTGTGATCTGGTGACCAAACCAAAGTAAACAGAATTTGGTTACACTGCCAAGATATAAGATTTTGAGTAAGTTCTTCGAAAATGAGCTTTATAAAACAATTACCATAAGAAATGTAGTCAGATTTGCACTATAGCACTGATGAATAACATCATTAATGTTTTGTGGAAATACTGAATGACAAGTGTACTAGGGATTGGTATGGTTTACAGTGCCACAGCGCCCGCCACCTTTAGTGATACAGCTCATCTCAGCAGCCTGTAATTGTAAACAATGAGTGGCAAGAATTGTGTATGTAAAGTAAAGGCTGATTTTTATTTGTTATCAGCTGTAAATTTTAGAAAATCATTTCATTCACAAATGCAATGACTGGTGAGATTATTTAGGAAAACACACACAAGTGACTGCCACAAACCATACATAGTTCTTAAACTTATTTTCTTTTTTTTGGCTATAGCTGAATGGGATGTGCACTTTATTTTAAAGATGTAATTATTAGGATCTGAGGGAAAACACTGCACAAGATTGACATTTCTTCTAATCATGACTTGGCTGATTGATTTGATGAAATTTTATAACTATTATTAGTTGTAACAATATTAATAAAAAATAAAGTTTGTTCAAAAATGTAGTCTGTGTGGCCTGTCAACTGAAGTAATGTGGAGATTTAATAGTCCATCTTATATGTTCGGGAAGACTGACAGTAACAGATAAGGAGTCCAGTAAATGTGCAATGAACACAAGCTACTCTGTACAATCTCATTGTCACATGAGTAATCCCAATTTAATTGGTCAGATCAATGAAGTGAAAATGTATTGAACAATGAATAGCAGTGCAAAGATAGTGGGCACAAAAGGGTTAATGGAAAGTATAGTTCAGTAAGCAATCTTGAGACTAAGTCATCCAGCTTGGAAGACTCATTGATTTTATCTAGTAGTGTGCATTGTTAGTGGTGATGTAATATTGCAAATGACCATTGTTCAATAGCTTTCATGTGCCTGTGACTTAACTACAAGAATGCAATTACCAAAAGAATGTATTCTGTCAACAAAGATGACCCTTTTGACGTGCTCTTTAAATTTGTGAGGATCTTGGTGAATATTCAATGAGTGCAGTCCTTTATTCTTTTCAGTATTATTACTGATGTGTTAGATTTAACAGGCACTTATAAATTAGACTGTTTTCCCTGTTTTAGACAGCAGATCTGAATGATGAGGAACCAACATTAACTTTGTGCATGACCCCAAAAAACGAGATCCACAGACTGCTCATGTGATACCCCACACACACACACCTACTTAGGCTAGGAACAATTCAGGCTGGGTGGCTGTCCCTTACTCTGCTTATATACAGTACACACTTTGGTCCTTGGACCCAGCTGATGTCACCAAAGACTTGTGGGCTGCAAATATTTAGTGGTTAATGTCATGATTGGATGGCTTTTGTAAATGGACCAGTGCACTATTTTGTCCTTTGTTCGGAAAGCAGACTGTGAAAACTTGCTATTGCTAATTTGAAAAAAAGTGTGATACTGTATTGCACTTAACAATTTAATATTTTTTTTTAAATTTTAGCTTTATTCATGCTTTTTATTACTACTGCTTGATTTATATTAATAATTTTATACTATTTAATTAATTTATTTATCCCCCCTCCCTCTGTTTTTCCAAGAATTCTAATTTGGAAATAAGTACTCTGCTGATTGCTGTCATTCGAAGAGAAAGACAGATTTTTGTATTTGAAGAATGAAGAGATGAACTGCACTGTCTGGCCTTAGTCCAGTAAACGAAGCAGCAAACGTTGCACGATTTAAGTTTACTTAAAATACAAATGAACAACTTCCTCTGTCAGTTCAGTCCACGTATTGAGTCCCTACTGTACCAGAGAGTTCAAGTCGCCATTGTAGTCCCCTCCCACCCACCTACATCCCTTGGTTTCCAGTTACGGTCAACTTTCACATATACATAGACAGCCCCGCTGCTGTTGAGGTTGGGGCTGGGGATAGTAGTGAAATAAATCGAAGAACGAGCTGCTGTTCTAAACAGTGAAGCCCAGAGCCCGGAGATCTAATCACAGCCAGCCAGTCTTGTGTTCACGGGCAGACGGAGGGCGCACCATCACAGAATGAAATCTTTTTAGGGGACGGGCGGTCAGAGGGAGATTATATTTATAGCTATATATATATATATAGGGGGTGATTCGCTCCGGTGTGTGTCGTCGGTTGGCCTGATCTGACCCCCCCTTATAATGTAGTATTGGATTACACCAACCTCCCCTGGCGCTCACTACAGCTGGTTCGTTCGAGCTCTCAGCTCTCTGGGAAAGTTCCTCCCTGTGACGTACGTGCTTTCTCGCGTTACTATTTCCGCGCAGTTATAAAGTTCAATGTACCAACAACAGCAGCCTTGCCTGGAGCAACGAGCGGGCGAGCTGATGCTATTATTCAGCTGACAGGAAGGAGCCGAGTCGCTCGCTCTGTGGAAATCCAGCAAGGTACTCGCATGACGTAAACCCGATGTTCTTAAACCCGCTGATGATTTCTCTGCAATGCTTGCTCGTTTTTTCGGTTCACATTTCCAGCAGAAGCAACTGGCGCCCGCCGACTATGCCCAGCGTACTTTCGGGCACGTGTTCTCAGACGATGAACCGCTACCGGGAGTCACTGAGGCGTGGAGCTCGCGACACCTGCACGTCTTTACAGCTGTCGGATGCGGGGAGGTTGCGCACCTTGACGGGTTTGGACTTCCACCGCCAGCGCACCAACGCCACCTGTCTGCGGCGATGGATGACGCTGCTGGGAGACAAGATAGGACTGCTAAGGCTCGGAGAGTTGATGATTCCGGGAACGCATAACAGCGCATCGTTCTCTATTTCACCGGCAGGAACTTTGATAGAGACGTCGCCGGTATTTAAGTTGGCTCTGTCTCTCGGCTTCAGCAAATATTTCTGCGCCTGGGCTCGAAATCACGGCCGAGGACTGCGAGATCAACTTGAAGCTGGCTTCCGGTTTCTGGACCTACGGATAGCGTCTGTCCCGAGCGGGCACTTCCGCTGGTGGCATGGTATGACGGGAGATCTAATAAAGAACGGAATTGAAGATGTCGCCAGTTTTGCTGAGGAGAATCCGCAGGAGGTCATAATTCTTGACATCTCGCATCTGAACTCGCCGGGAAAAGGTTGTAGTACAAAAAACCCCATGTCGTTGCCAGCCAAGTTTGAGCTCGGACGATACCTGTTGTCCGTTCTTGAACCGTATCTTGTGTCCACAGTTAACAGGACACACAACCCGACAGTGCGCAGTATTTTGTCCAGCGGTCGTAACGTCATAGCCCTGGTGACCGACGACGAAGGGTTCGTGAAGCTGTTCCCAGAGTATTTCTGGAGCGATGTCAACAGAACGACCACGGTCCACACATTTAACAGAAAATCGAACCCACGAAGTATGTTTCACGACCGGTGTGAAATCGTGGAAGGCTTTCAGGAGGTATTCCCAGACAAAATGACGGTCACATCGGCTTTTGTCACGCACAGCGCGTTTAATGTAGCCGGAGGAATTCTCAGAAATGACAAGACGCAGTGGGTTTTTTCGTCGTGCTTTCTTCTTTTCTTCTTACAGTTGTACAAATCGGAGAAGGCCGGCAGGTTCTCCAAGTGGAATTCCTTTCTGGCCTGCCGTCGAAGACACAAATCCAGAGCTGCTTTCCGCCTTTTCTACATCATCACCGCTGTAGCTTCTTCCCTCATTCTTGGGTGCCTGGCCCACTTTGGAATTCTCGGCGTCTTGGGGTTTGAGGCGAAGGCGCAAAGTCTGCTTGAGATGGCGCGTATCGCAAACCTGTGCGGCACGAGTCCATTCGACGCTAAGATTGAATCCAGTGGGATCAACGACATGATCCAGTTTTGGTCAGACCGCTATAAACTCAACGTCGTTCTGATTGACGATTTCCAGTCCAGCTTGGTCGTGGCGACGGCCATTCTGGAAAATATACGACGATCGGAACACTACAATAAAAACTCTACTGGGGCTCAGTTTTCTACTTTTAACACCTGAAATGAAAGCATCAGAATTAGACAGAGAATTTAATGTGCACATTTTTATATATTTTTGTGCTGACTGTGTACACATTTCATGGCAACATGGAAACTGTTCAAAGTAGGATTCACTGTGGAAAGTAAATATTTATTACAACTCGAATGAAAACGTATTAGGCAAATAACGCCACCAATGCTGTTTAAAGAGTTGGTGTCAGAATTTGCCTACACCTATTAAACTGTATTGGCATTTTGGCTGAAAAAATTTCTGTTTTAGTGAATCCCATAAGAAAACCTTTCATTTGCACCATGGGTAGAGTGGAAACTTTGTGCTATGAACAGGGGAGTGGAAACCGAATCTCGGAGATCGGCTGTAAATATGGCAGAACGTGCAGGTCGTCACGGAAACCATCAGACGTTATCTTCACATAGCTCGATACAGTCGAAGAGCGGCCAGACGCAGACGTCTTTGCCAACACAATGTCATTCTTTCACTGCTTTGTGCAACGCTGGCACTACCAGGCTGCCCTGTCTTTTGGGAGGTACATTCTTACGATGAGTTGAGGCCTTTGGGATTTTCAGACAGTGGCCGCGTATTAGCGTGAGACCGATCAGGACGCGAGTTTTCATTAAATCATCTGAAAGCCACGACAAAATATAGTATTCTGTCCGTCATAGTGTCGGGTGCAATTTTGGCCACCCATAGGTCGCGGTTAGTAGTCTGGCTAGGTAGGAGCAGTAACTCCTGCCCGATACATCAACATTCTCTGGGGGAAAGGCCGTCTATCCGAACGGTCATTTGGCCAACGAAGACAGGAATTTTGTGTACGACAATTCCCCGTCTCTCACCGCCCGTGCAACGCAAAGATGGAGAGAGAATCATCAAAGCATTTCAATTCTGAAAGGACCTAGCCAACCCCTGGACACAAATCCTACTGGGGATGTGGTGGGGTGGCGGGGGGACTATCCTCAGTTGATGGACGCGGTGTTTCAGTTAACTTACTGCTTAGGACTTCTCTGATATAAACCACGTGCTGTGATTCGGCGGCAAATGTCGTTGACCAGAACTGTTGGTCAGGTCAGCCCGCTTGCTTAAGGTAATAATGAGCTATACTGCGACAATTAAACAGGTGCGCTGTCAAACTTGGTGTTTACTTACTTATATCAGGTATCTGTAGTCGTCTTCTCATGTAAACTCAATTAATCGGAACAGGTAAGTTGAGTGAACTTGATCTCTCGCAATCACATTTTAAATTCTAGGACCAACAGTATAGTTAATTGTAACGTAAGGAAACCGCTACCGAAAAGGTTTCATTCTGTAGCATCACCATCTTAGATCATTGTGGAAGGGTGGAGGGAAGGACAGTTCGACTTCATTCTCCAGCTCTGCTCAGCGGGTAGCGTGTTTCTGACTGATCGATAGACTAATTGCCAGTAGGTGAATCTGAAAATGGTTTTTAGTGATATTTCCGATGTACTTATACGCTAAAAGATAAATTAGGATTTATTCTAATATTTACTTTAGTTCACATTTTTCGTTAGGATTAATTAATATTTATTGAAGATTGCAAATGAAAAGATAACTAATTCCTAACATATTTTCAGTAAAGATCGTCAATATTAACACCTGCACTTTCAGGTGAATGGACATGAGTTCAATCGTATTCAGCGCTTTTCTGTTGTCATGGCAACGCTTAACAACTATTAACTCAATTTTTCTCAACGACTTAGTAATTAACCAGTAATTTCCTGGGTCATTATACGTTGTTGTGATTAGTTTCCTTTTGACGATATTTACAATAACCTAATCGAGTTACTCTGTTAACCAAGCCGGATATGATTTATGAGCTACCGCCGCAAAAGGGGACCTGCGATCAGATTCTCACTACTGTCGTTTTCATTTAAGAATCAAATTAACAAGTCACGTGTAGTATATATGTACGACGGCTGCAGTTAACACACTAAAAAAACATGCCAATGCTTTTGCACACTACCTAACTGCCATCTGTCGGGGGAAAAAAGTTCGGTCTTTCGCATACTGAGGTAGTAAACATCCATTTGATGACGTAAGGATGCGGTCTAGTTGTTCAACTGTGGTAAAATTTTCTGTTTTCTAAGGAGATTTTAGTCTTTAAATGAGTGGAATTAAATTTGATTTAACTCGAGGTTTGGGTAAATATAATTGAACATTAACAAGCGAAGCATATTTTTAAGCTCTAAAAGAAGTATCTTTATTAAATTCATCAAATGTTTATTGTTACATTTAAGCAAACATAATTTAAACTTGATAATATTGGTTTTGTTGAAAACAAACATGTTTAAACATTAAATATTCGCCTGCTTTAAAGTAAATTTATTCATCAAAGGAAACTTTAATCTAAAACAAATTACTTTTATACGATAAAACTATATTTAAGTAAACTAACAACATTTTAAATTTATGTGCGGTCAGTTGAATTTGTCAGTCTAGGAAACAGTAAACTTCTGGACGTCATTTTTTTAAAAAAATTCTATACATAAATTTGAAATGTGAGTATTATTAAATAAAAATTAATATGCATGATTTTAAATCAATCTCAATTTTCGTGCAGCGTGTCTTTAGGATGAGAATTACGGAATCTCTGTTTACTGGGATGTGAAAACTGCTCTTCTATTTATCAGAACTGGCGTTCCATCTATAAGTATTTAGTTTAAAGATTTTTTTCATCTGCATCTTTATAACACCTTTGTTTACCTGAGAGATACGGCCAATTTCCCGTCGTCTGTCGGTATTATGCCTGAAGTAATTCTTTCTGAATGGGAATAATGGAGTTACTGTTCTCTACTAACGTACTGGACGTCCGTCCTGCCACTCGCACTGCACGCAGATAACAGTTTTTGGTCTGTTTATCTGTGACCGAGAACGTCCGCAGCTATGGTAGAGCCGTATAATTCTGTCTCCTTGACCCACCACGGAGCGCTTCGAGGGCCCGCTCAGTTTGGATCTGGATAAAATCCAGACAAATCTGGTGGCGGATCCACTTCCAGCTGGTGTTCTGCTCGCCGGTCATTCCCTCCGACAAGGTGTATCACGAGCAGCTGTCGTCGTGTTTCGAGGAGGTCCGCGCATTAACCACAAGTCCGACCTGATGTATTCCAAGCGGGCGTCGAGTCGGAAGAAAACGAAGAATATTAGCGAACCAAAGTTATTTGACTAAGTTCCTTGTGTTTCGGGTGACTAATTAGCTCGTTGCTTAAATCATATAATATTTACAACTTAATAAATGGAACATAATGGACCCTCTTTATAATACCAGGAAAGTTTCAGTCGGTAATCCAGCCAGCCGACTGCCAACTATTTTCTTATTAGTCCTTTGATCAAACGTTTTTCTTCAGAAATTAATCGCAGTTACCTGGATTTCTGTGGCAGCCGTGTATGTTTGGTCACTAAAATTCCTATTGATTAATCTCGCCGAATTTTCATGGCAACAATATGATTCCGTGTATTCTTCCAAAATTAATCAGATGGATCTACGAAAGAAGTCCTCTTGTTCTTAGAACACATTCCGAGAACGCTTCATAACAGTAACTTCGATGATTACATTCTCTTCACTGCTGTACTTGGCAAAGACCCTTTAGATACTGAATAAGACTGCAGATTCTCTAAACTAGAAAATAAGGTAACTACATTTTACTGGGACAAAAGTCCTGAGGCAATAGTTAACAGCGGCTTTATTAAATGAAGCGCCCGAACTGAGTTATGGTCCCTGATTACTGCGCACCAGGCAGAATTAGCATCTTTCTTTTTAGCTTAAGACGAGGGGGAGATAACTTTAATCAGTTTTCGGATCTTAATCGTTTCGCTTAAACTTCGGCAGATTTACTTTAACATCGTATGCTGGCTGACAGGTTTATCTGAAACAGACTGGAACACTGGAGTTCAAACTAAATGATACGGATTTTAAAATGTTATATATAAGTTTTCTTCGAAAAACTCGAAAAGGTTTTGATTTACATCAAACAGATATAGATAAAAGTTCTTCGGCCTGCTCTTTCAGTGGATTAGAGGGGAAGCCAACTGTGGCAATGGAAATTAAAAACGTCAAAGTTAAGCAAAACATGGCGGCTGTCTGGCTCCGGTCCACGTGTAGGAGGAAACCTTATTTCTCGCAGAGACTCGGATATTATCTTTTTACTTAGGTTGATTGGTCAGACGGGATCAGTCTGCGCGCGGGATTGTCAGCTGGTTACTCTATGGCGGCGTCTTTGGTGCCGTTCCTGGAAACATGAACACGAGCTAATCGCTCCTCGCATCATCACTGAATCACCTCAGTAGCGGTCATGTTCGCATCTTGAAACCTCTCCCCTGGTCTTCTCCACGCGCTGAACTCTTCCGTGAGATGTACAGAGGTCCACTCCACATGTCCTACAGGCCAGTCATGCCGCGTCCTGTGTGACTCATGCTTTGTGTTATACACAGAGCTAAATAAATATCTCTTGACTGCATATTATTAGCCCGAAACCGATTGCGGGGAGTTTGTGATGAAAGATTGACACATTTCATTTCGAAGGTCAGTTTTCAACTAACTTCCGGTCCCGAAACGGCTTCTCCTCGCCTGCCAGACCAAAACACGACCCTGCTGTCGTTCTGTTGACTCGGATAGGCCCCTACTATATTTTTTTCAGAAGCATTACCAAAAGTCTGTTGCCGAGTACAACGCTCTGGTTTATGCTAGACTCTCATATGCTACATGACGTTTAGTTGCTCCAGTATCCGAAATCGCGATACTTCTGGCTGTTAAACCCCGTCCGTCTCTGTCGTCGTCGTCGTCGTCCCATTCTGTATCAACTAGGATTTTCACACGACTAATTTGACGATAAAGCGCATTCTAAATGCCAAAAAGGGACATGCAGCGCATTGACATTTATGTGAAAGTCGGGGGCTTGTACTCGCGTGCATCTCAACCTTACCTTTGACGCAGTAGAGAAGATGGTACCAGAGAGAAGGATTAGGGGCCAAAATCAAACTGCTGTGTGGTATTTGATGTCATTTTTTACGGTGTGTTGTTAATCATTTGAACGTGAGCAAATTTTTAGTAGTCTATAATCATGTAATTTGGGCTGTGAGAAAATCTTAGTAGAAACATTACTTAACTTTAATATAGATAATTCTAAAAAAAAAATGCTTGTTTAGTTCTGAAGAATTCTGTTATCCTTGAGTACATCTTCAGTAACTTTAGCAGCAGCGGATTGCTCAATCAGACACACGAGCGGCAGGTTTGACCAGCTGAGTAGTTGTAATTCTTCTTTCTCTGGTTTTCGTTTTAATTTTTGCTATGTTTCTGTACATATCTTGAGGAAAACAAAAATAAATACGCAAACTAAATCTCCCACAAATATAGAAGTATTTTCGTCTGTTCTGATGCCGTTCGGAGATTCCAGTTGCTTACTTTGAGAATGAATTATTCCATTATTCCGATATATATAAGAGGAGAGAGATTTCTGGAAAGGAACGTTCTTCCTCTTCTTTTTACCGTGTAACGCGAAAAAAAAAAATTATTCTTACCGCCAGATGGCGCTGCATAGTGTCGGCGTCTCTATTAACATGGATGAACAACACCAAAATGATGCGCACGTCGATGCTGCCAGAAACCGAAACAAACCTGAACTGATTACCACATCAACGGTGACCCTCAGTGTCAGTGATCAGTAGATGTGAACCTTGCGGGAAGACATTTGCACAAGATGTCAGTTGGAAAACGTGTGCTGGAGCAGTCGTAGGAATAAAACTTTACATTCTGATCACTGTCGGACTTACTCGCCTAAGAAGTTAATGCTATAGAAAGATTTTTCCAAACGTGGTCCTTTACTGAAATTAGTCGTCTTTTTGAAAGTAGACACAATGTGATCAGTGGAAGGTCATTTACTACGCCTCCTTAAGCATGATGGCTGGTAGGCGACAATTTTAGTTTACACGAACGGAAAGATTTTATTAGTTATGCGACTGAAAACAACGAGGAGCCTATTTTCGAAAAGTTCGATTTACAATTGATCTGAACAACATCGTTGTGTTTTTAGTGTTCAAAGATCGATTTAATGCTAAGCTAGGGATTTTTAGTAACTGATTATAGAACTGCTGATATTTCATCGTAAATTTGGTCCACTAATCACTCCAAAGTGGGAAATCGCTCTTTCGTCTAAGTTTTTGTCCGATGTGAAATTCTCCATCTGAATGGAACCTTGTTGAAAATTGCAAAAAAAATAATCTGTTAAATTTGTAAAGATAAAATAAACGAGAAATCTTTCAGTCAGGATGTGAGTAACGCCATTTGTCGCTCTTGCTTCCCATGAGTTAGTTCATTCTGTAAGACCGTGAAGGTCGGCTGATAGTTAGTTACCCGGATCTCGCGCTCGGATCCTTTAAAGTGCATTAGCATTTTTACGTTTTTCCTTCGTCATTTTCCTTGCACCTTGTTCGTTTGTATTCAGACAGGGCAGCAACAGGACGGATAGTTAGAATTCTCGAGAGAGAGAGAGAAATATATATATAAGGAAATGGCGAACACGAAAGTGAAATTACCTGTGGCGTGACGTCACGTTGGTAACTATTCAGATGAACAGAATTGGTATTCGAGAAAGATGGAGTGAAAATTCAGATCATTTACATCCGGTTAAAATTAAAACGAATGAAAGGTATTTTAGAACCAACCCAGTCATTGAGTTAATAATAGTTGTTTTAATAGTAACATCGTATTTAAAAAAAAAAAAAAAAATGTTTGTGATTCTAGAAAAATTAAAAGAAAAAAAAAAAACAAGTTAACATGTGACGCAAGAGAACCTGTCGACAGTCAGTATAGCTCCAATTCTACGCCCATCCCTGACATCCCGAGCCGATATATACGGTCCCACACTTGTATTATTGTATCCTGACCACCACCACCCCACCCCCGGTCCGCCTTCGAACAAACCTACCGTTGTTGATTATCGCCAAACAGCTCAATCTTGGACTTATCTGTGAAGAGCATCTTCCGCTAGGTTTAGTCGTCCCTCTGTTTCATGTCTGCTGCCTATATCATTCAGCCTCGTCGTTTGCTCGCTTCTTTCCAGCTACGCTCCACTGAGACCACTTCGCGCTAACTGTTCTTGAAGAAACGCTAATACCCGTACTTGCAGTTAGGTCATTTGCAAGATCTCTACCCTGAGACACTCAGCGCCACTGCTAGAGATGGTTTGCACGACAACCATTCACACTGTACTATATCGGCACGTGACTGCGGCGTGGAGCATTGCGAGAATTAATTCTATCACGTGTTATTTGAATTTTATACCCAGTTTTTCTCTGTTTCCATAATCATTTCCAATACTCTATGCAGTTAATTTCTTTTAATAAATATTGATACCTGCCGACATCATTAATATTGGGTTCGATCCGTGTGGGTAGTTGTTCTCATTCCAGGCAGACGTTTTCGCAGACTTCTGTTTGAGGTGAATGACGATTAATGAGCCGTTAATTTTCATAATCTTGGAAATGTTTGCGATTGTCTTGGTAAATTTCTTTTGCCAATTTAAAAGACCCATGCAAATTAAAACAGAATTTCTTTTGTGGGGGACGTAAGCGGCAGTAGTGTTTCCCATATTCCTTCGGCTTAAGTTGGAATTGCTGGTGGTTAGTCTGCCAGAACTCCATAGCATAAATATCCAGCGGAAGTAGCGTTTACTATCATTAGATACAAAAAAAAAAAAACAACTTATTTGTAAAATCTGAAATTATTTTAAGGTAACTTGTTTCACATTTTACATATCTTGAAAACATATCATTTCAGACTCATAGAAAAAAATATATATAATAAACCTGTTCTACGATTAATATTTATTAAGTGATTTGTCTACAGATTTCTGTTTAATGTGGCTGCACGTACGCATTTGTAAACGAGGCTACAACGAAGGTTGTTGGCCAACATGGCCACTTAGTTTAGTTGGTCAGTTTTTCATCGGAATATTTGTCTTCCGATCGTGATATTTACCTCCGGTACCAGGAATTCGAGGTTGGCACCACAACGTCAAAATCTTCTAAATCCGTCTAAAATCGAGCTTAAAAAAACAGCAACAGCTGGTGACAGACTGGAAACAAACGGCTGCTGGAGAAACGTCTAGTGGAATTTGGACGAGTTTATGATTCTTGAAGTAGGGGGGGTCTATAACCCAAAGTTTTAACTCGTCCGAAAGGAGGTAAATAATATTTACTAGACCACAGCGTCTGAGTTTATGTTGACCAGACAAATGTAAAGCCTCTTTTTTCAGCGCCCAGAATTATTACAAAACGGTAGGGGGCGATGAATACCGTGGATGCGTAAAACATTTAGCAACCGTTTTAAACTTTAAAAAAAAAACAGACGAAGGCCAAAAAAATTTGGAAGCGAAAGAAAGAAAACTCAATCATTTCTAATATTTTCTTTTCCTCTGATAAAACATATTTAGCTTAAGCTGTGTACATAAATTCTTTATCTGCTTTGTCTCCCCCGATTCGCCTGCCAGTGCCACCAAATAAGTAAAGAAGAAATATTCAGAATTTGTCTGAACAGGTCGGTCTGTGTCTGTTACTACTTAACAAATATTGATATTTTACTTTTTTCTAATTATTCATAAAGACTTGACACAAGTAAATAGACACTTATGAAAATCAAACAGGGCATTCCAGCTCAATGATAAGGAAATCATTGCAAGTCTATACAAACAGGCCAAAGGAAGTCGCAGTCATCCAAGAAAGGAGATTAACGAGAACTGGTGGAGTTTAGAATGGGCTGACATATTTGGCCATGTCCGTTGATAAGCCGGGCAGACTAACATCACGTGACCAGGCGGTCAGACTTCAACTCATGACGTCCGGACACCCTGTAATGGTGTAGATATTACTTCTTTCAAACAGTCTTCCTGATTTAAATTTACACCCAGAGACATGCGTTTCTCGTCAAGACGAATTTTTTTTATTTAAGCAAAGAATAATAATAATCTTGCCCACCTCCTTTCCGAAGGTAACTTCGGCAGCGTGTATCTTTTGTTCAGCGATGATGCAAAATGCCGTCGGTTCTTACCCGTTACATTTGCCTTAATATAAACTGCGTGATTTTAGATCTAGCGTCAGAAGACGAGCCGTCACCTTTCAGTGGATTAGCCAGCAGGTGTTTTATAGTATTCGCCAAATATGCTCGCAGTAATAAACATCACCGAAGAACAGAGCCAGAAGAAATAAATAACTAAATAGTTCTGAATGCCTTGATTATTGGCAAGTATGCTGTGTCCTTTCGCCTTGTATTAATGTCGCAGATATTTCTGTGTAATATAATTTTTTTCTCTTTCAGTGTTGTTATAAACAACTTCATTACTAACTGTCTGGCGACCAACAGAGGTCGCTGCTTTACCATTGGTTAAACCACCTGATTAACTCCTTCCTCTCCTTGAACATTGTCTACTATACTATACTACACATGATGCACTCTTGTCGTTTACCTGACCCTTAGAAAAGAAGTCTTGTAACAGCATTGGCGGAAAATAATACATCTGATATAAATAAAAACGATCATATTGACTAATAAAGGAGAAATCTTCGAGCTCTAGAGTATTATCGAACTTCATTGATAATATATACATATATTTGTGTTCTACCATTAGGAATACATCTTTCTCTGTTCCGAACAAGTTTGAAGAGATTTCGCAGGGGTGGGTGGGACGATTGTTTTTGTTGTTTTGTTTTTTTTCTTCAATTTTTCGCTTTAGTAATCGACTTCTAATTTGCACATTCTGTTTGTCCCTGATCTCCACAGTAATTGCGTCAATGGCCGACCGTTTCGCTGACCGATACTCAGCGCTACATCCGGTCTATCAGAGCGCCAGTCTGACAGCCAAAACGGTCTGGTTCTCTATAAACGGTTCTGACTGCTACTTATCTGCTTACTCGTACCCCTAATAATCCCTAATTGGCAAACAAAGCTAATATCTCCAGCAAAACACGGGCAACTAACTATCCTCCTGGCGAGGGTCACTTGCACATAGGATGTCATTAGATGTTGCAGCAGTTAAAGGATATTACAGTATTTCTACCGGGTACTGTACTAGATTGTTAGAGCTGTTGCCATGACACGTTTGTAGGATGCAGCTCTAGCATCCTTGTGGAGGAAGTGTGAACCAACCATTTGGGAACTGTCTAAACGTCCGATCTGTAAACCACCTCCCAGACTTTGCTATATTTCCGAGAGGATTCGTGTAGAGGAAGTCGATTTATACGTTTAAACCGGTGAGCGAGCAACGTCTCTGAAAGTAGCAGCTCGCGGTGCGGTTTAGTATCACATATCCAGAGATGACACCTAGGTGAAAGGTCAAGCGGCTACTTCCGCGTGATTTCAGCCGACTTCTGTCGAGAATGTTTTGACCAGCTTCCCCGCGTTATCTTTAGATTAAGATGCATTCTGTTTATGGTCACAGATTCTCTTTCCTTTTATCTTCAACTAAGTAAAAGTTTCTATTGTCCTACTGATCCAAGTTTAATATAATTATCATTGTAAAAATAAGATAAAGGATTCTGACTGGATTCCTGTCTTGAGCATGGGGTTCTCTATGGAATCTCAGACTATAAATGGTCTTACTCTCCTTATTCCACAACACAAGATTATGTCACGTTTATGTTGGTTGGTTTAGATGTGGACACGTGGTTTATCACATGATCTAAATCAGTGGTTTCCCAAACGTTTTCGGCAGCCGCCCCCTTGGCTCCCAGGCCACATCCCTAGCGCCCCCACACATACAAAACACACCTCAATCTTGGTATAAGGTCCACTGCAAATTCAAAACAGCGACTACCAATCTAATACTACAAACAAGCGTATGTATTTCACAACTAAAACTTAATCTAGTAAACCCGTTTATTTAGCAGTATGAAAGAGTACATTAATAGCCCACCTACTGCATTGTTCTGTCAACTTATAATGGAATGGATGTGCTTGGTGCAGGGATATCAACTTCTCAATATCAGGCTGAAAGGCACTATGAAGAAGTCTTAGATCCCCGTGGTCAGTAATTTTCTGTCTGTTTCTTTTTTTGGAAAGAAGCTTGGCGACTGCACGGAAGCCGCGCTCTACTAAATACTATGTTGGGAAGGCAATAAAGTACATCTTGACTTTATTCCACGGTGCAGGGTAGCGTTCAGAAATGTTTTTCTGTAACCAAAAGTCTTGATATGGTTTTTTTGAACTTTGGCTTCAGCTCAATGCCATTTTGGATCGAAATCAGTTTTACCTCCACCATTCCTGTTTCTTCATTGCTGATATCTAGAAATGGATTGATCACCCAATCTGATATTTGAAGCAAAAGAAGATCCTGAAATCTGTCGGACATGTCTCTATGCAGTTCATCCAGGTGTGCACAATACACTTGAAGGTCGTCATCCGGTATCCTCTTCTCCAATTCAGAGAGGCTCGGAAACTGGAAGAGCCCAACGGGCTATGTTACGTTGAATAAACGTAACTTGGCAGAAACGTGGAGAAGGCTGATTTGACTTTGATATGGTTAACCTCATTTCCTTGCAGTTGCAAATTGACTTCATTGAACTTTGTGAATACATTTGAAAAGTAAGCAATGTCATGCTTGGTGTTTCTCATTTCATCACTGAGAGAAGCATTGGAGTCTTGAAAGAATTCTACAACTGTTTCAAAAAGTAAATAGAAGCGTCTCAGGCAGTTTCCCTTTGATAGCCATCTAATGTGTATGCAACAGCAAACGTTCAAAATCTTCATCATTCTCAGTGCAGAGCTTCCGAAACAGTCGGGAATTGAGAGTATGTGCCTTGATTCTATTTATCGCTGTGATGACAGTGCTTAATGATTTGTGAAGTCGATCACTTAGGTTTTTTGCGACCAGATGTTGCCTGTGGATTGCACAATGCACCGTAAACACACCAGGTACAGCTTATTTCAAGAAAGCGATGAGGCCACGATGACGACCTGTCATCGATGGTGCCCCATCTGTTGCACAAGCAAGAATGTTGGTAAGCGGGATGTCTTTGTCTTTGAAAAATTTCTCAACAACACGAAATATCGACTCTCCTTTTGTATCTGTTTCTAGTTGTCTTGCGAATAGCAGCTCTTGAACCAAACCTTCATCTTTGACGAAGCGAGCACAAGAAAGAAGCAAAGATTAATTGCCTGGCAGAGTGGACTCATCTAACTGTAAGCCAAATTCTGTTGTTCTAAGCATGTTGCACAACGTGTCTTCAATGTTTTCATCCACCCTCCTTTGAACAGAGTTATCACTGAGAGGAACAGCTTTAATAATTTGGTCAGGTGACTTGCGTAAAACCGCGCGCAGAACCTCTCTTACTGCTGGCAGAATAAGCTCTTCGATTGTATGAGACTTACCAGATCTAGCAATCAGCAACGAGATGTTGTATGAAGCACGCAGACCATCGCTGGTCTCTGTGAAGATCCAGCAAACACATTTCCCGAGGTTTTCTGGAAGTGACTGAAAATATGCTAAGTTTTTGTCTGCTTTATCAAAGTGTCAACGAGCCTGGAAGGTTTCATGGCTTCATCTTTCACACAATAGGCACATTGGTTGCTGTTGGTTATTTGGTGCTGCTGTATTGCGGCCATATTTGTTCTGGAACCAAAAAAAAAAAAAATCCGATTTTCAATATACAATTTATAGTATAAAAAATAAATGCAATCCAGAATAGATCCCGCCTACCCACACTTCCACCATTTCTCAGCCACACGCTTATTAACCCTCTCCCCCTCCTACCCAAATTTTCGTCATAACGTCACCAGCGTAATTACATCCCTGTCCTCACCATAACCCACATTCCCACTCAAGCATGTCTTTATATTATGTGTATGTACAGTACAAGATTGAAGGTAACTTGCAATGCTTACAAACTTAGAGCCTTGGCCCTTGCAGACGTGAAGACGTGATGATCCCCAGTCCCCACGACGTCTGGTCTGGCTGGCGAGTGGCGTCCTGTCCAGGTCACGTCGCCAAAATACAAATGTTCGGGCTCTAACTCAAACTTCAGACCACAAAATAAAATAGAACCATGTTTTTGTGTACATTGATCCGTCACCATTGGTTTCGCCGATTTTTAAATTATTTTATGGAAGTATTAATGAGTAGAACGGGAAAACACGTTATCTAGGATTCATATATACACATGGACTCTCTATCGCTTCAGCGGTGCAATGCAGCGGACTAGTTTCTTTGGATGAAAGGTTCGGTACAAATCCTACAACATATCCTTGAATCGGCCGAGTTTACACGATATTAATCTAATTAAGAATCTTTTAAAATAAAATATTTAATTAATTTTATTTAAAAAAATGGGTTCCATATTAATCTTAACTTTTAATATTTATTTATTTTGCGAGTTGGGTGCCATTTATCGACAGATTTTTGTAAACAAAAACACGTCTCTTCACTCCCTTGATTCTGAACGCCCCCTTCCGCCCCGGATCTTCCCACCGACCCCCTGGGTGGGGGAGCGGTACCGCCCACTTTGGGAACCACTAATCTAAATAATGGCAATTAGTCATATAACCCTGTAGATTTTGAAAGTTACAGAATTCAGACGCCACGGTCCTATTTTGTATCCTCATCTAACAAAACCACTCATTTATATATATTTTTCCTATTGTTTCAAACTTTGATCGAATTTACTGAAGATTAAGTTTGAAATCCTCTGCCAAAGTCGACCCTAGTAGATTTCAAAGTACAAGCCGGGGTTGTTTTCATGCGCAGACATCACTTCCGGTAAAACCATTCCAGATGGCTAGCGGAAGCACAATGTGGTTGTGGACAACGGGAAGGGAACGTAGTTGTGTATGACTTTTATGTAATTGTCGTAGCGGAGATTTTAACAACATAATAGACCTTAATCTGGCAATCAGATTACTCCACTTTACTAATACTCGAAACTATCCAAACTATTTGTGTTACAAGGAACGCTGTCGGTCAAGGATGGAAAGGCGATAGCGAGCTAGAGAGCAAGAGAGCGGAAGCGAGAGAGCGAGAAGATTAAGAGAGAAGAGAGAGAAGCGAGAGCGAGACAGAGCGGGAAGTAGAAGAGAGAGATAGAGAGAGAAAGAGCGAGACAGCGAAAGAGGAGAGAGAGAACGTGAGAGAGTGGAGAGAGAGCAGCGGAGAGAGAAGAGAGAGAGCGAGAGAGATAGATAGAGAGGAGAAAAGCGCGGAGAGCGAGATAAAGAGCGCGAAATGATCCAGAGAGAGAGCGAAAGACAAGAGAAGAGAGACAGATCGAGAGTGAGAGAGAGAGAGCGAAGAGAGCGAGGGAGAGAGAGAGCTCGCGACGAGAGATGAGAAAGATCGCGAGATCCAGCGCGAGAAAGCAAATAGAGCGAGGAGCGACAAGAGGAGAGAGACAAATAAGAGAAAGAGAGCGAGAGAAGGAGCGAGAGAGAGAGACAGTAGCGAGAGAAGGAGAGCTGAGAGAGAGAGCGAGCGTCGCGTCGCGAGAGACAGAGAGAGCAGAGAAAGAGAAGAGTAAGAGAAAGCGGATATAGAGAGAGAAAGAGAGAGAGAGAAAGACTAAAGCAGAGATAGCGAGAGAGAGCGGGATCAAGCGAGAGCCGCGAGCGACAGAGCGCGCAGCGAAGAGAGAGCGACAGAAGACGAGAAAGATAGATCGAACGAGCGAGCGCAGATACGAGAGAGAGAGCGAGCGAGATAGAGCGCGAGCGAGAGCGATCGAGAGAGAGAGAGCGAGAGCGATAGATAGCAAGAGCTCGACCATAGCCAGATCTAGCGAGCTAGAGATAAAGAGAGAGAGCAGCTCAGAAAGCGACAAGGAGAGATAGCTAGGCGAAGAGCTAGAGATCGAGAGTCGAGCGAGAGAGAGCGAGCTAGTCGAGGAGAGAAGAGCGAGAGAGACAATCGATCTAGCGCGCGAGAGATAGATCGAGAGAGAAGCAGAGCAGAGAGAGAGCATAGAAGAGATAGAGATAGAGCGAGAGCGGATCTCGAGAGAGCTCGAGCTCTCAATCTATCTCTCATCTCTCTCCCTCTCACAGATAGCTATATCTCTCCCATCTCTCCTCTCCTTCTCTCCCTCCCTCTAGCTCTCCTCTCTCTCTCTCTCTCCACTCTCTCTCTCTCCTCCATCTCTCTCCATCTCCATCTCTCTCTCTCCCTCCCTCTCCACTCTCCCTCTCCCTCTCTCTCTCTCTCTCTCTCTCTCTCTCTCTCTCTCTCTCTCTCTCTCCATCTCTCTCTCTCCATCTCTCTCCATCTCCATCCTTCTCTCTCTCCATCTCCATCTCTCTCTCTCCCCCTCCCTCTCCATTCTCTCTCTCTCTTCTCTCTCTCTCTCTCTCTCTCTCTCTCTCCCTCTCTCTCCTCTCCATCTCTCTCTCTCTCTCTCTCTTCTCTCTTCTCTCTCTCTCTCTCTCTGCGTACGCGAAAAAAACAGGGAAAAGTAAAGTAGCGATTGGCATACAGCGTCAAAAATAAATCCTCTGCCTGCTCTTGTTTTGGCGCATCATATCATCAGTCTTTGGCACTTGTATCATTTAAGCAGCAGATTTTATTCACCCAGAAAGGGGGGGAGGGGCAAACAAGGTCTTCCGTCTGTCTGCGCCTGCCGGCACGTACTCTCTCCCTCGTTTTCCACCTTAACCGATTTTTTTAACGCTCGAGTACAGAGAAATCGCCCTTTTGCTGAGAGCCAACAAAGTTGTTCGTAATAAATGGCTCCGGGAATAGTTGACTGGGCGAGAATGCGCGCGACTTCCATGGTTTGCGCAAGAGAAGAAAACTATCTACGGTGTCCGTTCCGTTCCATTAACCAACCTCAGTTATCGACATATCCGGCGTCCTTGTGGTTTAAGGTAGCACTCTCCCTCACGTACCTCCCTCCCCGACCCCTGACTATTGGATCGGCTCCTATTTCTCTCGTTCCCCAATAGCGAAGGTCATGCAAAGCATCATTTGACCCCTAGCCACTAAACGTTGTAGGAAGGTGAGTAATGACCCTCAGGAAATCTCTGAGTCGAGAGGCGTCTCCCTCTTTCCATTACCGTTGTTTAGAAGGGAGACACGTTAAAAGGTTGTAAGCGAAATAAGATTCATTATAAACCATACAAATGATGAGGGAGACACTTCTCAGTCTTCGCGAAACTCTTGTAAGCTTTGTGTTTTTGAGGGTGTGTGCCCTTTGGCGAAACTACCTGATAAATAACCTTTACATTTTACGCCGTGTAGAGGCAGTGAGAGACTATCTTGTCATTTTTTAACACTCTCTAAGGTATGATAAGTTAACTGATGCCAAATTTGTAAAAAAAAATCCCTTTTTTGATGTAGCACGGAATGGAGCATCTGTCTGTTGGACGATGGGATTGACTGGCATTCTAAAGTCCAGCTACTTCTACGAACTACGTGACGTGGAACACGTTTCCGATCAGAACATTTTCAATAATCTTGCCAGATCAGCTTAGTTGAGTCATGTGACCTCAAACGAGAATTCTTCACGTTTTATAATTAGACAGTAGTTGAGTCATGTGACCTCAAACGAGAACTCTTCACGTTTTATAATTAGACAGTATACATCATAAAATTGGGGGAAAGATCTCAAAGGTGTGATACTAATTCTTCGAAGTAACGCATACATTCCTAGAATGATCAGTTATACGCATTTGTCTATTCGCACTACAATGCTACACTCATGGTGGCCAGGGAATTAACGTTTATGAAAACCAGAGATCTATACCTGCATTATAAAATCAAAACGAAGCATGAATGTTCATGTCTATTTCCAGTCATTTTATCAAATTTTAATGTTGATACATATATTTTTTCCATCATGCGATGATATGGCATAATCCCATGGGTCGGACAGTCAGACTGTGTTGTCCTCTTCTAGTTGCCTGTCTATTTTTTATGTACAGTTATCTCCCAAGCGCAAAGTTTTTCAAAATTTTCAAAGCATAAACATCTAACCTAGACACCAGACATAAGATACTCAAGACGAATGTGTCATGGTTGTCTCTGGCTATTGCTGTCTTCCAGCCGATGTTTATCAGATGTAGACAGACATGAAGAATCACTTCCTTGTTGTAGCAGTTTTGGTCAGCTAACGGCACAGCCTGAAGTTCGGTCCACCTGTCGGATTTTCTAAAACAACATTACAGACGTTTTCTTCTACAGAAATCCCGTCTGTATACTGTAGGTGAACGTACTAATCGTATTATCGTCTTTTCTGACTTCAAAGAATAAACTCTTCACTGATTTTCAACATGGCGTTAAGAAAGCCAGTTAAAAAAAAATATTTAGCATTTTTTTTTCCTTTTCTCATTTTAGAAAAAAAAATATCGCTAAAACAAAACTCGTAACTGAACTTTGGAAATATCTAATTTTTTTTCTCAAATAAGAGTCTGAATGGATTTAGATCAAGAGGGTTCCAGGTTAAATTCACTTGTTGCCATTTTCTTTCCTGTTTTTAGAATCATCCTTATTTATTTTAGATTTAATTTAAAACAAAACCCAAAATCTAAACTAAAATTCTCTCTCTTGCTTTACCAGGTCAACTCCTTTTTAAAAAAAAAAACAAATCTGCACTGATATAAATTGAGACGGTGCTCTCTGTTCATTGTAACAAATGATTTAATACACAATATCATTATCAGTAGTAACTAATAACTTGAAAATGTCTTCGTTTAGAGAGAGAGGGAGATACACCAGTGGCCATCTTTGGTTACTGTGGTAACTATCGATTTTCGCTAGTGGGCCACAGTAGGGATGAATAAAGAGAATACGATAGGAAAGGAACGCTTAAAGATTCTCTTTTTTGAATGTTTGCTTATATTTTATTATTGAAGTCTTATTTTAATACGGCCTCTGTTAATCGTAAGACAGCCTCGCCAGTCCATTTGACGAAAGATCTCGGGAGTGCAGAATAAAATCTGTTACCTGCAAAACGCGTCGATCTCACTTGCTGTTTAAGTAGAAGATAAATACAATGTGCGCCATCGCAGCCCTTATTATCTGTACGATCATTAGTTCTGACCGCCCCGACCCCCCTCATCTTAACCACATGGAGGGGAAGCTCTCCTTAGCAACATGATAAGCTGGAGGGCTTAGCCCCCCTCCTTTACCTTAACCCCTAAACTTATTCCTTTACAAGTCCGTAGCCAAGGAGGGACCAGGGGAGTTGTCTGGCCTCTGCTAAGAAGCATCTGACAAGTTGTCTAAAATAAAGGAGCTTGACGCATGGTGACTACAGACATGTAATCGTAGATGGTGGGAGACCGACCGACTACATCTTTATCAGCTGGAGCGGGCGACATGACGCCAAGATGGATAACCAGGCGTGCACCTGAGTGAGAGTCTATAAATACGCTATTATTATTATTATTATTATATTATTATTATTATTATTATGTCCATTTCAACTTGGAACTATTTTTTAGATCTCTGCTATTATAGTGTTTTAATAGCAACAGTTCTTTTATTGTTTTATACAAAAGGTTTTGGGACAAAGAATGTCAGCCATTTTGTATTACTGTTCTCTCTCTCTCTCTCTCTCTCTCTCTCTCTCTCTCTCTCGGTCTCTGGCTCTCTCTGCTGTAGTTTTACAGACAGTCATCGTGTAGCTCGATAGGCGCCGGACCCCCCTCTCCTCCCACTTACCCTAGAGCAGACGGTAGGTTTCCAAGAGATACAACGGTAGATCTTAATTTGAATACTACAAACTCTTCGACTGGCTCGGGCGCTCGCCCGAGAGAGGTGTAACTGCTCTTGAAACAACGGGATTTCGAAATTGGAAAGGGGCTTTGGGAGAAAAGTTCCCAGCAGCTCGCGGGGTCGTCCGTCTGGACCCCTGGTGTCGGAATGAAGTGAACCAAGGACGTGCGCTGAACCCGATCAAAATATCTCAAGCGGACTCTCAAGAGATATCTTGGAGAAAAAAACAGGTGCCGCATAATAATAATAATAATAATAATAATAATAATAATAATAATCTATTGCTGTATTCAGTTTCCTACTGTGGACTATAACTCGCATTCCGTGGTGATGATAACCAAAGTCTACGGAAGGAGACCTATTGATCAGGATGCTTGCAGTAGGACGCCAAACTCGCAAAAATGCGAGATTTAACCTCCAGATGCTCAAGATTAAATAACCGAGGCTATGGCGCAGCCGGTAAAAGTAAGTGCGGCTGAAGACGTGCAAGGCGCCGTGAGGATGGAACTGAAAACCCTGGAAACACGACATATTTTCAATGGAATCCGATAAGTAAAGGGAAGATGGGCCGTCTCTTGTTTCTGATCGGTTGGACGCCAACTCTAAAATATTGACTATTTGGTCAGAAGCTAAGCTGGACAACAACAAGACGCTATCTCGGCGCTTCGGTGGCGCGTACGTCACACGAGGAGAAGATGGCGATATTCAAGCGCACAGACAACGTAATCTGGGCCGCTTGCTTATCAGATTGGTCTCAGCTTTATAAAATGCCTTCAAATCTCTCAAAAAAACTTGAGATTGAAATTTCCTTCGAAAGAGGAGAGAGTTATTGTGAACAGGTATTCGAGAAACATGGCGACAGACCGGACGGCACTATATTCTCAAAGAGAAGCATTCCCATCAATGTATTGCCCGTTGCCAGTCCTCACTTTCGACTCTGTCAAGGATTAGTCAAGCGAAGCAAGCTTCAGAGACGTCAGGCTGACCGTGAATATGGACATGAATAATTTTTTTGCGAAACTTTTCTGAAAAATAAAAAAACCACATCGAATTCTGCTGTTCTATCAAATATAATATATTGTACTTTGTTCTTGTGACAGCTCAGCTTTAATGATCTTTTATGAACTGGTCTTGTGTTAAACACGTTAGTATTTTAGCGCGATATCTCAATACCTGCTGCATTATTGTGATGCGATACACGTAGATTACTACCTTCCCACTCTTTTGCTGTTAAATTAAAAATTACAAATAAAAAATTACAAAATAATTCAATAACACCCTAAGTTAGTTGATCTTTTATAGCGCTCGCCATTAACCAGGAGTTAATCAGTAGAACAAATGTAATGAGACAGCTCTAAACATTAAAAAAAAATATTACCGGTACCATTAATTGATCATTCTTTAATGATGTCTCCTTCGCTTTTGTTGCAGACACTCATATCTGGTGCTTAAAGCTTGTGATTGATCAGCAGGCAGATCGATAAGCTATAAAGAGGTTTGACACTATCCATCTCGCTACAGTTAACGGAGCCAAATTGGCAGATAAGTAAATATCCATGTAATAAATCTGCGACAATGGCCTTGAGCGTCTCAGGTGCTGTCAGTCGATTTGTATAGAGGTGTGAAATATCCACGGTTGTAAAACAAATTTTTATCGTTTTGAAATTGAAAGAAAGAGAATAGTTTATGGACTCTACTCATAAAATGGTATATTTTCTCCTTTATTTCAACCGTTAAAATATTTAGATATTTGAAAGTTATGCTGTTTTCCTAGTATCTTGAGGCTATGATTTGAAATTACGTGCATTTAATGAACTCTAATGGCCCCGTGTAGAATTAGTAGTATTAAGTTTGTGTCGTAATGATGGGTATAAAGAAGAAAATCTTTTCTTACCAATAAACATTAACTGTGATTTTAAAACATGCTTTTATCAGGGAACTACTGTTTATTCTTACCGACGTCACGAAGATTGCTGTAATTCAAAAAAAGGCTAATATCATTGCATTCTCGAATGCATTAAAAAGCCATTTAAACTAAGAGAAGACAGAGAGAGCTAAGCAGTCAGTCAGTCAGTCCACGTGACAGCGAGGCGCTACTGTTTTTTTTTTGTTTTTTTTTATGTTTGAGTCACACGTGCGCCGGCGAGATTTGGCATCAATTTGGTTACCAGGTTTATGGTATTGAACTCGAGTGGACGGTAATAGGCCAGTCACGCGGGAACTGATTCGGAGTTATAACTTGCTTTAATTTTGTTAGGCGTTGCTGTTCACTTCTATAAGATAAGTAACTGAGAAACATTCTGTTGTTCCAACACCTACAATTTACTACTACTACTACTACTACTACTACTACTACTACACTACTGACTACTACTACTACTACTACTACTACTTACTACTACTACTACTACTACTACTACTACTACTACTACGACTACTACTACTACGACTACTACTACTACTACGACTACTACTACTACGACTACTACTACTACGACTACTACTACTACTACTACACTACTACTACTACTACTACTACGACTACTACTACTACGACTACTACTACTACTAACTACTACTACTACTAATACTACCACTACTACTACTACTACTACTACTACTACTACTACTACTACTACTAATAATAATAATAATAATAATAATAATATAATAATAATAATAAACAATTAAACTAAGAAGCCATGAAGGTAAAAAGGAATTTAACAAAAGCTGATGCTCCATAATTTGATAAAATTTATTTAAAAATTATAGTAAAAAAAAATTGATTTTTTTTTTTAGTTAAAAAATTTCTTGTAAACTTAATATTATTATTATTATTGTTATTGTTATTATTATTCTTTAGTGGTTAAGTCTTATTAGCATAAGTAGTTATTTGCGAGCTGGCTTAGTTTCCGTGGTCTTCTTTCTGGTTCCGCTGTTACTTTATAAAACCTTCCAGCCGAACGACCGATCTGATCTTTTCACAGGAAATGAACGCATTCCTGCTCTGCTGCTTTTACACACGAATAAATCAACGAAGAGATAAATAAAAATGGAAAATATGAAAAGACAAAACGAACGGTATAAATAAAGCCGGATTATCGTGGTTGTAAGATATTTTCTTTTGTATTCTTTTCCGATTAAAAGATGAAGGCTTTTTGACAGAAACGTAGCTCGTTACCATTCAAAACTAACTCAGCCGAAAAATCTGGGAAATACCCGCTTTTTTAACGATCAAAGTATTTCGTTTAGCCCTCCTTTGTGTTCTTTAGCATTTCCACTAATAGAAGTGCACTTAAATATCCTATTTAATTTTTTTTTCCATTTAAATAGTTATTGGATACTTGCTATGGTGTCACGAGATTTTGTATTCCCGACACCTGCTTTATTTCTCTCTTTCTTTGTCTCGGCTTGGCGGGTGATGCGGGTAGGAGAGAAAGGAACCCACTCGAACACGTTTCGCGATATAAGTTTCTCTAAGAGCGGATCTAACCCGAAAGACTGGAATTCCTGACTCCCAAAAAGCACTCCACCTTCGCGGCTCCTCTGCTGCGGAGCGGAAAGCAGTGTTTTCGTTAATCTCATGTTGTTACTTCTCATCAGAATGCAAAATTTTTTTTTTCTTTTCAAAAAGTTCAAATAATCGCACGAGTTTTTCTTACGATTTTTACTGTCGGAGTGAAACTGTAGGAGCGTAATATCTGACGACGAGTGCTTCTTCATCCAACCCCCCTGTAAGTAGGTTCCGACGACCCTCGCCGTGTAGAAAGGCACTGCTGGTTAATTCTAGGGATCCAGTGTGTATCCTTCTGTTAATAATAACAACAGTAAAATACTTTTGGATAGTTAGACAAACCGTTTTCAGAGAGACAGAGTAGATTAAAGCTTTTAATTGGATAAATCTACCTATAATTACCATTACATCTCCAGATTATTTATAGGTTAAGTTATCTTCAACCACCCTAAAAATGTATTACCATTAAGTAATATTTTCCTTCTCAGGTGGTGGGGCTTGCTGTTTATTTAGCTAATACTACATCACTCCGGTTTCTAGCACCTAACCAGAAAGGGGGATGATAATCTCTCTGAACCGTGTCTATGGGAATGACTGGTGGCGGACTCTGCGCCGAATCTATGATAGCCGGTTGTTGCTGTCGTTATGGTAGCTACCAGCGAACGACCCACCAAAGAGTGAGAATTCATTATGGCTTGTTAGATCAGCGTCTCCTGGGTTTGATAACGAAGGGTAGAATATATATATCCCCATTACTCCACAGCTTTCAAAACATTTGATGACAGTGCGCTTGATAAATGTTTTACTATCTTGCTCGCCTAGAAGACTTCTCTTCTATTGTTGTTAATTATCGTGTTTAAATATTTTAACTTAAATGTATTTAAATTGAAGAAAGTAATTTAAATGACGAAATATCTGGCATCTCATGTTAATAATAATAATAATAATAATAATAATAATAATAATAATAATAATAATAATAATATAAGACAATTTTTTAAATCATTCAATGAAGTGTCGTTCAGTTAGATTATATTCAGACATTTTTCTTTAAGCCCCTTAAGCAGAACTCCCACACACTCGACATTACTGCTGTCCGGGATCTGGTGGTAAGTGAGTGTGATGGGGTTTTAAAATAAGAACAAAAAAAAAAAAAACAAACAACTGCAACAAGTTTCATTAAAAAACAGTTGCCAGCCATTATATCACTTCCCTTTCCGGAGAACCACTTCCGGAAAAGTTCGGTCACGTGGTCTGAGCTCGTCACTATGGCACCCAGGCATAACCTCAGGGTCACCGGTCCGCGAAGCCTAACGATGAATCCATAAATCTCAACGGAAAAAAAAAAAGGTTCTCGTGGACTTCTAATTTACGTTCTTTTTTTCACAAAATTTATGAGATGATATGATTAAACTTTGATCTTTATACAGTTGTCGAATTTTTACTCGTACATAATTTACTTTTTTTAAATTTTAGGTCGAAGCGCTCGGTATAGCGTTCGTGTTATTTTTAAGGTGACTATTTGAAAATTTTACATAAATATTCTTGCAACTTTCTAACTTTTTTGTTTTATTTTCATGTATTTTGTATATAATTTTTTTAAGTTGCATAATTTTGTACATTTTGTTTATCGCTTTTAAAGTTTCGTATGTTTACCTTTCAGCTGTTTAAATACTCTACCTGACTTTAGAATAAGCGCGTGTTTGTAATTCCTTAGACGGTGGTTAATTTGTAGATACAAAAGAAGGGAAACTCACAAAATTATGACGAGTCGATGCATATAATTTACTGAAAAAGTCGTTTTTTTAAAAATAATTTTGCTATTTTTTTAAAAAAAATTTATTCTATAACATTTTAAATGCAAAGTAACATAGGTATTTTTGGAATAGATATGTTAACCCTGCCAACCACTGTTAAATTCTAAATTTAAAATAAAAGATGCTTTAGCGTGTGTGATTTTTCTGTTCCACTATCGATTTTTTTATCTACTGATTGTAAATCCTTCTTGTATGCATACATTATTGAATTTTAATTGGTCTGAGTTGTGTGGGGGTCAGCAGATAGATCAACATCAACCGCATAAAATCCGAGACCCAGTCCATGGAGTTAAAGTTTAATACCTCTAAATTTCACAGAGAAAGGTAAGCATTACCGTTCAGTGTACAAAGAATAAGTAAATAGGCAAATAAGGCTTGCAATTATGTTTAATAAAGTCGCCAAACATCGGGAACGCGACTAGGACTTTAATCGTGTTGTAAATCCTTAAATTCGACATTATACAAGAGTTAGGGGCCAACAGCACACCAGCTGGTCCTAGGGGGATAGTTCCTGGAGGCTGATCGGTAGGTTGACAACGGTCTGTTTCGGGATGGGGTCAGCAGGCCAGCGAAGGACAAGCGGAGCTGGATGCGGGAATTTCCAGCTTCAGCTTCGGTGATGCTAGACCGGCTGAACGACTGGGCGGTCGGTCCTCTCTTCTCGGCGAACCGGTTGGTCCCTCCCTCTAGAAATAGGAGGAAGTCTTCTGGGGATTTCTGACGTCGCGTCTCTCTCCTCCCTTACCACCAGCGGGGTCCAGACTTTTCGTCTGTGGTCTGGGGGTCTATTTTCCGCACAAAAGGATGACACCGCCGGTGGCCGCTGACCACCATCGGCGGGGAGATTAAAATCGACCCGAGTACCCAGAGCCCATCAGATCGAGCCTTCCCTCGACACACTTGAATTAAATTACAAAGGCTGATTCCACGCTGAACAACTACAGCGTAAATAGGTCAGGGCGGTTAATTAAGGGACAAAACAGATTCCCTCTCCGTATCTTTAGTGACAGCACCAGTCAGATAAAAAGTCCTTAGATACACGAGTCTCCCTATTTTCGTCTCTAATACTCTTCAAAAACTGAAACCTATACGTTCACCTTCTGTCCTTCTCTCTTACACTTAAATGATTTTTTAAAAATCAATTTCTGCTTAATTGTTGAAGGCCATAAAACTTAAGACAGTTTCAAAAGTTTAATTTATTACTTTAAAAATCTTTTCTACTATCTGATTTTTTTTTTGGAATATTGTTAATACTTTTAAATTTATTTCTAAATGTATTGTCTTTGTCTTTATACTATTTCGGCTAAAAATTTTAAAAAAGGGATAATTTATTATTTTTAATTATTCTACAACTTAAAGCAGATTTGCAACTTTGAAAATACATGTAAATAATAAATAAATGTACATTAATAGTCAATATTAAAATAAATGCAGTACCAAACATCCGAACTCATTCACTTTTTAGTCGATCCAAGAACCATAGATTTTAAAATGAGACAAGCAGTAGATCAGGAAACAAGCGTTAGACTCTGGCACCGGAGACTGAATATAAAACAGGTATCCGATCGGAAAAAATACACAAAACAAAGTTATTCGTCTTAATAATCAAAATTTTTATTGTTTTAAAAAGATTTTTTTGCAAATTTCTCGTGATCGACGTAGAAAGGATCAGAAACTCCTGAAGTAGTATCCATAAATCATACGCTCAGTCCTTTTCCTTGAATGTATCTGTCTTTGAGAAATCGCTTTTGGTCTATACCGTTGGTTTCTGATTCTCTTTTTCCTCCTTTAAACAGCAATTCTTCAAATGTGAAACTCTGGTCCTGTTGTCGTCGTTTTCGGAGTAGAACTTTCCTAGTGTTTAAGGTGACAGAGATCTACAGTATGAAAATAATAGGGAGGTTTCTGGTGTTGCTCTAATACCGATTTGATAGCAGACATTCTTTGAAGGTTTTCGTTTCGGCATCCTCTAATCCGATCACCCTTTTGGCGGAATCCGTTTAAATTTATAATCAAACTAAATGAATAAAAAAGGATCTTTGTGTTGGGCGACCAAAAGCCCGGATTCAGACATGGAAACGACAGGAGAAGACTTGTAACCTCCTACCAGTCACTATTTAGGAAGATATGATAAAAAATATCCACCGGGCCAGAAGGATGAAAGATAGACATTATTATAAAGACATGCATTTACTATGAAACGGGGTCTAAATCGGGTTTATTTTTTGTGTTTCTTGCTGTCAATCTCCCAGAAAAAAGGAAACTTACGACATATTTTTACGCTGATATTTTCCAATCCATACAAATAACGTTGCCGGTGTTGTTGTTTTTGTTGTTTTTTTTTTTTTTAAATTTGCTTTTGTTACTTGAAAATGAGCGTTAGAATAAAAGCGGAACAGCCGCAGCGACTTATGTGATTGTACATGTTCTGCTTGAATGTGATTGCCAGACATCGACTTGGAATCCGGAAATATCTGTAGATGACTTTTAGGCTGCGGGGGGGATAATAATCCTACACTGAAAACTCGTGCGTTCAGTACACGTTTTGTTAATTTTTAGGCATGTCGCACCTGCTGAGACCGTGCAGTAAATATTATTAGTATTTCAGGTACAGGAAATACATTTTGACTGAGCAGATATTTGTAAGCACTGTAAAGCAAAACGGAATCTCAAAGGAAAATTGGCAAGAACTGAGTTATCAGAACATCTATAGCTCTGATTGGCGGCATGATGCCTGTAGATACTATAACGGATATCAGTGGTGTATAAAATGTTCCGTAAATATATATATATATATGTTCATCTTTCTTTTTTTTTTTAAAATCATTCTAATTTTAAGCTTTCGAACTCCAGTGGGACAGAATTTATTGAAGTTTTCAGCTTAAGCAATTAACCAGAGCATAGTTATATATATATACGGTTTTCTATTTTCCTTGTTTATCTAGACTGAAATATCGTAAAATACAGACGAGTATATATATAATATACTCTTAGCATAAGGTCACTTTTAAAAAATGTTAAAATCTTTTAAATTAAATATAACGTTTAGAAAGACGGTCCTTTTATTACCGAACATCCAATTTGTTCTGACACCGGTTTTCTTTTGTATCCGTCACCGCCATCTTTAAGTGGTATTGAGATTGGAAATTGACGACGGTAATATTCATGTATAAAAGTTGGACGAAGCTTGAAGGAGATCATAGTTAATCCGCATATCAACATGGCGACCAAAAATACCACAATGGGAATCTTTCGATAAATTAATTAATTAACATCGTCTTGAAATACATTTAAAATACAACGCTGATATTAAAATAAAACCCATTTGCTTTCGAATACAGCCCGCGGACTTTGTGTTCAGTTTTACTAGGATTTCGCAACACTGAGAAAGTCTGTTTATCTTTATCCATGGAAACCTTAAAGTTGCATGTACTTAACTATAGATTTAACACCAATTTTCATCCATGAGACAGAAGTCAGCGCGTCGATGTCTATAAGAATATCGAGTTTCAAGGAAAGAGATAAGTTTATTTTACGAGGGTTCGTTTTAAATTTTTTTTAAAAAAAAAAATCAGTTTTATTTATATTTAATTAAAAGTAATCATTTCTATTGAATTTTAATTAGAACCTAGTGGTTCCAACAGTAGCTTTCGAAGAAAGGTACAATAGATGTTCAGGCAATATAGAAATTTAAAGAACACAATTCCACTTTAAATCCTACTGAGCTCCGATATTTTTAGTTAGATAACTTGACTTTCCTCAGCACAACTCGGGAAGAAAGCCAGCAAGCTGTTCCCATATCTACCCCGAACACTCAGTACTGTGCCTTCCAAATTAAAGTTGGTAAGGTGATCAGTTTCTCCTGCAGCAGTCACTCAACAGGTAACTTTCACATTTCTCACTATGCAGCGTGGCCTCCACGGAGCCCTTCAAGAAGCAGTCAGTATACCTAACGCTGCATCTGTTTAGCTTATACATGGTGGAGTGAGCCAGAGAAAAGAAATAACAATCACTACGATCAACGGGTGACAGCTTTTATTTGAGATGTAGATAAAACGACAAGTTTTGTACCAGTAAGGTACGGTTTAGTTATTGTTGAACAGTTCCATACAGTGAGACACATTCTTTTACAACGCTTACCAAATAATATTTCATTTGTTTCATATTAAATCATCACGGTGAGAAGAAGAGAGGGAAAGCTTACAGTGACAAACTGTCGGTACTTTTTTGGGAAAGAAATTACTCGGTCTCCTCTTACAAGAGGACAAACTGCACTTGGTTACCAGTACAAACTGACCACGGTTAAAATACAATAAACAATACGCCAGCATAGGGAAAGTTCCTTGAAGTAAAAAAGAACTGGAATATACCGTCCACATCCGATCTTCGTACGTTTGAAAGATGGGTAACTGGCGAGAAGATGCAGAATTTAAGACCAGGAAAGAGAAAAATAAAATATCTATTTACTCAGAACAATCGGCTTAGTCGATGTCCTGGGTCGGTGACTCGTCGTCGGTCTTTGGAAAAGCATAGACAAGAATTCTTCTCTGATGAGCCGCCCGCTGAACAAGTAGAGGAAAAAGTTGATAGCTTTACCTGTGTACATAAGCATGAATACCGTTGCAGAGACAACCATCAACTTGTATTTGAACAAAACTCCTTGGCGAATCAAGTAAACATTGTTGTAAATAAAGACGTACAAACGGATGGGAGTTGTAGTCAGAAGGAAAACTGCATTCAACGTGATGATCAGTTTCACATTAACGGTGCTTCGCTTTGATTTGTCTTGGATGGTATTTTGGCCCTCAGTCAGGTTTTTCGTTGCATATTTTAGCTTCCAAAGAATGGCCAAGTTAGCACTCAGTATGATAGTGAAAGGGAAGAATGCAGAGATAAAAATGTCTACCCACGGCCACTCGTCAGTCATGAATGCCTGATAATTAGGTTCTTTGATAATACTGCAGAAATACGTCGTGGTATTACCGTCATTTATTCCAGACCTAAATCCGTATAAAGAGTGGCTGTAGATGCCCATCATGATAACCAATGGACCGAGCAGTTTGAGCAGAGTGGAGCGTTTGGTACTTAATTGAGATGAAATGGGGAAATAAATGGACAAGAGTCTATCACATGTGATCACGACTAAAACCCAGCTTGAATAAGTACCTGTAGTAAGTTGGATCCAGGTGAATAATGGGCATCCGACTCTGCCTTCATCCAGATAAACTTTGTATATTACACCCAAAAAGTTATTCAGGAGGCCGGTGTAGAGGTGAACCGTGTCACTGAGAGCGAGAGCGATCAGAAAGTTAGCAATGTGGAGTCGCCTCATGTTCTTACGGCACATCACCAATACTGTCAATGTATTACCGATTCCGCCAACCATTAGATAGCCGACCCTATGTATTTTATAATGTTTGACGAAATTTCACTCAGTATTACCGCTGTATGAAACTCAGATGGTGTAAGATCCATTTCCTCCTCAATTTGCTTGCAATATCTTTCTAAAGTAAATGAATATCGCTGTTTCAAAGCTCAAAAAGGAACAAATGAATTATCAGTTAAAAGAATTTGTTTCTCTTCTCGACGAATGGATGAAAAGGCTCTTCCCAAATTACTATAGCTGACTCTTCAGAGTGCCGGCGTAAGACTGAGAGTCGCTTTCATCCACACGGGTATGAATAGCTAGCAGCTCTGCCTCGTGATTGGATAATCCTGCGTCAGCGTTGATGGTTGGTCGAATTACATCGGTCGATAGGTTAGAAATTTTAACCAGAAGCATTTCCAATTCGTTTAAAAGCTAATTAAACAACGGCGTTAAATACTAAATGGCTACAGTTTGTTAAGCAATCTACGTAAGAAAATATTAACCGGAACATCAGACGGATTTTACGTGACTCGGGGTTGACTATTACTGTCTCTTCTTAAGAAAAACAGAAAATAATTCTTGCCTTAGGAGCGGATCGAAGATCAAGTAGAGAAAGAAGTTGACACAGTTATTAATGTAAGATAGCATATATATTATAACAGTAATAATTCCGATGTTGTAAGGTTGTAAGGGATCCTCACCGACGATAAGGCGCATGTACTTGTAAATAAAACTATAGACGGAGAATGGCATCTTCGTGAGCAGGAACACGGTATTCATTGCAAGGATAAGTTTGACGCTGACCGTTTTTTGTTCTTCTCTGACATTTCTCATTACAGTCTTTACTTTAAGCACAATAATTATGCTAGAGATCAGTAAGATTACGAAGGGAAGTAGATTCATGAAAAAAGAGTCAATCAGGGGGAAAATTGTGAACAGGAATGAACGATACCGTCGATCGTCCACGATTTTACACGCCCGATGTGTTATATTGTTAACAGTCGCAAGCGATATCAATCTGTTGCCGTACAGACTGTGACCGTTTAAGGCCATTAAGACGAACAGTGGAACAAGTAATCTTAATATATTTGACACTTTTGACCTGGATTTCAGTAAATAAGGATATAAGGAAAACAGAAGTCCGTCTACTGCGATCAACACCAAGAGCCAGGTAGAGTAGGACTTTGCGGTGTGTGTAACCCACCCGAACAGCTTGCAGGTGATCTCGGTGGCATCGATGAAGATTCCGAAAGTTTGCGATAACCAGAATGTCATCAGGCTGATGTGAAGGTGGATGAAGTCGGAAATGGCCAGAGCTATGAGAAAGCTGTATTGTGTTATCCTCTTTCTCCACATCAGGATGACGGTGAGCGAGTTGGTGAGGGCGCCAACTACTAAAATGGCTGGCGATAAATATTCCCACAGGCCTCTCACGATGTCTCTCCTCACCTGTATAGCTTGATACAGCGATTCTCGATCCATTTCGTATTCGATTGATTCGTTCTTTTATAATGATTTAGGCGTCCCTTTTTTTTTTCAAAGTACCTTAAAAGTTGTTAAATGAACCGAAGTGAAATCTACTGCATCTCGCGCTGGAGGCGGCCACGCCTTTCAGGACCTCGAGCCAGATCAACACCGTTGCCTATGTAACCCTGAGAAGTATCGAGGAGAGTCGACAAGTTCTCTGCGTTTTCCCCCCATTTATACCCCCCCCCGGTTTAACATGGCGTCATTGGATAATGTCAGCCACATCCACCTCTTTAAGGCCGTGCCTATGGTTGATCGATAAGCCGAGCCACCATAGAGCAACTTCGGCCACATCTTTATTTCTCCTCTTAACTTGTCCAGTTTAACGAGCGGAAATTCGCCGGGTGTGTGCATGCAAATGTTCCTGTCGCTGTGTTTTTTTCCTCAGTTATTAACCCTTAAAACCGACCGCGTAAGCAGCTAGATACCCTCCCACCCACCCCACACGATTAGAAAGCTCTTGCGCTCTAACGATGGAACATGCCGACAGCGAGAGGCGTCCAGTCCGATTGATTCCTTAGACCGGCACCTTGACAGAGAAGACTCGCATTTTTTTTCTAGCTGATGATAAAAATTACCAAAATAAACCCATTACAAAGAAAACACAGAATTAAAACCTTTAATCTCTTAGAATTATTTCAAACTTTGTTTCTGTCGTTTGGTGGAGCAGTGGGCATGAATCTGCGTGCAGTACCTTCTCGTGACGGATATTTGTTCTGGACGACATTCATGAGAAAGCAATAAGAGAGAGAGAGATGGAGAGAGAGAGAGAGATGGAGAGAGAGATGGAGAGAGAGAGAGAGAGAGAGAGAGAGAGATGGGGGAGAGAGAGAGAGATGGAAAGAGAGATGGAGAGAGAGATGGAGATAGAGAGAGATGGAGATAGAGAGAGAGAGAGAGAGATGGAGATAGAGAGAGAGAGAGAGAGAGATGGAGAGATAGAGAGAGAGAGAGAGAGAGAGAGAGAGAGAGGAGAGAGAGAGAGAGATGGAGAGATAGAGAGAGAGAGATAGAGAGAGAGAGAGAGAGAAAGAGAGATGGAGAGAGAGAGATGGAGAGAGAGAGAGAGAGAGAGAGAATTAGGAACGTATTAAAGACAACATTTTAAAACGTGTAATTTTAAAAGTCGCTTACTTTGAGATCGGGCAGATTTCCGTGTTCATTCGCGAAGCGGTGAGTCGTATGTCCGACCCCCCCCCCCCGGACAGGACTGTAGAATGTCTGGAATAGACGGCTTGAATCAGCTTCACCCGGAAAGACGGCTGTTGCTCTCTGTTGCTCTCTGTCAGAATCTCCGGCTAACAGTTGATTCCTGACCCCGCTGCTCGTCCTCTGAACTTGAAATAAAAACTTCGCACGTGATCGTAACTGCGGTGATCTGCAGAATAAAACAGCAATAACGAAATAACCACAATAACCACAATAGCGCCTTCCGGTGTTGAACCCCGTTCGATCTGAGTCCAGGATAAACTGACAAAAACGTACAATTTTCCGATCCTTGCTACCCAGTTAATATTTTTGTCACTATATTTCATTTAATTGAAATATGTATTGGACTGGGACGTTACATTTAAGAATTTAAAAATAATAATTGCGATTTTAGATTGTATTAGAATGAGTCAGTTTTGTGTTTCAAGTAATTTTTTCCCCGCTGGATCCATTAATCCCGTATTGTGGCTGCTGGCTGAAGAGTCGTTGGACGCCAATTTCTTTGGTGCCTCCAAACAACCCACTCCCAACATAAGCCAACCTGTAGAATGCCCCAGAGTCCAGCAGGAAGATAGATAGGAGTAGCACCTCGGACTGAGTTCAGAGAACAAATGGCGGAAATGAAAAACGCACTGAATCTTCGATTAGACTAAAAACCTGCGAACAATCAAGGGGCTGTTTTCTTTCATCGAACCGTATAACTATTTATTGTTTACAGAACAAAGCTTGCTCGTCAAAATCAATATTCCTTTTGTAACGGCTCAGCCCTAATGGATCACAGACGTCTCCAAGATAATGTTAGTAAGAGACATTGTACCCAGCCAGTTCAGCACATCAACATCTAACAAGCAGAACCTGGTTCATACAATCTGTCGCCACCGTGTAATTAAATACTTACTGGCAGCTCATCATCTACGAATACCAGATTGACAGTTACTGACATGTAGCAAACTTTATAGCGCCCTCTTGTGACGATACTTGATTAACATTTATGGTTTAGAGTCTTTATATTGCCCTCTTATCACGATACCTCTAGCAGTTACTGCATTTTTAGCGCTCTCTTATGGCAGTCGAGTTTCATTTGATGGGTATTACTGACGAGGAATTCTGCTCTGTTTCTCGTTACTTTTAGTATATTTTTAAACCATAGTTACGCGATAAGTAAATTTGGTCCATTAATGGAATTTGTAGTCGTCTTTTAGTAACTAAAGTGTTGTACTCACCTAAGAATTAGACATGAAAGATTATTTTCAAAATAGTTTTTATGCTATCTAATTTGAATGATAAATGTTAATAAATATTAACTTGTAAGAATTTTAATCGGAAGTATCGCCGTATTTTGGCTGAATTCACTCAAATGCATCATCACTCCCATCCATAGAGCCCTCCAAACTCCTTTCTATACTTGTAATTATTTACATAACTGCATATCGCTGAAAATTCTTGGTAATCAACTTTATTTTACTTTTATTTGTTATGATCAGGTATTTTATTTTAACCTGTTTTATTATACTGTAGGCATAATGCATTACATCTATTATACAAAAAAAAAAAAACTATTAACCTCTATTTTCTCCTAGGAAATTTTCAAGACAGTGTTTTTTTTCGATGACTTTATGTAATAACAATTTAAAATCTAGTTGTTTGTCATTTGGTATCTGTTGTCTGTTCTACAGGGAATATGCAAGTAGATTAGCGTATGTCCAATAAGATGAAAACTGAACACCTGGTTCGGGATAGATATTTTTTATTTTTTACCAATTTTCTGCTGGTTTAATGTCACAGTATAATGTGAAAGTGTTTCGTGACGTCATGATAACATCGTAATTTTCTTAGGTAATAGAATGACAGTAGTGTTTATATGTAATATACATTAAATATATTTGACATATATTAACACAGGTAAAAGGACACACGCACACACGCAAGACTCAGTTGCCATCAGCATCCGCAGCATCATTGCCGTACATGACGTCTGCTAAATTGGCCACTTAAACATTTTTCTCATTTCCGTCAATGTCAGTCTCAGACAGGAATGTCTGTGGCACGATGTCACCTTCCACCCATGTTCAGCTTGGATGAGGATGTCTGGATATGCAAGATGCGCGTTTTCCCATACGTGAGTTTGGTATTTGACCCGCAGAATCTGTATCTTCAGTGACGGTGGTGAGAGACTCAGATCGATTCCATAGTAGATGGTAAGTGTTGGACCAGATCCTGTCTGGAGTTTCTGCCCGGTCAAGTCATGGCGCAAATTGTTCACACCTTATGGTGGTTTACCGTACAGACAGAAAACAAACTTCTCCAGCCCGGTCTGCCAACCTTCAGAATCCTCGTCTGGGCCGTCAGGTGTCCTGAAAACGTCCATGAATACAACATGTTTTTCTAAGATCTTGGCTACGATCTTTTCCTTGCGAGTGACGACACTGATTGAGTCACAGAATGACACGCACTTGGTGAACACATCAGGGCACCGCGTTCATGGTTGTGGAATTTTACCACAAACAGTCGCCTTTTGTTTAAAACGTTTGTGTCAGTGTACCCATTCCGCTGTAGTTCGTTACCATAATACAGGACCAGCATGAACGATTCAGCATCGGACGATGAGGCCAGTTGTAGATGACGCGGCCACAGGGAAACGGTGCAACAAGATTCGTGTGTCGACTTCTTTCTGAGAAGAGAAAGTTTCTGGGACAAAAGAGCTTTCTATTGTCATGTCATCAATCAAAGTCAAAACAATTTGACGACCCTGTAGTTTATCGGGCACTCTTTTCTTTTCCAATCTTAAAAAAAGCTTGATTAAGTTAGTTTTATGCTTAATATTTGACAGGAAAATTTCCCATTCTTTTGGCAGTTTCGTCGATGGGCTTTTTACCCTGTTTGCATCCGAAGATCCTTCTCGCCTCCTCTCAGCTGACTTAATCGAATTGTTCTTGTGCTAGTGGTGACAAAATTCAATTTCATCATCTTGGGCAGAACAGTGAGTGGTGGCTGTGATAGAGTTATTGTAAGCAATCTATGTACCCATTTCATCAACACACAGTTTCATCTTGAAGCTGATGAAAAGATTTGGTGTTGTCTGTTTTTATTTGAAAGCCGTCTGCTGTAGCTAACTCCCAAAGAACCGGATTGAGTGGATACAACAATATCTCTTGCAGAAAGACGAAAGACAGAACAGATCGTCTTTGATTTCGATTTCAGAGGGATTGGTGAAGTTTTGGAAGGCAGTCATCTGTGACTGAAGATCTGTCTCGCCATGTTTAATCTAAGATTGTGGGCCGAGTTTTCGAAACCAGTCATGCCCACCATTTCCAATGTCGGATCTACATGGTTTGCTCTGGACTGTCTCTTCATACACCATCTGTACTAGGCCTGGGTAGTTTCTGTTAAATTCAATTATGCTTCCCCTGAATTTCGCATGACGACTGATGTTTGTTCAATTGTCAAGGCAACAGGATTTCTCGATGTTGGTATAGCTAAACCAGACACACTAAACTCACAGTTTTACAGTATCTGCTTTTGGTAGGGTGGGTGTCAGAATGTAGGAAGACAGGCACCGGGCGTACTTGTGGTGGTCTACGCTGAAACACCTGCCAGGTGCGGATCGAAGTTGTTCTCTTTGGTAGCTCGAAAAATGTCAACGCCAACCAGATTTTGTCTCTGTAATGAATACAACAAAACCATGCAATTTGTTCCAGTTCACCGTTTTTCCATCTTGATCTTATACTGACAGGACGTTTCAAGAAGACGTTGACACCGGTCACTGGTTTCCTCACTTTGCTTGACTTCCAAGAACAGTCCTCTCGTCAGCGTTCATAGTTCACGCAAACTGCAGCGCCACGGGGTAAAACATTCTATTGATGCCTCATGTGGTATAGGTCGGCAGAACTGCGTTGATCAAGTGTACTACTGCTATCTTTACTTTCAGCTATTGTCAATAACACTGGTTATAAACTCATCGAAATCAGACGAAAGCAGCAATTTCCAGGTAGAAAACAAACTTCTTTTAAAATCACTGTACTAGGCCGGGAATTCTTTCTCTATCCGGCTCGCGAACTTTTGAAGTATCATCTGTTAACATCCGATTATACTAAACCAGATTAAAGCAAATTGGCAGTAACGCTTGCATTTATCCCAGAAGAAGCTTTTATGCCTTGTTTTTAAACCCCTGTATTTGCTCACTTTTGGTTAATATTTTTAAAAATCAGTTAGCACATTTGTCCCCAAAGCGAAACCCATTATCGACCAAGGATGCGGTCACCAAGCCAGATTTACAGAAAGTACGTGTAATCGGTGGCACGGGCGATTCTCATGGTTCTGGAACCAATACAGCAAACCCATCGTTGAGGGGGTCAGTATAATTTTGGTGCCCTTGCAGAGGTTAATCTATCCCGAAAGGTAAGGCTCAGCGGGGCCGAAGACGTTAGTTAGAAATCTAAGCTATTAACAGGATGCGGGTTCACGACGAACTCTGTCGCCTACGGCAAATTAACATTGTACACAGAGTTTCCGCGATCTCCCCACCATTCGCTGATGGCAGCGTCACCCATATTTAGGCCCGTCAGCCATTGCCAACTTGTTGCTGACCGGTTGTTTTTTTTTGTAACGCGTGGGGCTCCCTAACCCTTTTAAGTAATCGCGTTCTGAAGGCGGCAATGGCGAGTACTAACTAATGTTACAGAGCCAGAACTCGCCCTCTGTAAACGAGAATAAATTTAAAACAAACAAACAAACTGCGAGCGGTTCGAAGAAAAAACCCCGCGTCCGTCTGGTTCACAACACCTGTGGTTGGAACGGTAAACTCGATATCTACTTCTTTCCATGCCGGGCATGAAGGCGAACTCGTTAGGAAAAGAAATCACGAATTTCTGTCCGTGCCTCGTTGTCGTGTAGCCCTGAGACAACTGGAGTCTTATCTGCTCACTTCTGTTTTAATTGCGCGACGCCGATCGCTAAATAACGCGTCTACGTGACTTTCCACCTGGCTGTGCATCGCAAACTCTCTATACAAAGCAGAAACTCGGGGTGTTGTGTTGTCCTGCCCATATAGTAACCGGACACTAATTGAGTCAGTTCATTTTCACTTTATTTTATAGGACATTTGTATTTATAGGACTTTTGTCATCACAGACAACACATTAAAAAATGTTGTCTCTATGCAGGTTAGTGTTATGTTTATTCTAAATTCACCCTTATTAATTATTCGAAAAGACGATGTCACCACTATTAAATGTTCAAGGGAAACTCTCTTTTCCCGTCTAACGTCGCCTAGCTTTCTGGATCACTGGCGCCTAAACTACAGGTTTATCTCTATTTTTGTGAATGCCCTTTATTGTGTTTGAGGCAGTGATGACTTCCGGTTGCAAACGTTACTGCTTTTGTTATTAAATGATAGTGAGGCGACAGAGGAATTGATTAGTCTTCATTGATTCCGCACTCTTTATTTTTGTCTTTTCTTTCGTTGACATTTCTGAAATTTGTTTTCAAACTAAGTTTTTTGTTTTATTTACGATATTTTGGATTCCCCCCCTTTTTTTTTCTTTTCGGAAATAACGAAATCTAAATTCATTAAGTTATTTCCGAATTTGGCTTACAATTTAATGTCTAGCTAGTGATAGAATACGCCTACCTTTACAAGGTAGACAACTCTGGCGAGGGAGCGTAGTGCCACGGTTGTCCGCTACGAGGTGTTGCCATGTGCAGTCCTGCACTTCCGACTTTGACAGGATCCCTACTATAGCGTTTCGTTTTCAGATGTGACTGGGAGCCGGGGAGTAAGAAGAAAGAAACCTACAGCCTGAAGGGGGTGGGGGCGAGAAGAATCATTTTTCGTTTTGATGTTTCATTTACATAATTGTAGCTAATGATTTTCGTGTTTGGGAAAAAAAACTTGAGAAATAACGGGTACAATGATAACTCTTCATCTTTTGATACTTTTATTTGGTAGAGTCGTCCACGTAGACGAGAAAGGGCTTAAGGATAACGTGGCTTAAGAAGTTATCAGTGGCCTCTGATCAGCTCTTCTAAGCTTATAGCCATTGTTAGACCCGCTGCGCTTTAATACTCACGCACTCAGTCGATGCAAGACTGGAACATTTAACAATACAATAAAACCAAACATAAAATACTAAGATATTTTTCATTATACATCTCGAATATTATATGCAGGTTTGAAGGAAAAATAATGAAACATAAAATAAAGTTCGGCAAAGTTTTATTTTATGTTGTCAGGAATTCGGTAGTCCGAAAGTCCGAATACGTAATGGTCTCGAGGTCTGAATACATAATGGCGTAGAGATCTATCTGACTGTTGTGGTGTGGACGCCTTTCTCTCTTTTAGCCCGGAGGCCTGACTCTGTTGTGGATTATAGGTCCGAAGATGTTATAGTCTGAAGGTACGACAATGTTGTGGCCTCGAGGTCCGTTCACGATGTGCTGTGTTGGTCTAAACGAGAACAGAGTTCCTTAGTTATATGTTATTTCTGTCCAGTAGGCTGACGAAGCACAGCTGAAAAGAAAAACCTTGGTCAGTCGTGACCGTAAGGAGCGCTGCGGTCAGGTCTGGAAGATATCTTTTCATTGTTTATTGTTCTGCAGCGGCAACTGTAATGCGGCCTGCAGATCCTACATCTAGTTGTGGCTTCAAAAGACAGAGACTTTCTTACAATTTTTACCGAGTCCTGGGCCAGGTTTTACTTAGTATGGCCACCGGCTGCGCGCTTCTTGTTCCATCCACACTCAACACATTCGTATCTCGTTCTCCTCAGTCCAACTCGTTTGCATTTATAAGGGGTTCTCTCCGACCGTGCTAAACCACATCAGCAGATTTCCATTTACAGACAACGTCTTTGAGTAAGCCGTGATATCAGACCACCATATGTGGGTAACGTCTCGTGTTAGTTGTTTTAAGCCCATGGCGGCAGACAGCAGTATGCGGACGAAGAAGACCTGTCTTTACTCCGACCCGACCGTGCTGAACCATGGTGTTAGGCCTCCACATAAGGGAACATTCATGTATCCATTCTTACTCAGACCAGACTTTCTGAAACCATGGCTCAGGCTACCATATACGGTGAATTTATTGTGTCTATTCTTCACCCCGATCTTGTTAAATCACGTCGACAGATCTCCACATATAGACAAATATTGGCTCCATTCTCCGGTTAAACCGTGGCGTCAGACCGTCATATACGGGACAAGGGATTATAACATTTCTTTCGGACAATATCTCCTCCCCAGAGTATCGTGCAGATTCGAACCGGTTTGTTTCTTTCACATCGACTCGCTAACATTTTAATTAACATATATATTTTTTGGTTTCCAAAACTAAAGCAATAAAGAAAAAAAAGGGGTTTTCTTATATATCTTTCATTTCCTACGCTCCGCCATAGTCAAAATAAACTTCTCTTTTCTTTTCTGTTTTTTTGGTGTTGACTCGTACGGATGGTCGAGTCTAGAAATGCGGGTTTGATCAGTCTGTTGTTTATCATTAATGGTAAACTAATAATAATAATAATAGTGACAATCTCTATGTGGAATTCATAATGAATCCCCTGTAACGCTCTCTATTGCATAGTGCAAATCCTTTCTCACTTTTCTGTTTCGTCTTCTTAAGTACAAAAATAAGTTCGACAAAAGCCTACATTGTCATCACTGAGATTTTCGCTTTTACTATTTTTATTCTGTGAGAGAGAGAGAGAGAGAGAAATATGACGTCATTACGGAAAGGGAGATGCCGTTAGTACAGAGAGCGAGAAATATGACGTCATTACGGAAAGGGAGATGACGTTAGTACAGAGAGAGCGAGAAATATGACGTCATTACGGAAAGAGCGATGACGTTAGTACAGAGAGAGGAATATGACGTCATTACGGAAAGGGAGATGACGTTAGTACAGAGAGAGGAATATGACGTCATTACGGAAAGGGAGATGACGTTAGTACAGAGAGCGAGAAATATGACGTCATTACGGAAAGGGAGATGACGTCAGTAGAGAGAGAGGAATATGACGTCATTACGGAAAGGGAAATGACGTTAGTACAGAGAGAGGAATATGACGTCATTACGGAAAGGGAGATGACGTTAGTACAGAGAGAGGAATATGACGTCATTACGGAAAGAGCGATGACGTTAGTACAGAGAGAGCGAGAAATATGACGTAATTACGGAAAGAGAGATGACGTCAGTACAGAGAGAGAGAGCGAGAAATATGACGTCATTACGGAAATAGCGATGACGTCAGTACAGAGAGAGATAAATACTCGTTATTCGTTGGCTGCACACACCATCCGGCTACAGTCTGCTGGCCACGACGTCTGTGACAAATCAGTGATTAGATCATGAAACTAGAGCAGTAATAAGTAAAGAGCAGCTTATTGCCTTGATAACTTAGGTACTGGTTGCTTTTGAAAAGAAAATATTCCGATTGAAGTGATGATCACACACACAAACGGTAAATAATTAAATAAATATTTTACAGGGAAGAAACCTATGGTGCCCATTTTTTAAAAAAAAAACTATTTTTTAAACTATGCAAAAGAAACTTTAAAATAACTTTAACATTAAAAATAAAATCGAGCAGTCCGGTGGAGGAACTGCTGCACCCTGGAGATATATAACGTGTTGGATATAGTTATGAGGTTTTGCTTGTTGTTCTCTGTGTCTGTAGGCTCAGGATAATGGTGCGAATCGGATCCCTGACATCAGAAATCCTTCTCTGGTTAAGAGAGCCGTTTATTTACAATAGCTGCCCCTGTCCGTGATAATCTTATGCTTGGTTGGACGATATTTTACTCATTCCTCGTCGTCTATGTCTGCCTCCATAATTCACGCCTTTTCTGCTATCTTTTTTTTTCTTTTATCGTTTTGACTCTCTATCTTATGTGATTTTTATATTTTCTACAGTAGAACGTTTCTTTTGTAATCGAGAAAAGTAAAAAGAAAGGAAACCATAAGATCCGCTTCAGTCAGTCGCCTTGAAGAAGCTGGCTATATAAAGAGACTGGAGTCGGCCTTCAGAAGTCGACGCCCAGACGCACGAATGCATGGCTGGTTTGAAAAAGTGCGGTTTTGTTTAACGAAACCTGAAATATTAGGATCGCATTTTAAAACTAAACGAAAATTTTAAATGTCTCCGAAGCGGACTAGCGGGCTATACGGTGAATGCTGTTATAAAAATTAAAAAAAAACACACACATGGAGGTATCTGCCAGCCTTGATACGGTTCAGTGGCCAAGTTCGCGATTCTATTGATAATCCGGGAGCACACGAGACGACTTCGCATCACCATCTTTCTGATAGCTCCCGTCATCAGCTACACGGTGTTCGTGATTTCATTTCAAATATTTACAGAGAAAGCCGAGATCACTTGTAAGTCGTTCTAGATGCTAGCAATAACTCTCCATGTTTTTTAGTGATCACAGACAAATTCTTGTCTGTTTACTACCATACTTTTCCACAAGGCGAATCTAAGCTGCCCAATGCACTGAAACTGAGGGTTCTTTCGATTATCTTAATGGCTATGAACGGTCACCACACGCACGTACAAGGTACTTTATCCTATTGATTGTAACAAAGGAACAAATTAATACGAGCTTTATCGGATCCTGACGATACATTTTAAATATACATTATTTGGTCGTGAAATGGCACTATCGTATCTTTTTTTCCTCCTATTTATCTGGATTTCTAACGAGGCCATTGTTTTAAAACTAGAAAATGGCCTAAAGAATCTGATAGGCGGACAAAAGATAACTAAGCGGAAAACCATCGATGAAATGTGGGCGAAAATATTGTTGTAACAATAGCAAACAGGTGATAATAAAATAATTAGAAAATGCTTTAAGATTTTAATTTATAAGATCAGCGACATGGCTAATAGCGTCCACCGCGATATATTGTGTAGATTCGAACTGTTCTGTTTCTTTCGACTCTCTCCAGCAACAACTCGCTATAAATTTCACATGTACAGATTAATGTCACGTTTGTTCCTACTCACCATGATGCCAATCTGTATATACGTCTTTGCTTACACCTATTTAGACGTCAACTTCTACATAAACCTTTGAAATACTGCACTGCACAGGTAACGGGCGCAGTCTCCTACACGCTGACGTTCGCAACTCCCCGGTTTTAGCCAGTGGCAGACTTATTAGGAAAGAGTTCGTGTCTGTGCTTGGTGAGCAACCTGTAGATCAACGCCGGCTGAGTGTTCCCTGTCATGCTCTGTTTTAATACCATGTGTCAAAAGTATTTTAATGATCTACACTTATAACTGCACTAGATTACCTTCATAGCTTGTCTTTTTTCCACGGTTGTTTCAGCGCAACAGTAAAGTTAATTGACATCAAAATGAAATGAGGATTCCGATCATGGCCAAATAGGACTAACATTTCTCTAAGAGCGTGTTTTCTATACACGCTGTCTCGGTCACTTATGAGTCAAGACACAAAGTCATTGACGTGGTAACCGCCGCCTTCATTCTCTCCGATCGAACGCAGACTGGGTTTCCATCTCGTTGGTGTTACTCTATTATTATTATTATATTATTATTATTATTATTATTATTATTATTATTATTATTATTATTATTATTATTATTATTATTATTATTATTATTATTATTATTATTATTATTATTATATTATTATTATTATTATTATTATTATTATTATTATTATTATTATTATTATTATTATTATATTATTATATTATTATTATTATTATTATTATTATTATTATATTATTATTATTATTATTATTATTATTATTATTATTATTATTACAAATCTTGGAGGTTTTGTACCTCATTTAACGTCGATTTCTGAAACCAAATTAGAAACAGTCACAATAATTGGATGCACCTTATAGTGATACAGTTGAGAGCTCGCTGCTAAATTCAATTACAGAGGGCGGATCACGGGAAATTCAATTGCGTCAAATAAGTAAACTGTGGGGGGGATACTTTAGGAAATGATTGTGGAACAGCAAGAAGAGCGTTATAAAGGCTGTGTCGCTCTTATTTGTCATATTTCTTGAAAGATAAGAACGGAAACAAACAGAATATTTTTAACAAGAAAGAAAAGAAACTGCGAATGAGTTGTACGCTCCAACTAAACTTATTTCTGTTTGTAGGGATGGGCAGCGTTCTTTGAGATCCAAAATTACAAACACTTTTCGGGTATCAGCACAACTCTGATGCCAGGACGTCAGGTTATCTCAGAAACCTCTTTCATATAACTATTACATTATTAATATAATTTTTTATTATTATCATTCGTGAATTATTATCGACTTTCTAGTGTTTTTATTTAACTTTCCCTCATCTTTTCAACGAGGAGCAGCTGAAAAACACGCAGACTGTCCGGCCAAGATTGACGGGTTTCGAACCCGGTCCTCCGGCCGTGGTAGCTGCCCGCTCGTTTGTTGTACAGACAGTAAAACCACTATAAGTCATTGGCTGGCGAGAAATCCGTCGATAAGGAAAGTTTAGAGATAAATCGTGTTTCTTACGGGTGTTTCTTCCCTTTGTGAGGACTAGCCTGGAACCGCTCTACGCCACCAGGTCAGCCATTCACGGCTGTTAACGGCGCCTTTCGGAAAATTTGTTCAACAACAAAGAATTGTCTGCCTTTTGCTATGGCAGAGAAAGTAACTTCCGGGTATGACCGTGAAAACTAAAATAGAAAGTTACAGAAAAAAAAAGATAAACAAATTAAATTTTGTTGTGCAGAATAAAGACAAAATATCGCTCGCTATCCAGTGAGTTTATCTGTCACAATAGAATCGTTATTAGAGATTCCCTTTTTAGTGACTATATCTTATCTGCAGGGGGTTAGCCTAGTTTCCATTGTGAAATCAGAAAAAGTTATAGGTCAAGACTTCCTCTTCTATGGCGTACTAACCGGATTGGGAAAAGGTGTATCTTCCCCCCCGAAGGGAAGCCTTACTAGATTCCTTTATTTCTTTGATGTGGGAGGAAACTGGAGTGCCCAAAGGAAACCCACCGGCTGGGGAAGAAAGTCGAGAAGAAGCCATGTTAATGAGGTGCGCCAAAACGAAGCCGATTCCGACCGGGATTCGAACTCTGGTCGTTAGTCACTGATAAAATCGGTGATTGCCGGCCATTGCGCTCTTTCTTTGACAGAATCGTGGTTTATCGCCTCCTCTTGACCAAGAATAGTTTTCTCCAAAATTGCAGACATACACTTTTGCTGGCGCCCAGCTTTCCTTGTCCAGACTGGATCGTACCGTAAAAAAGATAGATAGTTACGGCGTAAGATTTGACCAAGAAAAATAAAACAATTAAAAATGCTAACTGCAACAAGTAAGGTAAATGTGGAAATAGTTCTTAAAAATGCATAAAATATTGTTAATATTGATTCACGCAATTTATAAATTCTCCTGTTTGGATAGATAATTCAAATAAATACAGTCATATTCTGACTGTCTAGTTCATTCAAATTATCTTCCATTTACGATCATTAAGGTCAAAATCGGCACACATCTAAGTACAATTAAAGTTACCTGCCGAAGACGACAAATAACGAATTCCTCACCCAGTTACCGTGAAAATGACGTAAACTAAACATTATATAGTTATTTTCTCTACCATCTGTTGTTCTTAATTGCCTATTCTGCAATGAGAATCTTTAAAAATATTTTATATATATTAGTTTTATAACGAATTTTAAAAGTTTATATAGAAGAGCTTTTGTTTGTCATAATCTTCTGTTATATAAACAATACGGAATGTCTTTCTTGTATCATTAGTTATTCCCGCATGCGTAGTGAAAATATATGTAAAACTTCTTATCAAATTGTTATCTCCCCTTTGTCGCGTTATTTGTGCATGTTTTCATTGTATATCAGCAGAATGGTGGGGTGATTAGCTACTGCACTGTTTACTAACTTCCTCGGAAATGTCCCATGATTGTTCAGAATGCCCTCATTTCGGAAATCTATATTTTTCTCTTGGTTCCATTACAGCCAGGTGTGAAGGTTGATAACCAACCTGCCTAGCCAGCAGGCTTACCCACCTACCGAGAAGAGTTCCTCGGCTCACTCATCGTAGGAAGAACAAACCCCTTAAGTGATTGATGACGTTATCCAGTTGGTGTTCTTCAGATGGTCACGTGTTCTATCAACGCCGATCTGTCCTCACCGAAGCGGTTAATACCACTGTATTCAATATCATCGTTATCGTAAAGGTTTCCTGGACACATCTGAGAACTTTCATTCTGCACCAGCTAAATGAGCGATTGCTGAAGTCAACTTTGCTATTACCTTCGTTTTTGTTTTTCCTTTCCTTTTTTAACGAAAGATTTTAATGAGAAAGAAGATGGGGGGAAATACGTGCGAAACGTTTCGAAGAAATAGCGAGGATTTAAAATTTGTCCCATTGCTTCGTGTTCGCTGAAAATATTTATCTGAGAGTCTGGATAATCTGACGCAGTGTGCGTCCATAATTCGTATCGTTCATGCTCTAAAGAAAAGGGGCGGCAATACGTCAAATAAAGGAATAAAACAAATCGAGTTATCGGCCCATTTTCTCTTGTAATCTTTGACATTAATTGCTGAAGAGTAGACAGAGAAATTAACAGCGTTCAGACCAGAGAGGGAGAAGACGAAGTGATAAAGTATCAAACCAAGACTGCAATCCTCGAAACAGTGATAGTCATCGCCGAAAACTATTAAAAGGCAGCAGTATACAGAGCTGCCATCATCAACCCTCTCTCCTCCGTACCTTCGGCATTCGCGCGTACATCGTCTGTGAGTCTGGGGAGTTCTTGTACTTTCCAAGTATATTTTAACGGCTGTTGTTGCTTTTCCATGCGGTGGAATCGGGCAGTTTCGTTACCAAGGAAACCATTCAGATAATGGTAAGATTATCAGTCATAAAACTGCCAAGCATGGCGACAGGAAAACTGCAGACAGCTTTCAACGAATACATCTGTAGAAAGTGTCCGACCTACGCGTAGAAACATTTCAACTAAGCGATACGTGGAAACAAAAAGAAGTTTGCTATTTAAATTTTGTAAAATTCACAAATAAATATCAGCAAAACAACTTTTTCGAACCATCGTCACTAAATTTTTAATGTCAGTTTCAGGGACAGTAACTCTCGCCGCCTTCGTCTTCAAAATCAGTCGTTGTTCATATATTTCATGCTTAGCTGTTTCTAGATATTCCGGACTTTTGTTCCAATGTCTTTTTCCACGTCTAACCCATCTACGCCGCTAATTCTGTGTCCGACAATGAATCGTTTACGGAAACTTGCTAGCATCCCTTGGAGTGACCGCTAGAGACCACCACACCATTATCAGAAATTGACTTAACAACAATCAAACAATCAAGCTAAGCCACCATATCTAGCGGTGTAGACCCACAGATCCCTAAATGTCATTTGTATGAAACAAATAAACTATTCAAATAACTAATTTAAAAAAGTTTATATAAATTTAAACTGTTTTTTTTTTTTTTAAAAATTATCTGGAAACTATTAGTGAAAGAAATTTCTTGTTAGAAAAAGGTTCAAGATTTTAAGATGCATTCTTTTAAATTTTATCTGTATTTTTATTCCAATTGTTTTCCACGCTTAATTTTTCTTTTATCCTCTGTAATCTTTCTGAAATCCCACCTGAAACTGTTTTGAAGAGAGTCATTATACGTACTTGGCTAATCAATCTGTCTCATGAGAGCTGTTTTACCTGGCGTGTCTGTGTCTTGTGTCATATTCCAAAGAACTCTTATTCCCAGGTGTGATACAACTCCAAGGACTTTTGTACCTGCAGTGTTTATATGATTGATTGATTTTTCCATTTTCATATCCACGATAGTCATCGAAACTGACAGCCTTTGTTCTCAACTCTGGTACAACTGCCATTCCGCTCTCCTTCCCTGTATTTATTTTCTACTTTACCTCGCGCTTTCTGATAAGATCGATAGGCAGACAACAGCAGACTTACGGCCGCGTTGTCAATCATTAGCAATGGTTTACTTACCTAGACTGTCACCTCTGCTAAAGTATAGTTCTCTGCCCCGTCGCTGGTGGCGCTTCTTCTTTGTCCACTTGGAGAAAAAGAAAAGAATTTAAATCAACCTCCTTTTAAAGTTTTAACATTAAATTCATTTCAATAAAGTGAAATTATGCAAAAATTAATCAACAAATAAATGAACGTTAACATCTTTATCTTATCTGAACAGTAAAGCGTAGAGTTCTATCAAAATAGGATCACGAGTGATGAGCAATAAACTTAAAATTAAGAGATTTCTCTTTTATAGAAGTTTTGTGTACAAATCGTTTTCATGTTGCATATGTAAGAACAATGAGAGAGAGGGAGAGATGTAGATGGAGGGGAGAGAGGGAGATGGAGAGAGAGAGAGAGATGGAGGGGGAGAGAGATGTAGATGGAGGCGAGAGAGGGAGATGGAGAGAGAGAGAGATGTAGATGGAGGGGAGAGAGGGAGAGAGAGAGAGGAGAGATGGAGAGAGAAAGAGAGATGTAGATGGAGGGGGAGAGAGAAAGAGAGATGTAGATGGAGGGGGAGAGAGAGAAGGAAAAGACAAGTTGGCACAAAACGACAAGTGGTGACAGGGGGGGGGGGTAAGAGATAAAAGGAAGGAATAAGAACAAGGTAAAAGATGTAGGGAATAAAGCTAAATTGTGATAGTGGAAGAAGGACCAAAAAACTGAAGCAGCAAAATAGAAGTGGGAGAGATAGAGAGTAAGAGATGGGATGGGATGCAGAGAGACGGTAGAAGAGGAAATTGTGGGGAGAATGGGGGGAGAGCGGGAAAGAAAGTGGACTTGAGAAAAGGAAAAAAAGGAGGAAAGGCACATGAAAAAAATGTGTGCAGGTGTCAGAGAATCAGAGAAAGGAGAGGAGAGATTATGCGCAAAACATCTGAATAGTTTTGGAGGCTCTATTATTGTAGTCAGAAGCGAAAGAAATAGAAAATAACTTATATTTCGGAGTAAAATGTAAGTTTATTTCCCGCACGCGATGACTGACAAGATTTAGAAATATATGAAGACAGTAACCAGAAGCCCTTTACCTACAGACTGTCACAAGCGCGTCAGGGTTAATTCTTCTACAAGCCGTCACGCTCACGAAACAAACGGCCCATCTTCAATGCATTACTCAGATACTGCTGCTTCTTTCGTGAGCTATTCATTTATTTCTACTTCTTACACACCTGTAATTACTTTGACTACGCTATTAGTTTTGCACACCTTTAAAGATTTTATTTGATTTACTTATCTGAGGTTTGAAGGATATTTTTTGTTGTTCTGGTAACGTGCTTCTTTTCTCTTCTTTCTATCAGTCGAGTAGACAAAGAAGAAGCGCCACCAGCGACGGGGCAGAGAACTATACTTTAGCAGAGGTGACAGTCTAGGTAAGTAAACCATCGCTATTGATTGACAACGCGGCCGTAAGTCTGCCTATCGATCTTATCAGAAAGCGCGAGGTAAAGTAGAAAATAAATACAGGGAAGGAGAGCGGAATGGCAGTTGTACCAGACTTGAGAACAAAGGCTGTCAGTTTCGATGACTATCGTGGATATGAAAATGGAAAAATCAATCAATCATATAAACACTGCCGGTACAAAAGTCCTTGGAGTTGTATCACACCTGGGAATAAGTTCTTTGGAATATGACACAAGACACAGACACGCTAGGTAAAACAGCTCTCACTTTTGCTTTCTAGTTTATTTCTTTCAATTTCTGACCAGTGTGAAGGAATTCACCTGTAAATATTTCTAGCGTCAGCAGCAAGATGACAACTTTACAGTATAAAGGATGGGAGGATGGTGTCATACATTTAGATGCGACGATCCGATGTCACGCGGATGATGCTGCTGAAATCTGAAATCCAATAAATCTTCTCGCCATCGCAGAGAGTATAAACATCCAGTTACATTCCGCAAACAAAAACAAATGATTTTGAGCGGCTTAAGAAGAGAGTTGATCGGATACTGTCGGAGATCGATAAATGTGAGGGTTAGGGCTTTCTAGGCAGTTTTTTTTTTTTTCAATTCACCAATTGTTTGATTACAAAAGTCGAACGGCTTCCGAGCAGTGTAGAGACAATCTGTGGAAAATTTCCGCTACACCATCTTTCTAGCCGAGTCTCTGGAACGCTGGTGATTCCGACAGAATTTTGCTTTTCTTAAATTTGGGACAGAGTACGAAATGCGGGGGAGCCGGTGCCCCGAGAGTCGGGTGGGTAGTAGTGGTTTACGTGAGACCTCGAGCGCAGGAGGCCTGGTCCAGTTGTGTACTTAACAAAGGTTACTGGTTGGCCGCCTATCAGTTCTAACCTGTCGCCAGTGACTGATTGCTCGCCCGCCTACCGGCGAGGTTTGAAACAGACTCCCTGTAGCAGAGACTCCGTAAATGTTGCAGAGCAATTCCTTGGGAAGGGTGGGGACGACTCGAGGAGATGGCAATTGAAAGATCTAACGGGTCGACTCCTGCGGCCGCTGATTTAGGTACGTGTGCGCGTACCTGGCTGCCGCTTTCTTTCTCTTGTTTACATGAGAGATAAGTTAGACCAGGCTGGCCCTCGGCGAAGAAATGTTCATATCCGCTTGTAAGAAAGGAACATAAAGGTGTATACCTCCACGGTGGTGATCGGGTGTAATATGGGAAGAGATCCGCTCGCGTGGGTTTTCGCAGAGCACCTTGATTTCCTCCCATATCTAAAAATGAAGAGTTATAGTAAGGGATTTCCGGGTACACGTGGTTCAGTCCCGCCGCACCTTGACGCTCGAAGAATCACCAACCGGAACTCGCTCGGCCACCAAGGCTGCTGATACCCCTCCCACCCACACACACACACACACACACACACACAAGCACCCGTCCCCCATTCTAGCTCCCTGCTGTGAGACGTCTTCAGACCCGGGAAGTCGGGGCAGGTTCGACAAAAAATAAATGTAGATAAAAAGAAAAATTAGGTGTTCAAAGAAATAGTGTCATTTGGAGTTTGAACTATTATTATTATTTACAAATGCCATTGGCGCGCGTAGAAAGAAGGTAGACGAAATTCGATTTGACAGACTCCCGGTAATCGGACCGTACGGTCTCTTTGACGCCGGCGGAAGACGTTGTCGATTGAGGATATCACCGTAGGATAACGAGGTTATCCCGTAAAACATCAACTATTTGAATGATACACGGCATCAGATATGCAGATTGGGTAGCTAATTCGTCTTATTAGTGCGGTTCGAATCTCATAATGACGAGACCACTGTCTAATTGTTCGTAAAACCTTCTTATATTCTAATTATTCAAACTAAGCTGCCATATTGATGATTAATAACGTAACTGAGATCGATGCCCTACAAAGCTGCAGTGAGAGAATTCAGTTTTCTAATGAGCGAAACACAAGTATGAAGCCATTAACAGAAAACAGGGCCCAAAACAGTGTACTTAGTGAGATATTTCACTTATTGCCTACCAGCTAAGACCCACGTGACTGATAGTCAACAGAAGATAAGCTCCCTTCATCTGATTGAAAGCATGCGACCGCCTTCACAGGCTCCACCGAGAATTATAATTTGTGAGGAAATGTTGCAGTTATGGCTGGATTTCATTCATTTTTGTCTTACTCGAGCATAGTGAGTGAATAATAGTGGCAAAGTAATTTGGTGCTCACATTTAATGGATGCAGTCCCACGCGAGAGGCCCGCTTGGAGAAACAGTGAAATTCACACAATGGTTCCATCTTGTACCACTGTTACGGATCACTCAGTTTGAATGCTAAATTTACCAATCAAAGACCATCGGATGTATGCAAGAAATAATTCAGTATTCTCATATCGATACTCGGGAAACCGCCATCCCACGTTTCTCTTCTGACTTGAGTAAAAACAGAACATAGAGGATAGCATCCTACAAATATGACACCCAGCCGAACGAACAGTGGGTGTGGTCAGAGGTGTGTCACACACCTCACCTCACTCGTCCCCTGGACTTGGTTTTCATTCAATCTCTGCCTGGAGAATGGGAAAAGGCATATTTAAAAGATATCTATTATTATTATTATTATTATTATTATTATTATTATTATTATTATTATTATTATTATTATTATTAAATACTGGTAAAAAATAGAACAGACATCTTAATTTCAGGACGGGACTTTTTTCGCGATGGTGACGTATCATGACATCTCACACCTAACGCGGAGTAACTGTAGAAACTAGAAAAAAGAAGAGCATCGGCGTCCGTCTCGACTGCAGGATCATGAAAGCACAAAATGACTAAAATCTCCTTAGAAGTGGCGCGTCTCTGGTTTCCTGTAGCTACGATGCCCTTTCTGCTTCTTTACTCGCGAAAAAGATTCTCACATTATAGAAATGTCGAACCCTCACCTAGAAAAAAAAAAAAAAAAAACACAAACCACAGCAGTCTTGCCACCTCCGGCTGCTGGCTCGGTTTACAGGTAATGGGAGGGTGAGCGAGTCTAGTCCAATTGAATCGCGCCTAAGGCTCTCTCGACCTTCAACCCACTTCCTTTCCTTCTTTCGTAGCCTCAGTCCGATGGGCGGAGACTTAACTCTAGACGCATGCGCAGAGATTGTTAGAAGCAAAGTAATCCGGGGACTATTGTCCTAAATGCATGAAAATCAATACTAGTGTCACATGACTTGATCAGCCAGCTAGTGAAGTGAATCGGTGCATCGTTCAGCCGCTTGAATAAAAGATCAGTCAGAGTATCAATAAATACATTATAAGATAGCTTGTAGGCCCCGTTAACCTGTTGATATCTGAAACACTTCTGTAGCAAAAACTTGACTTTATTTATTATAATTCATTAAAATGTCACGGGAAACTAGTCAGTTCCATTTTGGGAAAACATCCTCTTATAGCGACAGGTCTTTACGGCCTCGATGGTCGCTTGATCGGCGTCTAGGCTTCCTACATCATCCCAGTCTCCGCCTATTCTGTTTTTTTTTTTTTTTTTTTTGTCCCACTTCTAATTTAGTAGGTATCTTTCACCAGAGCAGCCGGAGGCATGGAGCCACTTCTGCCCGACTCGGGCGTCACGTTACAAACTCCCTTTTCCTGACCAGATGGCGATTTAGGTCCAGAAACAGCTCAACGGATTGATGGCGAGCGGGCAGCCATGGCAAGCAGACATGGCCTGCTGCTCGCGACGACACATAAGTAGAAAATTTTTTTTTTTTAATTTAAAAAAAAAAACCTTTTAAATGCATTTGGCTGCTGTTTATTTGATCTTCTCAAACTAATTGCGGACGGTGAGCAGAGGAAGAGACAGAGCCCAGCCTGCCCACTGAAACTTCTGCGTTCGCCAGCAGCTACGAGCACCAGAGGATTGGCGGATGCAAGGCCAAATGGGACTCTGTAAAAAAAAAAAAAAGTACGTTAAATTCCTACAGGATTTTGATTAAAAATCAACGCAAGATGTGTTACATGCGGATCATCTTCTTTTCTTGCCTAACAGAGGTGCTTCTAAGTATTAAAGTTCCAGCCATGAGTAAGAATGAGAGAGAGAAAGGAAAGACGTTATCAAGGCTCTGCACTGAGACCGATAACGTTACCATTTTCCGGTCTCCCATCCACTCCAGAATGCTGATCCACAAGATAAATTTTAACATTTCGCACCAGAAACAACCGCTATGTGAGCTGTATCGAAGTACAGGATTCCCGAGAATCGTTTCACCTTTTTGTTTTAAACTTTAATGTTGGAAAGCAAATAAAAAGAATGAAATGGCTACTCATTCGAAATTCATAATATAACTAAACAAAGGGATCATCATTTCCGCTGTCCATACACCAAGATATTCTTATTCTTTACAGTGATATGGCAGGCAAGTTTACAAATCGTGAATTCCTTTGTCTTTTATTTCACCGGACAGCAGAGGGGCAAGGGTTAAGATGTATCTAGTTATAGAGGACGAAATAAATGTGCTAAGGCTCCAGATAGTGCGAGTCGACATAATCCGGTTGTTACTGTGATATTTATGGGGATACATCAGCCCATTAGTGAGACTCGGCTTAGAGATCCGCTATAGAGCATCTCAGCACATGAACACAAAAGGTAAAACCGGTATATCAGGAAAAACAAAGGATCAGAATTTTTCCACGATGTGCCAGCCATGCTTTGTTCATTTGTGTTGAGACAGAATCGATTCCAAGCGTCGCATTTAAAGTCAAATAGATTTTTAAAAAGGGTGACACCGATTAAACGTTTTTTTTTCATTTTAGAATGATAGATTCATCTGCTTGGTGACTGCTAGTTAGAAGGGACACTTTGTGTTTTTCTCTAGAAATACATTAATGACCATTTCTTAAAATTGCTAACTGATATTCGAGAAGGTTTTGGCTGATTTGGAGGGCATTTCCAATGGCAGCATCCGCGGCTCAAACGCAGTATTATGAGGAATCTGCATTTATTCCCAATCAGGTACGTAGACTCCATTCTGCATTAATACGGTTATGTTTGTAGTACAAATAAATATCGTTTATAATTTTAGATAGGTTATTAGAAAACTAGCTTCTTAATACCACAAAGATTTCTCTTCCAGACTACCATCATACTGGACGTATGGACGTGTAGTGACATAATCATGAAGAATATGGGCATCAGATCTTTGTAGCCAAGTCGGTAGTGAATGGCTTAGAACAATAATATTTGACAAAATCCACAATAAATGTATCTGTCATTGACCTGTGACAACTCCGGGTGGCCTATAACAGGTAACTGATAGATATCGCGGAATTCGCCTATGTTCGACTCGGCTATACTACCTAACCACAGACGTATAATACATGCATCTCCACAAGTGAAATCTACGAATTTTTTATTCTTTCACCGGAAAGTTTTTATTCACCTTCAGTACTTTGTGGTTTATTGAATATCCTAACCTGATATTAGAATTATAAACATTTCAATATGGTAAAAGACAATTCATGCAAATTTTCATAAAAATTTCATTGTCAACTTACAAAATAAGCTGCTGTCGCAGGTGTATTATAGAACAAATCTATTAATGGGAGAATTAATAGAATAAGTTAGTAAATTTGTTTTGGTTTATTATTTTTTTCCAGTCAATGTTGTTGTTGTTGTCAATCTACTGCTGGAGGCATTTTTAAAATTGAAACAAAAAATAAAACAACGGATCACGACAGAGATGAATCGCCTGCTGTTGACGTTAATTCGGTTGATGTGTTGTTGTTGGAATAAGAAATTGAATAAATCAGTCATCCACATTTAATGAACTCCGTCTGTTGTTGGTCGCCTTTAGTTTCCGAAGATGGCGGGTAGGGAGGCAGACTCTCTGCTCATCTCCTCTATCTAGATTCGGTGGCACCGTTTTTGTTTTAGAAAGTCATTCTTCCAGCCTGGACACTGCACTAAAACGTACGGGACGAGTCCGGAACCCCGCCACGGATTATTCCACACCGAGAGATTTCCAGGAATCGTGTATATGGGAATTTCTAAAAGTAAGCAACCGAAAACGAGCCGCGTGCAAGCTGAAGCAGGTCAGGTTTTCTCGTCTGTCGATAGACACAGCGCCCCTTCCACTGAAGAGTGAAACGGTTACCGTCGGGACAGGTAATTATGGTCACCCGGCTGACGCTGACGCTGATTTGATCGTATTATCTGCCTGGTCCAGGGATTTAAGCTGATGCGGGTAGACCTCGTTCTGGCATCATAGCCACATAAGCCCCCAAACCTCTTGTGTCATGTAACCCTGACCAGTGGCCAGAGCATCTCATTATTCAGGGCCACGCGGCAAAACAAGCGAAATATGTTAAGTAGGTAATTCCAGGTTTCTTATTGAAATACGGTACGTAAGGAAATACACCCTTTCCCTGCCAGAAATATATAGGTTGTTTGTTGTTTTTTTAAAAATTACACAACTTAGAGCCAGAAATAGTGAAAATTCGATCGTTTGAAGGAACAGGAAAATGAAGTAAACAACTTTTTTCAGAATCCCCTCTATACATTCAGGTTTAAAATATTCTTGTTTAGGAAAGATATAAAAGTTCCGAAATCGTTGTCTTAAAAAATAAAGGATAAAAAACAGGGAGCGCGATCTCGTCTGAATAGCGGCCCAAACTAAAGTTTTTCACTCGAAAAAGACTAATAAGAAATTACTCATCATCTTCAAGTTTAGATTATCTTAAATTCTTGTTGTTTATTTAATTCAGTTTTATTCGTAAAACTCTTAGTAGGCGAGCCTAACTGCCAGCTTCCTGACATTTCTCTGTTAGCAGTCCTGCCCCTGGGGACGAAGAACGGCTCTCTCGCCGCCTCCTTACAGACAGACAGCCAAACGAGTCCCGCCAAGAATAGATATTTTATTCGGCATCAACAGAGGTGGACGAAGAACGGCTCTCTCGCCGCCTCCTTACAGACAGACAACCAAACGAGTCCCGCCAAGAATAGATATTTTATTCGGCATCAACAGAGGTGGACGAAGAACGGCTCTCTCGCCGCCTCCTTACAGACAGACAGCCAAACGAGTCCCGCTCAGAATAGATATTTTATTCGGCATCAACAGAGGTGGACGAAGAACGGCTCTCTCGCCTCCCTCCTTACAGACAGACAACCAAACGAGTCCCGCCAAGAATAGATATTTTATTCGGCATCAACAGAGGTGGACGAAGAACGGCTCTCTCGCCGCCTCCTTACAGACAGGACAGCCAAACGAGTCCCGCCAAGAATAGCTATTTTATTCGGCATCAACAGAGGTGGCGAAAAACGGCTCTCTCGCCGCCTCCTTACAGACAGCCAGCCAAACGAGTCCGCTCAGAATAGATATTTTATTCGGCATCAACAGAGATGGTGCACGTTTTGTATTGTGCTAACCGACGATTGTTTACTGCAGACAGCGAGGTGCGATCTGGCTAAGCAGAAACGTGTACATATCGATTTGTTAATGGTATTTAAGCTCAGATAAACATTGCCACACTTTGTTACATAGACGGCCAGGCTAACAAGTCAAAAGAACAACGGACATGTTAACCGGTGTCGTCGGCAGAGAAGCAACTCCAGCCGGACGGACCGTAACACGTGCTAACAATAAAAGGGACACGTGCAGTTTCTTCTGCGCCCGGATATCAGAGTGGAGCGAACTTCCGCAGTTATATCAAAACACAAACAGGACCTAAGATGATCGGGAAGGGAGTAGTAGTAGTATAGTGGAATCAGTGTAAGCGACTTGACCGACTGGAGGATATAAACTTAGTGTTCATTTGCACTGGTTACCAAAACTCTTCGATAAAGTCAAGGAGTTTTGCGAAAAAAAACCATTCAAAATACAAAACTAAAGTAATTAATTGATTTTCTTTAATCACCCATAATCCGGGTGCCAACTGGTGTATAACAGAAGGCAGGAATCTTTTAGCTTTAAAGGTCATCGCCCTCCCCCCCCCAAAAATCAGATCAGGTCCACAAATCTCTTAACTTAAGAAAACGTTACATTTTGCAATCCTGTTAATGTTTTCAAACACCAACAAACCCTACTTTCTAAACCGACAAAATATCATTATCGAGTGCACGGGGGATCTTCAATCGTCGCGTGGTCCTCAGAGAGAAGCGATTCCGACAGTTTCTTGAAGAGACATTTTTGGCCGTCCCCTCGTCTGTAAGAGATTTTATATCCATCACTGAACTCGCTTCCTTCCTAAAAATAGGTTGTCGGACAGTGGATTCTTGATGTGATGCGCTCTAAACCTTCCTTCAATTCCGCGAACCACAAGATACAGTTAACAGTAGGTCTGAGGAGGAAACTGTAAGTGCGCGACTTTCCGATACATTGTTATTATTCTCTCCCTTAGCTACATTGCCGTCAAACTTTGAGATCCCTAAAAAATTCACCTTGTATAGCTACAGCGACGTCATCGTTACTCTCCACCTAAAGGGTGTTGCAATAGTCGGGATCAATTTCAAATCTGAGGTCAGCAGAATGTCTTCGTTCTTCATGCCAAGGCACCAGATATAGGTGGATCTCAGGAAGACCGTTTCCAAAATGCAAATGCCCAGGCACCTTGTCCTAGCATAAGAAAAGTTACACCGATTTGAAAATGATGAAAAATTGACGACGAGTACTGCAAAAACGCCTATCTTTCAAGATGGTCTGAACACTTTGGGAACTGCTTGTCTTTAAATGCTAGCGTTTTGCTCAATTCGTGAGTTAGAAGATTCTTGAAATTTCTATTTTTCTTTTTTCGTTACATCTAATTCCCTTGGTGAAGGACGAACACAATCGGCTGGAGCTAATGTCGTCGGATTGCTTGCCGTCTCGGTTTGTTATTATCAGAAGAAAGCGTCTTCCGGCTTTCACCTTTTAGCCTGCTGACGGCTCTGTTTCAAAGCCTGTATGCGTAGAGTAATTGCCGGATTCTCAAACCAGATATTACAAACTAAGGAGTAATCTACCCTCCCAGCAGGTATAGTTAGGAAATTAAGGCCCGGAAATATTTATTTACTTTCTTTTTAGAGTGAAACTGCATCAAAGTAGCAAAGGAATTCTTTTCTGAAAATTGGAGCGAGGATCAGGTACACGAAAAAGTTAATAGAAAAACCAATGTACATGAAAGTGCGCAAAACATCTCTCGCAATGATCCTGTTAAGGTAGCTTATGCTATTTTCGTTATAAGAGGGTTTACTCATATAAATGGAAAGAAATTTGTAGGCAGTTATTGGTGACTCATAACGAGGAATGCGACGTTTAGCGTGACGATCAGTTTTACGTTTTCCATCGTTTCGGCTTCGGCCATATTTGTCGTCCCTGTTTTCCTTTTACAAAAAATGACCGCCGTGGCGATCATCAAGACAAGGATGGGAACAAAGGAGAAGGCAAAAAAGTCGATCACGGGCAGCAGCTGAAGTACATACATCGCATAAGTTTCTTTCTTCACAATGGTACAACGCCACTCCGTCGTGTTCTTGCTGTTGACAAAGGAAGTTACCTCGTAGCCGAAGAGCCAGTGGATGTGGTAGACGACGGTTAAGAGCAGGAGGACAAACAGCGTCACTGCAGGAGACCTTCTTGACCGGGAATTCAACAGAGAAGGAAACACAATAGACAGGAGTCTGTTCATCGTGATGAACACCAGCAGCCAGGAAAAATGGCTTTTTGAAACGTTCAAACACCATCTTAATGCCTTACAAGTGAATGTTGTTGTGTCTGTCCATATTGCAAACATTCCTAGTAAATTTGTCAGGAGGTCGGCGTAAAGATAAACCGTCTCACTGATGGCCAGAGGTATCAAGTAGATGGCTACCCGATGTCGCTTCATCTTCGTTCGGCTCATCACCAGGACGATAAGAAGGTTACCCACCGTGCCAACTGTGAGAATCACCGGTGCTAAATACTTCCACAAATATGATATGATATTAAACCTTAGCATCACCGCTTCGTATAGGCTCATCGCGTCTTTTGTACGGCTGATTCACTTCGTGCTGTCTGAATTTCTTATCGTGTGAACTCTGAAAGATGTATAAATAAATGAACAACCAGGTAAATTATCTCGCAAAAGTACAAACATTCACTCGGTTTCTTACCCGTAGAAGACGGACAGCAAATTCTGTGTCTGAAGGATTTCACCTTCTCAGCCTATTTTGTTGCGCATTCACAGCAGCGAAACGTCATTGGCTGAACTAGCGACGGCCGTCTATGTGCTCACTCTTGAGATAGCTCGGCGCCAATTTGATAATTCTTCATGCTGTCGCCGCTCTTCTTACAAGTTTCGTTCAGAGATCTGTAGATGTTTGCATGCGAATGGGTTTTTAACTAAAGGTAGCAGCGGTCCTACTTCCGGGTAGTTCAGCCAGAGCCCGGACTATGGAACGAACGTCCAGGTGACCGCCAGAATGGGCCACACGCACAGGCCTTAGTATTCTTCCATATTCAACCCTTTACACGACGGATTGGGCGGAAACTGTCTCTAATGCTAACAGCAGATTCTCTGCAGGACTTCACTCGCACCTTTTTATAATCATAGCTTCCCCGAAACCGTGTTGTAGACAGCTTTCAGTGACAAAACGGGGTAGATTTTAATGGTTCATTGAACATCTATCTTCTATTTTTTAATATAGATGAATAGAATCGTCACCAACTGGCCAAAGTTAAATGCGAACTATATTTCGTTAAGGAATGCTTTAAAGGTCTTGAAGTAACGTGCACACACACAGAAAGATGGCTTTTCGGTTAACCCTCTTATTGCCTGTTTATTGCATTGGTTGGTTGTCCGTTACTCCGCAGAAATAAAGGTCTAGAGATTTCTTCATAAGGACAGAAAACAGATTTACCTGTGTATAGCATTCGAATCTGTTTCCAACACCAATCATATCTTTGCTTTAGATATTGGATTTCAATGACGCCATGCATCTTTGTATTGTTTCCGATCACGCGCGCCCAGAAGCGCCCCTATTCACGGGTATAAAGAGTCAGTGAAGCGAGACGTTTGGAACATGTCGCTGTAAAAGTCACACAGTAAATCTTTCATCCGTGAGCAAAAAGTAAAAACGGGACCACTCCCAAATCTAGTTGCTTTTGTTTATGTTTATGTTTATCTGTACTAATCGCTTTTTTGAAAAAAAAAAAAAAAGCAAAATAGAAAAGATTATTAAAATTTTGTAGTACAACTTTTATTTAATACTGAGATGTTTTATAGCCGATCTCTAATCTCTGCATACAGGAGGAGTACGTCACAGACTGAGCCTCATTTTACCTCTTGATGCGGCTTTCTATTGTCACCGTTAATGTCGTTGAGGCTGCGCTCACCTGAAAGTTAGCTTTGTCAAACTGTATGCCATCAAGCAAAGATGTCGCCTTTAGCAGATATTTATTCAGCTTCGAAGTATTTTATTAGTAACCACAAAGCAAACAGAAATATACAATACCCTGCCATAATAATGCATTTTCTGTATTGTTACAATTATCTTGGTTTGTTTCGGAACCGCCAACTAGAGACGAGAAAATAGAGTAAAATTCTTTGTTATACTTGGTCGAGCCACCTTTTGCAGCGCCAAGAACATCTGACTGTTTGGCATTCAATCAACGGGATTTTGGATCGTAGACTGTCCCAACTTTTCCTATATCTGTGAGAGGATATCACATCGGGGAAACAAGCATGGGTTTTCTCATTGACAATCGGGTGTTCTCAAAGTTGTTCGAGTAGATTCATACCAGGGCTCTGTGGTGCCATTTTGTTGTTGTACTGCGGTACTCATTTCGGTTCCTCATCATGCAAGGCTAAAACATTTAGCGATCCACTTACAGCTGTTTTTTTTTTTAATTAAATGATTTATTTCTTCTTATTATTATTATTGTTGTTGTTGTTATTGTCAATATTGTTGCTTAAAATACCTATAATTAATAAAGAAAGGATAACTAGCTGGAGTGTTGGCCCCTTTTCTACCGCGCATAATCATTATTATACATTGATAACAGCAGGAAGACCGTCCAAGGTGAGCTAAATCTCTGCAGCCTCGATTCTCTATGGTCCAATTACATCGCTGTCGTTGCTCCGGATTCGTGATGTTGGTTGCCTGGGAAATACTTTGCGGCCTCTTCCCGATCTCGATTTATTTGAACAATCACCTTTTTTTTTATGAAATCCAGATTTTACTTCCTTTAATATTTCTGATATAAATCTCTCGTATTCGTTCTGGACATTTTCGAATACCGTCAGGTGACATAGTAGTAAAATAGCGCAGAATTTGGTTATTAATTATACGAAAGCTAGAGACGACAGCCGGCGTCCGTGCCACACACGTGATCCTGGTTTAACTGTCAGTGTTGTTTTGAGAAACCCTGGTTCGGTTTTTATTGAAGTTTTCATATGGACAATAACTGTTACCGACACTTTACATAAATTCGAGTTGATCTGTCCATTTTCAACATTTATACATATGCACAGAAAACGTGGGAATCAACAAAAATTGTAGGTAATATTTTACTGCAATAATTACACAATATTACAAAGGGCAAAACAGAAAACCAACAGCAGACTGCGGACACACTGCCTACACTATCTGTCTACCAGCAAAAACAAAATAGTTTTCATATTTATTCTAAACATTATTTATTTACTTATTTATTTATTCAGACAGCACGAAGTGAACCAGCCGTACAAAAGACGCGATGAGCCCATACGAAGCGGGTGATGCTAAGGTTTAATATCAATATCATATTTTGTGGAAGTATATTAGCACCGGTGATTCTCACAGTTGGCACGGTGGGTAACCCTTATCGTCCTGGTGATGAGCCGAACGAAGATGAAGCGACATCGGGTAGCCTCTACTTGATACCTCTGGCCATCAGTGAGACGGTTTATCTTTACGCCGACCTCTGACAAATTTACTAGGAATGTTTGCAATATGGACAGACACAACAACATTCACTTGTAAGGCATTAAGATGGTGTTTGAACGTTTCAAAAAGCCATTTTTCCTGGCTGCTGGTGTTCATCACGATGAACAGACTCCTGTCTATTGTGTTTCCTTCTCTGTTGAATTCCCGGTCAAGGTCTCCTGCAGTGACGCTGTTTGTCCTCCTGCTCTTAACCGTCGTCTACCACATCCACTGGCTCTTCGGCTACGAGGTAACTTCCTTTGTCAACAGCAAGAACACGACGGAGTGGCGTTGTACCATTGTGAAGAAAAAAACTTATGCGATGTATGTACTTCAGCTGCTGCCCATGATCGACTTTTTTGCCTTCTCCTTTGTTCCCATCCTTGTCTTGATGATCGCCACGGCGGTCATTTTTTGTAAAAGGAAAACAGGGACGACAAATATGGCCGAAGCCGAAACGATGGAAAACGTAAAATTGATCGTCACGCTAAACGTCGCATTCCTCGTTATGAAGTCACCAATAACTGCCTACAAATTTCTTTCCATTTATATGAGTAAACCCTCTTATAACGAAAATAGCATAAGCTACCTTAACAGGATCATTGCGAGAGATGTTTTGCGCACTTTCATGTACATTGGTTGTTCTATTAACTTTTTCGTGTACCTGATCCTCGCTCCAATTTTCAGAAAAGAATTCCTTGCTACTTTGATGCAGTTCACTCTAAAAAGAAAGTAAATAAATATTTCCGGGCCTTAATTTCCTAACTATACCTGCTGGGAGGGTAGATTACTCCTTAGTTTGTAAATATCTGGTTTGAGAAATCCGGCAATTACTCTACGCCATACAGGCTTTGAAACAGAGCCGTCAGCAGGCTAAAAGGTGAAAGCCGGAAGACGCTTTCTTCTGATAATAAACAACCGAGACGGCAAGCAATCCGACGACATTAGCTCCAGCCGATTGTGTTCGTCCTTCACCAAGGGAATTAGATGTAACGAAAAAAGAAAAATAGAAATTTCAAGAATCTTCTAACTCACGAATTGAGCAAAAGCTAGCATTTAAAGACAAGCAGTTCCCAAAGTGTTCAGGCCATCTTGAAAAGATAGGCGTTTTTGCAGTACTCGTCGTCAATTTTTCATCATTTTCAAGGTGTAACTTTTCTTATGCTAGGACAAGGTGCCTGGGCATTTGCATTTTGGAAACGGTCTTCCTGAGATCCACCTATATCTGGTGCCTTGGCATGAAGAACGAAGACATTCTGCCGACCTCAGATTTGAAATTGATCCCGACTATTGCAGCACCCTTTAGGTGGAGAGTAACGATGACTTCGCTGTAGCTATACAAGGTGAACTTTTTTAGGGATCTCAAAGTTTGACGGCAATGTAGCTAAGGGAGAGAATAAATAACAATGTATCGGAAAGTCGCGCGCTTACAGTTTCCTCAGACCTACTGTTAACTGTATCTTGTGGTTCGCGGAATTGAAGGAAGGTTTAGAGCGCATCACATCAAGAATCCACTGTCCGACACCTATTTTAGGAAGGAAGCGAGTTCAGTGATGGATATAAAATCTCTTACAGACGAGGGGACGGCCCAGAAATGTCTCTTCAAGAAACTGTCGGAATCGCTTCTCTCTGAGGACCACGCGACGATTGAAGATCCCCCGTGCACTCGATAATGATATTTTGTCGGTTTAGAAAGTAGGTTTGTTGGTGTTTGAAACATTAACAGGATTGCAAATGTAACGTTTTCTTAAGTTAAGAGATTTGTGGACCTGATCTGATTTTTGGGCGAGTGAACCTTTAAAGCTAAAAGATTCCTGCCTTCTGTTATACACCAGTTGCACCCGGATTATGGTGATTAAAGAAAACCAATTAATTACTTAGTTTGTATTTGAATGGTTTTTTCGCAAAACTCCTTGACTTTATCGAAGAGTTTTGGTAACCAGTGCAAATGAACACTAAGTTTATATCCTCCAGTCGGTCAAGTCGCTACACTGATTCCACTATACTACTACTCCCTTCCCGATCATCTTAGGTCTTGTTTGTGTTGATATAACTGCGGAAGTTCGCTCCACTCTGATATCCGGGCGCAGAAGAAACTGCACGTGTCCCTTTTATTGTTAGCACGTGTACGGTCCGTCCGGCTGGAGTTGCTTCTCTGCCGACGACACCGGTTAACATGTCCGTTGTCTTTGACTTGTTAGCCTGTCCGTCTATGTAACAAAGTGTGGCAATGTTTATCTGCTTAAATACCATTAACAAATCGGATATGTACACGTTCTGCTTAGCCGGATCGCACCTCGCTGTCTGCAGTAAACAATCGTCGGTTAGCACAATACAAAACGTGCACCATCTCTGTTGATGCCGAATAAAATATCTATTCTGGGCGGGACTCGTTTGGCTGTCTGTCTGTAAGGAGGCGGCGAGAGAGCCGTTCTTCGTCCACCTCTGTTGATGCCGAATAAAATATCTATTCTTGGCGGCACTCGTTTGGCTGTCTGTCTGTAAGGAGGCGGCGAGAGAGCCGTTCTTCGTCCACCTCTGTTGATGCCGAATAAAATATCTATTCTGAGCGGCACTCGTTTGGCTGTCTGTCTGTAAGGAGGCGGCGAGAGAGCCGTTCTTCGTCCACCTCTGTTGATGCCGAATAAAATATCTATTCTGGGCGGGACTCGTTTGGTTGTCTGTCTGTAAGGAGGCGGCGAGAGAGCCGTTCTTCGTCCACCTCTGTTGATGCCGAATAAAATATCTATTCTGAGCGGGACTCGTTTGGTTGTCTGTCTGTAAGGAGGCGGCGAGAGAGCCGTTCTTCGTCCCCAGGGGCAGGACTGCTAACAGAGAAATGTCAGGAAGCTGGCAGTTAGGCTCACCTACTAAGAGTTTTACGAATAAAACTGAATTAAATAAACAACAAGAATTTAAGATAATCTAAACTTGAAGATGATGAGATATTTCTTATTAGTCTTTTTCGAGTGAAAACTTTAGTTTGGGCCGCTATTCAGACGAGATCGCGCTCCCTGTTTTATCCTTTATTTTTTAAGACAACGATTTCGGAACTTTTATCTTTCCTAAACAAGAATATTTTAAACCTGAATGTATAGCGGGGATCTGAAAAAAGTTGTTTACTTCATTTTCCTGTTCCTTCAAACGATCGAATTTTCACTGTTTCTGGCTCTAAGTTGTGTAATTAAAAAAAAAAAAAACAACAAACAACCTATATATTTCTGGCAGGGAAAGGGTGTATTTCCTTACGTACCGTATTTCAATAAGAGACCTAGAATTACCTACTTAACATATTTCGCTTGTTTTGCCGCGTGGCCCTGAATAATGAGATGCTCTGGCCACTGGTCAGGGTTACATGACACAAGAGGTTTGGGGGCTTATGTGGCTATGATGCCAGAACGAGGTCTACCCGCATCAGCTTAAATCCCTGGACAAGGCAGATAATACGATCAAATCAGCGTCAGCGTCAGCCGGGTGACCATAATTACCTGTCCCGACGGTAACCGTTTCACTCTTCAGTGGAAGGGGCGCTGTATCTATCGACAGACGAGAAAACCTGACCTGCTTCAGCTTGCACGCGGCTCGTTTTCGGTTGCTTACTTTTAGAAATTCCCATATACACGATTCCTGGAAATCTCTCGGTGTGGAATAATCCGTGGCGGGGTTCCGGACTCGTCCCGTACGTTTTAGTGCAGTGTCCAGGCTGGAAGAATGACTTTCTAAAACAAAAACGGTGCCACCGAATCTAGGATAGAGGAGATGAGCAGAGAGTCTGCCTCCCTACCCGCCATCTTCGGAAACTAAAGGCGACCAACAACAGACGGAGTTCATTAAATGTGGATGACTGATTTATTCAATTTCTTATTCCAACAACAACACATCAACCGAATTAACGTCAACACCAGGCGATTCATCTCTGTCGTGATCCGTTGTTTTATTTTTTGTTTCAATCTTAAAAATGCCTCCAGCAGTAGATTAAAAATATTAATTTTGTTTTTTACAACCTCCGTTGTAATCGAAATTAACTCGTAATGGTTTGAAAGTAATTTCAACTTTGTAGTCGAAAGGAAGATATTAGATTTGTGGACAAATGGTTTATACAAAATCATTGCCAAACAAAACATCAACAGATATTTTAACGATGGCCTTAAACAAAGCGCAGAATTAAATCCAAAGAAATAAACTTACGTGAATAAATTATGGGAAGAATTCCGAACATCACTGTACAAAGCTGCTGTCAGTGTTTTCAATGTAATGCTGTCGATTGGTTAAACGAGACGGACAGCGAACCAGACGTTGAAAGCTTCGTTATGTCCAGAGATCTAAAATACTTAAGTAAATAATCATGCATCCTCTGTTCAAGTTTAAAATCCGAAAACTTCTGTTAGATTCTAAAATTGTAGAACCTTTATTGAAGTTCAAAATCCTGGAACATTTGCTCAAGTTTAAAGTTTTTAAATGAAATCTTGAAAATCTGCAAATCATAAAATATTTGTAAGGTTAAAAATATTAAAACATGTACAAGCAGTTAACGTTCGCAGTAGGACGGTAGAAGTGGTTTGCCACGAAAGACCCAGTAAATTGCAATTACACAAACTTGCTACTTGTTTATGCGATTGCATATAAAGTAAAAGAAATCTACAAAGAGCCACTGCTGTTCAATGAATAAACGACCGAGGAATGTTGTACCGGTTCAACTTGGCGCATTTCTAACTCCCTTTGACTGAGTTTGATGACCTATTATCAATGTATAATAATGATTATGCATGGTAGAAAAGGGGCCAACACTCCAGCTAGTTATCCTTTCTTTATTAATTATAGGTATTTCAAGCAACAATATTGACAACAACAACAACAACAACAAGAAGAATAAGAAATAAATCATTTAATTTAAAAAAAAAAACAGCTGTAAGTGGATCGCTAAATGTTTTAGCCTTGCATGATGAGGACTCGAAATGAGTACCGCAGTACAACAACAACAATGGCACCACAGAGCCCTGGTATGAATCTACTCGAACAACTTTGAGAACACCCGGATTGTCAATGAGAAAACCCATGCTTGTTTCCCCGATGTGATATCACTCTCACAGATATAGGAAATGTTGGGGCAGTCTACGATCCAAAATCCCGTTGATTGAATGCCAAACAGGTCAGATGTTCTTGGTGCCGCAAAAGGTGGCTCGACCAAGTAATAACAAAGAATTTTACTCTATTTCTCGTCTCTAGTTGGCGGTTTCCGAAACAAACCAAGATATTGTAACAATACAGAAATGCATTATTATGGCAGGGTATTGTATATTTCTGTTTGCTTGTGGTTACTAATAAAATACTTCGAAGCTGAATAAATATCTGCTAAAGGCGACATCTTTTGCTTGATGGCATACAGTTTGACAAAGCTAACTTTCAGGTGAGCGCAGCCTCAACGACATTAACGGTGATAATTAGAAAGCCGCATCAAGAGGTAAAATGAGGCTCAGTCTCTGACGTACTCCTCCTGTATGCAGAGATTAGAGATCGGCTATAAAACATCTCAGTATTAACATAAAAGTTGTACTACAAGAATTTTATAATCTTTTCTATTTTGCTTTTTTTTTTTTTTTCAAAAAGCGATTAGTACAGATAAACATAAACATAAACAAAGCAACTAGATTTGGGGAGTGTCCCCGTTTTACTTTTTGCTCACGGATGAAAGATTTAACTGTGTGACTTTTACAGCGACATGTTCCAAACGTCTCGCTTCACTGACTCTTTATACCCGTGAATAGGGGCGCTTCTGGGCGCGCGTGATCGGAACAATACAAAGATGCATGGCGTCATTGAATCCAATATCTAAAGCAAAGATATGATTGGTGTTGGAAACAGATTCGAATGCTATACACAGGTAAATCTGTTTTCTGTCCTTATAAAGAAATCTCTAGACCTTTATTTCTGCGGAGTAACGGACAATCAACCAATGCAATAAACAGGCAATAAGAGGGTTAACCGAAAAGCCATCTTTCTGTGTGTGTGCACGTTACTTCAAGACCTTTAAAGCATTTCTTGACGAAATATAGTTCGCATTTAACTTTGGCCAGTTGGTGACGATTCTATTCATCTATATTAAAAAATAGAAGATAGATGTTCAATGAACCATTAAAATCTACCCCGTTATTGTCACTGAAAGCTGTCTACACGGTTTTCGGGAGAGCTATGATATAAAAAAGGTGCGAGTGAAGTCCTGCAGAGAATCTGCTGTTAGCATTAGAGACAGTTTCCGCCCAATCCGTCGTTAAAGGGTTGAATATGGAAGAATACTAAGGCCTGTGCGTGTGGCCCATTCTGGCGGTCACCTGGACGTTCGTTCCATAGTCCGGGCTCTGGCTGAACTACCCGGAAGTAGGACCGCTGCTACCTTTAGTTAAAAACCCATTCGCATGCAAACATCTACAGATCTCTGAACGAAACTTGTTAAGAAGGCGGCGACAGCATGAAGAATTATCAAATTGGCGCCGAGCTATCTCAAGAGTGAGCAGCCATAGACGGCCGTCGCTAGTTCCAGCCAATGACGTTTCGCTGCTGTGAATGCGCAACATAAATAGGCTGAGAAGGTGAAATCCTTCAGACACAGAATTTGCCGTCCGTCTTCTACGGGTAAGAAACGCGAGTGAATGTTTGTACTTTTGCGATAATTTACCTGGTTGTTCATTTATTTATACATCTTATCAGAGTTCACACGATAAGAAATTCAGACAGCACGAAGTGAATCAGCCGTACAAAAGACGCGATGAGCCTATACGAAGCGGTGATGCTAAGATATAATATCATATCATATTTGTGGAAGTATTTAGCACCGGTGATTCTCACAGTTGGCACGGTGGGTAACCTTCTTATCGTCCTGGTGATGAGCCGAACGAAGATGAAGCGACATCGGGTAGCCATCTACTTGATACCTCTGGCCATCAGTGAGACGGTTTATCTTTACGCCGACCTCCTGACAAACACGCTGCTAGTATTCAATATTTTTTTAAACCGAACGAAGATAACCTGTAAGTTATATATGTGGAGCATTTGCATTTCCAAGAGTTACTTTTGCTGGCTTCCAACCATCATCTCACTTGAAGAAATATTTAATGTTTTTTCTGTTCCACCCTGACGAAATGCGCATCAAAGAGGTTCCCTGCTCTCAAGGTAATTGCGCCCCTGGCTCTCATTGTTGCTTTCCACAGTCATTTTCTCTACGGAAGCAGTCTGAATTTCTACGTCGATAGCCGTAACTTCACTCACTGGTCGTGCGGATTTGTACCCAATGAAGCCTACCAGAATTTCCTGCTGAATTCCTGGACCTTCATTGATTCGTGCATCTCCTCCTTTCTCCCCTTCTTCATCCTGCTGATCGCTAGTGGCGTTATCTTTTGGAAAAGGAAAATATTCAATGCAAAAGGGAACATGGCGAATGCAAGACTGTTTATTACACTGAATGTTGCGTTCTTCCTCACTAAGATGCCCGTTCGCTTTTTCTTAATTAACTACAAAGGTGAAAAGATTTCGTACCAACGAGATCCTCTCGGTTTCTACAACGAAAAATTGATTTCCACTGCCTTGTACATGCTGGTATACTTAGGTTGTTCTATCAACTTTATCCTTTACCTGATCAGCACTCCGCTGATCAGAAAGGAATTTTTTTGTATTTTTTCTAAAACCAAATATAATCAGCGTTCAATCGCATCATCAGCAGTGTCTAACTAATTTCGATTTTAAAATTGCCATCACTCTTAATTGGTAACAATGCACAAATGTATAAGTGTATATCATAGGAAGTACTTCATGAATTTATGCATCGATGACATTTACATGTTAAAAACGTTTTCCTAAAAAGAAAAGGAGATTACAATTGTTTGTTTTCAAATTTTAGTGAAGCCTCGGTTCAGCGTGATGACTGCTGGATTCATCGGATTATCGGATTAGAGTCAATGGTCCACGCCCATGTCGGGTGAATAGAAATATATTCTCACTACCAATAAGCAAGGCCACAAACATTAGCCGATGGTATACAAAAAAAAAGAAAGCAAGATCTTATAGTCACGCACAGTCAAGTTCGAGAATTTTTTCGACTGATAATTCTTTGTTTAGTGCAAAAAATACACTGTACGCGGCGCTTGAGAGATCTGACTAAAGATGCCTGTCGTTACAAGATCCGAATACGTTACCATTATCTGGATAAATAAAACCATACTGTTTCTGTGGAAGTTTGTGTGCCCCGGAATACTGTTGGTGGGTACAGTGGCCAACCTGCTCACTGTGGTGCTGATGAGGAGAAAGAACATGAGACGACTTCCCGTCGCCAACTTTCTGGTAGCCCTCGCCATCAGCGACACGGTCACCCTGTACACCAACCTCTTGAGAAACTGGTTCATGATGTCGTTGCACATCTTCATCGACAGAACCCGAATCACTTGCAAATTAATTTTCTGGGTGATGAAAATCGCCAGGAACTATTCTATCTGGCTGATCGTGGTCATCACCGTGGACAGATTACTGTCAATTTTTTTCCCCATGTTTTCCAAGTCAAATTCGAGGATGTCCAACGTTCTCAAGCTGTTCGTGCCCCTGGGCCTCATCATGGCCATCTACAGCCACGTCCTGTACGGCTTTACCTACTTCGTCTATGTCGACAACAGAAACGTAACCCGCTCCGCCTGTCAGCCCATATACAGAAGTTACTCGAATTTCCTGTACATCCAGTGGCCGCTAATAGAGTTCTTAGTCTCCTCTTTACTGCCCTTCGCACTCGTCCTGACTTCCAACGTCGCCATTATTTGGAAACTGAAAACCAGGAGGAGGAAAAACCTCACAGAAGGACAGAGTAGCGAAAGGAACAGAGACTCGAAAAAGACCGTCAGCTCGAGATTTATCATCACATTGAACATCGTTCTGCTGCTTACCACGCTCCCGATCTGTCTGTTCATCATCATCGGTAACTACGTACCGAACGACTACCACGGCAGCACCTTAAGGTACTACATCATCCGCCTGATCGGCACCCTCTCCTACATGCTGATGTACACGGGCAACTCTGTCAACTTCTTCCTGTACATAATCAGTGGCCGGCTCATCAGAAAGGAATTTTTATCAATTTTTCAGTCCAAAGAAACTAGTCAACAGATTGGCGCCGAATGACGACGACGCACGTTTTCTCTTTTCCCAGATTCTGCACGTGTTGTTTAAATGTGAATATTAAAAAGAACATTTCCTTTACCCCGGTCAGAATCTCACCTGTGAGGTTGTTGTGTTCCTTGATGCGGACCACACTTTCACGAAGGTATTTTCACATCCTTACTGCTCACCGGGACGGTGTAACTAAAGCATCGTCGCTTACCGCTGTCTGTTTGGGAGTAAATTTGCCAACTCTTTAAGAAAACGAACAATAACCACGTTCGGTATTTTGTGAATTTCAGTTCCAAATCTGTGTTTTTTAAAATATAAATATCATGAACCGTCAGGTTCTCATAGATTACGATTTCCAGAATGTTGTGTTATTATTCCTCACGTGTGTATTTCAACAGCACGATAACAAAAGTAACTCAAAGAATATGCAATTAGCGAGTGTCTTATTAAAATTTTCGTGATGCTTATTATGCAAAGCACAATTAACGATTATGTATACTGTACTTGAATAAAATGCTAATTGTGAACGAAATGGTCCATGCGCATTTTTATTAAATCGTTATCAATGGAAGCAGAGGAATACTTGGAGCTCAAGTAACCGTAACCCAGAATATGGACCAGATCAACAACGGGGTGAAGTCAGGGTTACGTGTAAAACAAAAAATATATCCTGAAAACGGAATGGACGTAACTTTTATAGTCTGAGATTCCATAGAGAACCCCATGCTCAAGACAGGAATCCAGTCAGAATCCTTTATCTTATTTTTACAATGATAATTATATTAAACTTGGATCAGTAGGACGATAGCAACTTTTACTTGGTTGAAGATAAAAGGAAAGAGAATCTGTAACCATAAACAGAACGCATCTTAATCTAAAGATAACGCGGAGAAGCTGGTCAAAACATTCTCGACAGAAGTCGGCTGAAATCACGCGGAAGTAGCCGCTTGACCTTTCACCTAGGTGTCATCTCTGGATATGTGATACTAAACCGCACCGCGAGCTGCTACTTTCAGAGACGTTGCTCGCTCACCGGTTTAAACGTATAAATCGACTTCCTCTACACGAATCCTCTCGGAAATATAGCAAAGTCTGGGAGGTGGTTTACAGATCGGACGTTTAGACAGTTCCCAAATGGTTGGTTCACTTCCTCCACAAGGATGCTAGAGCTGCATCCCTACAAACGTGTCATGGCAACAGCTCTAACAATCTAGTACAGTACCCGGTAGAAATACTGTAATATCCTTTAAGCTGCTGCAACATCTAATGACATCCTATGTGCAAGTGACCCTCGCCAGGAGGATAGTTAGTTTGCCCGTGTTTTGCTGGAGATATTAGCTTTGTTTGCCAATTAGGGATTATTAGGGGTACGAGTAAGCAGATAAGTAGCAGTCAGAACCGTTTATAGAGAACCAGACCGTTTTGGCTGTCAGACTGGCGCTCTGATAGACCGGATGTAGCGCTGAGTATCGGTCAGCGAAACGGTCGGCCATTGACGCAATTACTGCGGAGATCAGGGACAAACAGAATGTGCAAATTAGAAGTCGATTACTAAAGCGAAAAATTGAAAAACCCACTAAACCCCTACTATTTTGAGTTTTAAAACCAATTACGCTATTTCTTTTTACAACTTCCGCAAGTATTTAAGAATAGAAATTACCATTAAAAATGGTCATATTTGAAAATGTCATCTATTAACTACGAGTGATAGCGCAAGTTATGTAAAGTGCATCCAGCCGATGAGAGCCATTTAAACCAAAGCAACTCGGGTTGGCGAATAACGTTTAAAGGGGACAGATGTTAAAGCGTCGGTTTATGAATTTGAAAATAAAGTAAAACTAATTAACAGGGAAATTTACAAAACTCTGTATCATAACTACCACTACTAATAACTGCAATAAAAATTATTATAACAATAACAAAAATCTTTAATATGTCTAGAAATAAGCCATTGTCTCTCATTGTTGTAAGGTGACGTTCAAAAGATGCAGAAGAATTTTATTTTCACGTTGCTGCTAGAAAACGATTAATTAGACCAATGGACAAAGCTAAAATGCTAGAATGGGCTACAGTTCTATAAGTAGGATAATCTCTATCTGAGCTGCTCCTAGGTATATGTTCAGCGACGAAGTTGTTCAAAGAAAAGTACGTAACTATGAAGCAAAGTGTGAAGGAAAGGCTGTGTTCCGGAGTTTTTTTGCATTGTAGACAGAATTATGAAAATAGGTAAGTTATCATCGAATTCTTGTCCACGCCCGCCGCACCATCAAAACTACGTCTTGCTGATCGAAGACTCACTTTAGCAGGAGACCATGTACGAATGAAAGAATGCTTTCCTAAATACATGAAATGAGTACCGCGTTTTCTAGATTTGTTCCTTACTGAAATTATCTGTCTAGAATTAATTAGACGGCCTTGTGAAGTATCAGATTTCAAATGTACAACACCTATGGGAATTTCTTCCATCTGAGGTGAAGTTAAATAGTGAACAGATGGAAAAACTCTTAGAGAAACTTTCCCATATCTGCAAAGGGCAGCTACTCCGATGAGCCATTGGTTCGAGAAGAGAAACCCTGTGTGTTCACTGTGTATTATTATATTTATATTACTCTGGTTTCCAAAAAAATAATCAAGAGACAAAAAAACAGAAAAAAATGTTACCTAAATGATTAGTTCTATTCACCAAATGATCAACACAAACTCTTCCTCATGTAACACAAATTTTATCAAGGAAATATGTAAATTACAAATAATTTCTACGTGTGTGAAGGGAAACAAGTAAGAATTCTAACAAAGATCTAAGCAAAAATTAAATAGCAGTAGTTAATTGGAGATGTGGTCCCTCCACTGATGGCAATATATTACTTACAGTAGTTTTGCATGCTGCTTATAAGTATCAACGAAAGCAGTAGGAAATAAAGTCTTATCAAAGAATTTTCCGGTTCTTGGAGAGATCCTGGAGTTGGTTGGAAAGAGGCAACACGTCTTCCTAAAGCATTCAAAATATTCAATAGGATTTATTTCAGGAGAACGTGCTGTTCTCATCATACAAGTAATGGCTTAGTCGTGAAAAATATTGTTTAACTATATTTGCCTCATGTGGAAAACTGTTATCGCCCATTAAAATGAAGTTATTTCGGATTGCATCTACGTATGGTTTCACATAGGGATCTAGAATGTCCTCCCCATATCTCATTGCATTTGGGGTACCTCCCTGAAACAAATGCATGTCTGTATACCCACCCAATGAAGCTACTGCTCAGACTATCACATCTCCTCCTTCCATGATGTTGTGGGCTGGTTCTACGTTTCTCCAGATAAGTACGCGCCACGTGTCACACCGAAGAGTACATCTAAACCATCAGTAAAGAGAACAAGGTTCCGGTCATGTGGTATTCAAGACAAACGTGTTCGCAACACCAGTTCAACCGCCGGTTTATGGCAGCGAGTCAAGGGAATACACACAATGGGTTGTCTTGCAGAGAGCCCTCTTTGCCTCCAGCGGTTGAGGATGATACCAACCTTCCTGTAGCTGCTGAGAGACCAGAAGCGAGTGGAGTCGGTGTTGGGGTTCTGCTTCACTAAGCCGGAAGTGACCTGTAACGAGCAACCAACTGTTGAAGTTATGTGATCTTGAACTGGTTTTCAGACAGTATCATCCATGCACTTAGGACTGTCCCCATGATCGAGATACCAAACGTGTTCACATTCATTCATTTCGCCACCTGGGTCTTTGACTGCCCTAGCCTCAGAGAATCTGCCAAATAAGTACAGCTATCCAATCCACCCACCTGTAGCGCGGCCCTTCAAAACAAATATTCTAACAAATTCAGAACTTAAATAAACAAAAGATAGTTCTTTTTTTTTAATGTCTATATATGAAAGCTAATTTATATGCTTCTGCTGTAACTCATTTACATATTTCTTTGATAAAAGTTGTGTTACACTAGGAAAGAGTTTGCGTTGATCATTCAGTAAATCAAACTTTAACCATTTTGAAAATATTTCTGTTTATTTGTTGCCTAACTTTTCGAAATTAGTGTATATTTGAAAGAACACAACGAAAAAGCACAATCTACAATGGTGCCTAATAACGATATTTTAATTTTTTTTTACGACGGAAGAATATATTTTGTTTAAAAAATGAAATAAAAAAGAATGGTGAGGTTGCTTCCATAATTTGGGAAGGAATTGGAAGTGCAGGCTGGTTTTGGTCGCTCCGCGAACTTTAATTCATATTTAATGACCGCCGTAAAGAACCAATAGACTATCTTTACATGAAAGTAAATGGCAATGCAAGTTCCATGATAGTCCTTTGGTTCTTTATAACAGTCATTAGCTGCAGCCATCGTAATCCCAAACATCCACTTTATGCGCGAAAAATAAAAATTACAATTTTTTTTTTAAAAAAAGGTATTCCACTCGGCCACCTGACTCCCTCTCCTCGAGGGAAAAGGGTTAAAGATGAAGTAAGAATGACTCTTCGACTACTGGTCGCAAGCAGTATAGAAATATATCTAGTAAAGCAAAAGTATATTAAATCGCACTAGTGCTTGCAGAACAGCATAAGTTATAATTGTGTCCAACCAATCACAGGAGGCGGGTGGTTAAACTCAGAAATTCTTACTACCAAAAGGAAATCTACTACAACGTTCAAGAGTATGTAAACTATTCTTTTGTCATCAAGGGAGACTACAAAGATCCGGACTGCTTAGTTTATTTACACTCTTATGATTGTAGGAAAAATCTAATTAAAGTTTCTGAATAATAAACATTTTTCTAAAAACTATGTTCAAACAGTCGTATCACAAATGTCTGAAAGGTTTCAGAGACAAAGTGTTATTAGTTGTTTTTTTTTTTTAAATTTTCTGGCTAGATGTTCATTTTAAGGCAAAAGAAGATATCGTATAACTGTGAAAGCTTCCTATCCCTTTTACTATTATTGATGTAGCCGTAATTGTAATGCCACGGCACCAAGGCCATTTCACCTCAAACAATGACCATCATTAGTCCGCAGCAACTAGTTTCGAACATCTATCTAATCCGTGGCTGTTGATTAACCTAAGAACTGCTAACTCGGTAACGACCTTAGAGAGAGAGAGAAGAAGCTAAAGTGGTTACAAGTTACCTCCCTTATTTAATGTTCGTTTCTACGCAATATTATTTTTTCTGTCTATTTTCTAAAATGTAAAATAGTAATTTTAATTCTAGCATTCACAGAAACAAAGCATAATAAGTATATATATATATATATATTTCTAAGCTTTCATAATGGATTATGTAAAAATTATCAAAATACTTGGCCTGTTTGTTATGCATTTAAAAAAAAAAAAGATTTTTTTTTTTTGCCAACGAACATACTAAATATATTAAAACATATAAAAATATTTTTCGACGGTATTGGTGAAAAATAATATTCAATTCTTAAAAAAATTTTTTTGTTGCCGTTATCTTTGAAAGCAGATTTACAGATTTTGCAGATGTATAGATGGCGAGATCTGTACGTACCGGAAGTGACGTCGTGACTGTAAACTAACATGGCGTCGCTCCGGTCCTCGCTGTTCTAGAAACGCAATTATATCGCCTCGATTTTGTGACAGCTAAGTGATGGCGGCGTCTGTCTTTTTGCCTCTGCGTTGCGGAGCACCAGGAGGTCTCTTCCGTCTCGGTTTACACTTGGTGAGATTTCTTTTCTTCTCTCGTCCACATCTGGTATTCGTTTAGTTTCCTGCCCCCCCCCCCCGTGTGCTGTCAAACCCGTTTGCTATGGCGGGCCGTGCAGGTGGGGGAAAGGACGGATGTCCGCGGGGGGAAAATATCAGGGGTGGCAAACTGAACAAAACGATATCAGGTCCAGGGAATGTGCCTGGCAATGCAAGCATCATCTCTACATACAATACGCGATGTGTGTTACATGGCGTCACGCTTGATTTCTCTTCATTTCTCGAAAAAAGTGGAATCATGAAATCCGAAATTTGCAGATGATATTCTGCGTTATTCTCTTTATGGAAATATAAACTTTAATTCTAATACGTAAATATTTTTTCAAGTTACGAACGAAAATATATAAAAAAACAAGAAGAGTTGTCTTGCCTTAGGTGTTGTTTTAGTAAACAGAAAGTGTATAGGGTTTTTCCATTACATTACATGGCAAACGAGAATAAATAGAATTAAAAAGTGTATTGAAATTTTCCGTTGTATTAACCGCTCACAGAGACGGTAACCTTAAAAAAAATTCACTTTAACTTTGAAGGAGATATAATCGAATACGCATACAACCAATCGTAACTTTAGAACTTATTTTACACATTCGAATACAGTTTATATTTCCACAAAAGAAAATCACACTAAAATTAGATCTGACCTCTGAAATTTCATTTCTTTTTTTTATATATATATATATGGTAGTGGGTGTGGAGGCAAGGGGAAAATTCGCACTATTTCATTTAAATTACCTAATAATATTTGCACCCAGTCACTAAATCATAATGGGCAGTCATTAATCTAATTATTCTGTCTCCTATTTCAAATCAGGAGAAATCAAACATAACCTGACACACACCGTTTTTTATCTAAAATTAAAACACTACACAATCATTACATTGTGAAATATAATACTATTTATTGTTAGATATCAGCGATATAAAAATGGCAGTAGAATAACTTCTACAGCAACTATGATTTACAATTAAAAGAATAGGTTTGTAGATAAATCACTAACTTTATTTACTTTCTACTGCTACTTTCTTATAGCTGACACCTCTTATTTTGGATCAGTGTATCAAAGTTTGGAACAAGTGACTGGGTTGTGCAGTATTGAGTTCAAGTGTGCGTCAGTGATTTGAGAATGCAGTCTTCATTACAGAAAAGATCTGTTCACTGTCTCAAACAAGACAGAATTTTTGGAGCAAATGACTTTAACATGGGATTATTTGGTCCTAGATATTGATAAATGAGCTTATATCACTATTTAAAAGCTTATTCTTCAAAACAAAGTCACTCTGCAGATCAATTATTTCCATGTGAAACTTCTCAGAGACCTTGTGAACATCAGCAGAAAATGGGTTCTGAAAAATTGAAAAGTCTTTCTTGAGGCTTTTAAAGTAAAAAAATCTTTCTCAGAATTCATTTTTAACTTAAAAATGTTGTTGCTGTACTTTTCTGTGAAGGCATCACAAAGTGACTCAATCGTGTCATGTCGTGTTTTTTTAAGGTTGGAAAGTGTGCCAGATTATTTTCTGAAAGTTGCTTTCCCCAAAGCTGTTGCTTAATTTTGAAGGAACAGAACGTTATGACTACATTCATCACCAAATTGTTGCAGCTCTGCATCTTTTTGTTAAGTCAATTCAGGTGTTCTGTAATTTAGGTAAAACCTTCCCTTTCTGATCTATAAACAACTGTATCTCACCAAGCAATTCATAGAACCGTTTCAGTACAGTTCCCCAACTTAGCCAGCAAACATTGGTGTGATATGGCAGCCCACGGGAGTTCTCACTTTCCTCCAGAAGGCAGTTAAACTGCCTGTGGTTAAGGCCTCGTGCTTGTATAAAATTAATTGTTTTTATAACCACATCCATAACATTATCCATCTTCCATCTTTTACTACACAGTGCTTCTTGGTGCAGAAGGAAATGCAATGTATAAAACTGATGGTTTGGACTCACAGTTAGCAGTTTTTTTCTTTTAACTTTGTGGCAACTCCAGCTTTTACCCACCATTTGTTGGGCTCAGTCTGTAGCCAGACTCACAGCTCATGCTCAGTCTACACCTATTTTTTCCAGAGCTTCCACCAAATTGTTGAAGATGTCATCACATGTTCTTGTGCCTTTCATCAGAACCATTTCCACAAACTCTTCTGTTATGTGCATACTTGTATCAACACTTTGAATGCAAATTGCAAGCTGTGCCACATCAGTTATATACATACTATAATCATTTGAAACTGAAAATGCAACAAGAGACTTGATTTTGTCCTAGTTGACTGTTGAAGTTCTCTGATAATTCAGTAATTCTCTCTGTGACTGTGTTTCTTGAAAGGCTTATCTCTGCAAAAGCTTGGTGTTTATCTGGACATTACTTCTGCAGTCATCAACATGAATTTTGTCAAAAGGTTTTCATGTTATTTCATGAGCAATCATATAAATTGCCTTAACTGCAGCAGCATTTACTGTATGAGCATATTTAAATATTGATTGCTGCTTTTTCAACGACTTTTCTAATTCAGCAACTTTGTCCTCACGTAACTTCCCAGTATAGTTATTGCACTTCACAGCATTAGTATTAAAATGTCTCCGAACATTGCACACTTTGACAACAGCAACCTGTTGTGTGCAAATCAAGTAGGTTAGCATTGCATTCGCTTCCACAAAGAAATACAAATTTCTCCACTTTTCTTGAATCACATGACATTCGTTGTCTGTTTTTATTTTTTTTGATAACATAATTATGGGTCCTTATTATTGAGTTAAAAAATATCCTTCAATTAAAAATACTTAGCATAACTTGATGTATATTCCAAAGATGCAGCAGTGGGTGACTGATACTATCCCCTTTTTAGGTTTAGTGATCAGTGAGTACGATTCCTCTTTGACACTTTCTCGGCTCACTTGCTACTGTCTGTTGGTAGTTGGTGATCAGCCTGCAGATCTTGTTTACATTGGATAAAATGTGGTGTTGGCCACCAATCAAAGAAGGTGTTACTTAGTTTTAGACAGTGGGTGTGAAGCCAATTTCAACTTACGATAGTTTGATTTGATATAATGAGAGTCAATTTACTTCTCTATTCAATAACTACATTTTATTATACTGGGCTTTACTTCCTTGTGTTTTATATAATCTCTTTTCTTATTATTCATTCTATTGTTGGGTGAGGATTTACCTTATTATGCTTCTAATTGAATACAATAGTTGTACTTCCTTGAAACATCAGTTTTTTGTTCTGTTTATTTGGTAATAGTTTGTATGTGTGTGCATGTGTAGGTCAGTCAACCTGTTTGTCTCGCCACTTACTGTATGAAAATTGTTTCAATAAGACCAGTCTTCCAAACGCCAGATTTTCTACCATTAATAACTGAGGGGTGCTATAAGGGATGAGATTCATTTTTTTTTTAATAGTTCATTGGTGTGGGGTGCTAGAAATGTCTATTACGATGTGTGCACTATTGTCTTTAAAGAGGGGATGCAAATAAAAGGTTAGGAGGGGCAGTTGCCATCAGCCTCTCTGCAGGCCATATGTCTGACACCCCTGATCTACACATTGTGCCCATAAGTTTTCTTTACCCCCCCCCCACCACTGAACCTTTTTCTACTAGAACAGGATTAGCAGGATGGAACAAACACAGTGACTGACTTATTTATTTTTACGCTTGTTTTAACATAAATTATGATGCAAGGTCATGTCGCTCTAATGATTGCTTGCATAGCAACTTTCTCGCAGATTGATCCGCAGACAGAAGGGTTTCTGCTCTCCAGCTGCCATTTCACGTGCCAGCCCTTCCATTTCGAGGAGGCAGCCAGTACTAAATAACTTCTTTTTCCAAGCCAGAACAGCAGGTTTTGAAGGAGGTTTCTTGTAGAATGTCTTGAAAGTCGTCAAACAAGTTGCTTAGAGATTTCTCAGTTTGATTATGTTCGTGTTTCCATGTACTTATCAATAAATGGTTCTCTGATGTAGGAGAGGCTCAGGTCACTCAGATCTTGTGTCTTCGCCTAAAACAAAACAACAATAAAACCCATTGACATTGAGGTGGTAAAGGGACTCGTGGACACACTAGTTACTCATAGATAGGGCTAAAGTTTTCTCACGAAAATCATGAATTTGAATAACATCTATGAAATGTTGGAAATGGTTGTAAACGCACATCAGATTAAACACTTTCTTTTAAAAAATGTTGTACATGATGCGCTGGAAATAAAAACCTGTAATTTGTGTGGTTGCCTATGCAGGTAGCATGTAGTATGCACAAGTAGCTCTGTAGGTCAGTCAGCCAGTAAAAGGGAGAGGAAGGGTGAAGTGGAAGCAAGTGGGGTAAAGTCAGAGTGAAAAATCATTGACGGTAAGCGCATCCAGCAGATGATATTCTCATAGATTACAAGTGAGAAGCAATCTGCGGCAAATGTATTGATAACACCTTACTTAAATGGGAGTTACAAGCTGCTGAATCTGCAATAGGAAAGAAAACTAAACTACAAAAAATGGTAAGTGAATTGTTTTCTGTAAAGACAGAATACATTCTAGAACAGAAGTTCATTGACTTACAAAGGATTTCGTTATCACTATTGTTCCATTTATCATCCTAGACAATCCTGTGGAAAGCTCTCTGAAGAACATCAATGTTATGCCTTGTTCAGATATTTCGGAAAAATATACTTACCAAAGTTTTTTGCAAGTCATGTAAATGACTTTAAAGAAATTCTGAATGATTGAGTTGGATTAGACTTGTAGCAAGGATGGATGATGAAGGTTGCTGTTCTAAATACCTTAGTAGAACCATGTTACATTTTGCAGACATTTCAACTTCAAGCCAACAAGGGGACGGAAATTTGGAACTTGACCTCTTTAATAGATTGCGTTTGTCGAAGTTGTGAAAGCAATTCAGAAATACACAAAACCTCTTGATAAAATCACTGCTACATTTGACTGACGTGTCCAAAACACTTTCTGAATGCATTGCATGTGACTTTCATTGCATATCTCAATTTAGTTAGCAATACCGGGAGAAAATGGGTATAAACTGCCTGCCCTGCTCACAAGATGTAGTTCTATCAGTTGCTGCAGAAAAAATAGGAAAGTGCTTGCTACATTTCCTTCATCACAAGATGAAAGCAGGATTACATGGATTTCTTTGAAGAGTGTGAGCAAAGCTATAGTTCAGCAGTTGAAGATGTGGTCAACTTATGAGGATCAACAGAAATAAAAGCAGATTTTGTAGCAATGAAAGCATTTTCTCCAAGAATAGCAGAAACTCTTACTGCTCACAAAAAAAAACAGAAATCAGATTGCACAGGGTGGCAAATGATTTGGCTGAAAATCTTTAGCATCACAACTGACGGCCTGTTATTTAAAAGAAAAGCCCTTACTCTAAGCAGTGTTAAAATCAAAACCTATGTCAGGTTCTGTAAGCTTTTGTCAACATGTTACCAAATTTCTCAAAGCAAGTGAGCTAAGCATGTAAGCCTCACATTGTTAAATGTATTTCATGTGATTCCAATGTTCGATGATGATGCCTTGGCTAAAGCTGAATTTAGTAGTTACACCAGACAGTTTCTAATGTAAAGAAACTGCTTGAACATTGTTGAATTTTGGTGTGATTTAAAAGATTGCTTCCAAGTCTGGCTGTAACTGGTTTGTGGAGTTGATCAATGCCTGTTAAAGCACAGACTGTGGGATATCATTTTCTTCTTTCAAAGAAAGATGTTTTCCAAGATGACAGATATAGAATTAAGGATGATGATCTCATGATGTACGACATGCTGTTTCAGAATTGTGGAAAAAAAGTACAACAAGTCAGTAGTCAAAAGCAATAATGTTTATAATATTGGTTTTTAATGTGCTATTTAAAAGTGCCTATACATATATATATATATGTTGATGTAGTAAAAGTACCGCTCCATGAATTATTGTTTTTGTTAGCACTCCTTGGTCATGAATTTTGCTAGAAGTTACCATGGCTAAGTCATAGCCATCCTTATAGATGATGATAATATATTAATTATTATGACTATTTCAAATTGGTAGAGTCTAGTGAAGTCTTACTCCAAAATAGCTTTCTATGTCAATCCAGGTTTCATCCATTGATAAATGTGTCCGTGTATTAAATCTCAGGTTATAGACACCTGACTATGATTGATGAATGTGTATTGCTGTTAAATTGTTTTCCAAATTGTTGGCAAGTGTTTAATTAGGCTAACATCTTTTCTTGTTGTTGCTAGCTGAATTTCGGAAATAAAGAAAGCTGATGGATAAAAAAGTACAGAATCTGGAAGCATCCTATGTTCCAGCTAAAGAATTTCTTGTTTCTTCACCTTGTACAGTTATAATATATCAAGAACTTTGTTTTTTTCCATCTGTTCCAGTGTCCAAAACATTTGGTGCAGACCACAGATGTCCAGAGAACTATGTTACTTGGTGGCCTGAATTTTAGTAGAATCTTATCTTGTTTCTATCACAGGAATTCCATAGTCTCAGGTTTTGTGAAAGTCTGTGAGGTAAGTATGGCAAACTTATTTATATAAGTATACAGTAATAGTATAAATTATAGAAACTATATGTTAACTGTTATGTCAACAAACTTCTATTTAGTCCAAACTGCTAGTACATGTGTTGTTCTAATTCTGTACTACTTTCTTAGTTTTGTGGCAAGTTAGAATATAGTAGAATTACAGAACCAATTTATAATTAATTATTAAATGAATGATAATAAATAAAACTTGGACAAATTTTATTGACCCTTTAAACATTTTTGAAAATATTTTTCATTGGGTTGGTTTAATTATTTTTAAGTTTTGCATTTCTGTTTTTTCTTCTTAATATCTTGTGTTTTTGCTATAACATCTGCTTTCTATTATAACATTATTTTGATTTTGAGACCTACATTAATCAGGTTGGATTTTTCTTGCTCTGTAGACAGTCTCAGTCAGTTATCTGCTTTCTAGTGCATTCCTTTTAAAACTCTTAAAGTGGTTTTTGTTGACAGATACATAAAGTAGTATGTTGTTATACAGGGTGACCCAAAAAAAAATGGACCCCAACTTTCGATTGGCCTAATTTCTTAATTTTCTGCAAGAATTGAATGAAACTTTGGTGATAACTAGTTTATTGTGTTTAAAAACATCATATAAAAACATGAGTCTTTGGACTTTTCTTCTTTATTCTAGAGCATGTGTTCGAGATGACCTTCCATTTAGCTCTGTGCATTTCTTGAGGTGCAGCACAAAGTTGTCCATGACATCCTTACAAACCGATCGACTAATGGCTCTGACCTCCTCCCTGATAGCTTCCTTGAGTTCCGTGATGGTCCTGGGTCTCCCTGCATACACTCTGTCTTTAAGGTAGCCCCAGAAAAAGAAATCTGGGGGACTAAGGTCTGGGCTGTGAGGTGCCCACTCAAAATCAGTCTTGAGACTGATCACACGGCCACCAAAGTTCTCTTTCAGCCAATCTCTGGACAGGTTTGAGGTGTGAGAGCTTGCTCCATCTTGCTGGAACCAGAACTTCCCCATAAGCGATGGGTACAGGGTCTGCAGCTCACTCTTGAAGGTTTTGAGGACCTCAACATACCGCTCCTTGGTGACTGTCACTGTCGCGCCAGATTCCTGGAAGAAGAATGGTCCAATGATGCCTCTGGCTGAGATTGCAGTCCATACCGTGCACTTAGGGGAGTGTAGAGGCTTACTAGCTACCTCGTTTGGTCTGGAGGTCCCCCAGAAGACATTTGTCTTCGAGTTTACCTTTCCTTCAAGATGGAAGTGAGCTTCATCTGAGGTCCAAAGGAGGTTAAGGAAAGTTGGGGTCTCCTGAATCTTCTCCAGTATCTTGACTGCCATAGCCTTTCTCTGCTCCTTGTCTGAGGCTGTAACGGTCTGCTTCGTCTGTATTCTGTATGGGTAGGCCTTTACATCCATTACTAGCACTCTCCTGCAAGTCTCACGGGATATACGAGGGACTGACTTCGCTTGTGCACAGAGCGTTTCGGACTCTGCTGAACCAACTCTCTCATGCTCTAGACTAGCTCAAATGTACGCTTCCTGGGCCATCCTGAATGGCTTGGACAGTTGTCACTGGCTGCATTGAGGTTCTCCACTGTCCCATAGTTCTCAAAGTGGTCCACCCAGTCCTGAATTCTGCTCTTGGAGGGGGTTTTTTCACATTCGAACTGATGCACGAAAGTTGACGCAGTATATTCTTTGCTGGAGCTCCCATTGAGATCTAGTTGTGTTCACAGGCGTTGCTTCTGTCATGTCCTGCAAAGTAAGGGTGATTAGTGATTGAATGAAGTATATATCACAAAAAGTCTGCGCGGGGCCCGTTTTTTTGGGGTCACCCTGTATAAAGGTAGATGGAGCTGCAATTAAATAATGTTCATATTTTACATAAACGGTTTCGTACATTTTTTTCTTATTCCAGAAGTAATTCAGGTTTAGCTTACCTCCAGGTGAAAATCAGAACTCAGAAACAGTTGTTTGTGAGCATTCCTACAAATTCTGTCCATTAATCTGAAATAACATTTTGGTTTAGGAATGTTTTGCAGGATATATTTTAAACTTTTTAAAATAAACTGTTTAAATTAACAATTATAAAATTTAGTAATTCATAATCAGGACTTTTTAATTTGTTTTCATGGTTTTCTCATTTATGGAAAATGATACATTATGTATTTGTTAAGTATTGTTGCTAACGGCGACAAATGTAAACATGGTATAAAGTTAGTCAGTATGATGTACTATTTGAATGCCTGGCTTAAAAATCAATGTGGCTCAGTGGTGAGTGTGTTGGCTTCAGGACCTAAGAGTCCTGGGTTTAATTCCCGCTGCGGCACATTGTTGTGACCCTTGAGCAAGGTACTTTACTAGCATTGCTCCAGTTAGGCACTCAGAGGAACCAAGGGCGGGGGATGACACTCTATAGCCATGATGGAGGCAAGTCTCCTATGACAAGGAAAAGTCAGAAGAATAAACCACTGCTGAAGACGATGCACTGGGCCAGAGGGCGCAGAACGATGGTGCAACACATCCCACTCTTATGAAATGAGTGATTGAAGAAGAAAACAGAAAAAAAGAATGATTTTTAATGAGTTTTAAGTCTTCTGGATAACAGTGGAATAATTTGTTATTTTAAACATCTATGTAGAATATAAAATATAAAGAGAATCCTATACTCTTAAAAATGTAATTGAAATGTGAAAAAGCATTTAGTAAGCATTTCATAAACTATGTTGACCAGAAGTCTAAGGATACTGGAGTCATTGAGTAATTATATGAGTGAAGAAGATAAAAAGAAAAAAAATGAGTAAGATAAGGAAGTTTGATAATGGAAATTATCTGAAAATGTGTGACATAATGATTGTTTTAGGTGGCTGCTGTATTTTCTTGCTCTGATACTGCTGTTTGATAACATAGCTGTATTTTTTCCACACTCTGGTTGCTGTGTGATTGAGGTGGTGTGATCTTGAGTATAGGGGTTTATCATGCTCCCTTTCTTTGCAGTCAGGGAAAACCAAACTTGCTGATTATCAAGTTGAAGCACAATGTTAAAAAGAACCAGTGGCTTTGTCCCCCCACCCCTCCCAGATCAAGCTAGCTTGGTGGTGTAAGTCTAAAAACAAACAAACAACCATTACGCAATTTTCTTGGTGATGGTTTTTGATTAGCATACAGAGATACTCATTTGCATCAGCAGTCATGGTTTGATTTGATACATTGCTGCTGCTCTGAGACAAAAGTCGGTTAATTGACCCTACAAGCTTTCTTCTTTGATTGTCATAAATATCCATGGATTTGCTTTGAGTCATTTGAACATGTAGCATATACCTTTCATTACAAGGGTTTTCATAACAAGGTATGAACATCTGGCAGGTCATATGCTTGCTTTAAGGCCATCCAATTTTTTATTTAGTACCTTAAGACTGTTGAAATTTAAGCAAAAGAAATACAGACATTGGAATGATACATTGGAAGACTTTTCTCATCATAAAAACTAACATGGATGTGGACCTCAATATCCCTAGTTGTGATTAGCATATTAAAGAAACACTAAGACTCCTTGAAATATATGCAGTGATTGGTTCTTAGTGATTCATTATAAAGAATTTTAAAGGAAGGCATTAATCTCAATAGACATTTTAAAAAATCGATTATTTTTTTCCTTTTAAATATTCATCACTGTCTGCTTTAGATTTTTTAACTATTGGAAGTGGGTGGGTATACTGCGATGGTGGTGGTTGTAATGGCTGGGTAGGTGCTTGATATTTACTCTACTGCTTTTTCAGTTTTAAGTAAACCATTATTAGTCTTGTCAGTATTTCAGAGCAAAAAATAGAGACAATGATTTTTAGCTGCTTGTGCTGTTGTTGAAATTTTGGTGGTAAAGGGTAAAAATGCAAAACACTTTTTTTTTTTTTTTTTTTTTTCCTTCATAGTTTCACCAGGAAAACACTGTTTGGGCAGGGTCTGAGAATCATTCCTTGGCTGAAGTTGTCTTGTGCTCATCAAGACTCTATTCTTCTCAGCACTTTGTTCCACCCAAGAAAAATGAACCAGGGAAAAAGAAAGGGGTGTGCAGCAGAGGTTTAATTTGTTTGTTTGTTTTTTTTCTTATTTAATTGAATAATCTAAAGTATTTAAATATAATTTTTGGTTTGCTTTGTTTTAACTTTCAACTCTCAGAGAGAGAAAGGCATCCCCCAGAGGAAGCCACCTGTCTTCAGCTTCCTAAATCAAGTGGAGGTTAGCTGCACACCTACTGCAGAAAGTCTCTACCAGAACACTTCATTTTTTAAATGTGACAGGAAACTGAAGACCACACAGAAAATCCATGCAGCTATGTCTGGCTGGTGGAGAAGAATGGGGGAAGAAACCGTGCCTGGGTGGTATGCGTTCAAAACTGGAATTTGAACACCTGCTCTTAATCTTAGCAGTTAAATAGTCTGCCATGCGATCGTTGTGTCCATTCTTGTGTAGTTGGATTGGAGTAATTTATATATATATATATAGTATATATATACTGTGCTTCCTAATTTAAAGAAAAACAACAATGATTACATTATAATAAATTTTAAAAGCTTTTTTTTACCTGATTTTATGTTTCTACATACACTAATAAAAGCTTTTTTAAAATTGGATGGTTGTCTCCTTGTTTAAGACTGTTTGCAATTAAAATTCAATTAAAATATAATATAGTTTCTTTTTATAAAAGAAATATAATTTTATTGTTATTTTGAACTTAAGTACACTATGTATATTATTAGAGTATACTGTAAAACAAATTAGATAGTGATGTTTTGAACATATTGTATTCTGTTATAGCCAGTCACGTGGAAGGCATTGTTTATCACTTTTGGTATTGGTAGTGTTCTGCTGCTTTGGATGAAGTATGTCAAAGAAGAGAAGGAGTTAGGTTAGTATGCTCATTGTATCAATTTTGATAAACTCTCCACTAGTCGGAAACTCTTGCAATTGCTGCCATAAGCTTTTGCTATGCTTTTTGTGTCTGTTTTATCTAAGCGACTCTGAATGCAAGGAAAAAATAAATCAAAGAAAGCTTAGGGTTTCTCCCTTTTTCTTTTTAATTATTATCTTTTTACTGTAGCAATTGCACGGGAAACACGTCGCTCTATTGGTAAGGCATCCCTGGGCGGACCATGGGAACTGTTTGATCACAATGGTGAACCAAAGTCGAGCAAAGATTACCTTGGCCAGTGGATCCTGCTGTACTTTGGGTTCACCCATTGCCCTGATATCTGTCCTGATGAATTGGAGAAAATGATTATGGTGGTTGATAATTTAGGTGCGTTGAAAAAAAAAAGGTTTTTTCTCTAGTTTGGCTTAGAAGTAAAACTGACTAGGGAACTTACTGTTTACTCATTTAACCTTAACAGCAGTATCTGTGCAGGGAAGGAGATGAGTTCCATCAAAAGATAAGTGAAATAGCATTAACTGTTAAAAATTTGTTTTGACATGTATTCAGTTTTTGTGTACTTCATCTACTTTTTCTGTAGTGTTTACTGTAACTTCAAGCAACTTTACAAAAGTGAATTTAAAGGTAAACAGTGCAGCTAAATTATGAAGTTTACCTTTCAACTGTCTATTAAATAAAATATTGTAGAAAGAGAATCTTATAAAGTTTTTAAATTGAGTATTGATTTGGAGTTATCTCCCATCCTGCCTATAAACAAACAAAAACAGATGATGAAATGCTTCAAATAAAAGTGAATGAGCTTTGCTAGCTGTGTGCTCCATCTTTTACAGATGCTTCTGCTGGTATTCCTAAATTAGTACCACTTTTTATTACTGTGGATCCTGACCGAGATTCTGTGGATGCTGTTAGGGAATATGTCAGAGGTGAGTTACATCAGATTTGTTTTTGGAGTTTTTGATCAGGTTCTTTTTGTTTTGTATTTTAATGGCATAAACTAAATAATAATAATATATATATATATATGTTCTAAAGTATTCCTTGGCCATATGACAGCTGTATTATGGGTATTCTTTTGAAAAAAGTATAAAGTGAGGAAAGTGGTGCCACAGTGGATAGATCAAGAAGAATGGCAGTTCAACTAAATTTTGTTTGAGAGAGTTATCAGGAGAATAATTAACAAGTTCTCAAATTATCTGATCCAAGATTTTAGGACATTAAAGTGAATCTTTTCGTTTTTGATTAATTTTGAATTTTCAAAATTTTAGATATACATTGCTGTTTATTATTTCCAGTTATAAATTGTTTTTTTTTTTTAAATTTTTAACAAGATTAAATTCTCTTTCCTTTTATCTGTGTATTAAAATATCATAAAAGTAAATTAGATGACATTATGGCTGTCACAACATTTGTGGTGAAAGTTTTGTAGGTGCAAGAGATTCTTGGTAGAAGTATGAATTTCGTTTTTTACTACTTCAGAGTTTTCTCCAAAGCTCATTGGTCTCACTGGATCAAAGGAGAAGATACATCAGGCAACTAGAGCTTATCGAGTCTACTATAGTTCTGGACCCAAAGATGAAGATAATGATTACATTGTAAGTAGGATAAGAATTTGCATTCAATCTTAGCCAGTTTAGATAGGTCTCTTACTACGTTCCTTGTTTAGCTTGGGATGGAAAATTCCCAGAAAAATGGCACTTAAAGTGGTAATCAAACCAAAACCAAGCCTCATGTGCCTCGTAGAGAATTTTTTTTGGTCTGCATTGTATAAAATAGCAGTTGCTGGTCATTTCATAGCATAAGATGTTGAGAGAAAGGTATAAGTTGATCAAGACAGGAAATATTAATGGAATGCAGACTCTAATGAATTGAAATATTTCTACAGCAGTCTATTTATCAGTCATATGTTGGTACTTAATTTTAAAGAAATCCTTAAATGCTTACCAGAGAGAAAGAGAGAGAGAAGAGGTCTGTTTATCATTTGTGTGTGTGTATATATATAAATGATATTATTAGCATCTCTCTTTCCCTGTGTAGAAAACCAAGCTGATTTTGAGCCCTTTTACCTCTATATTTAGTTCCTGTATCACCTATTCTCTCAACCTTTTGTGCTGTATGTATGGTAATGAAGGAGTTACATGATGGGTGTTTATTATTGTTTATTCTGATTGACTGGCTCCTCTGGTCTGATTGATAGCCTTGAGATGACCATAACAATGCAGATTTTATTTTAAGGTTTCCATATTTAAAGTGAGGAAAATAGAAAGTTGAACAGTATGTTTGTTTAATACACGTCATCTACATGCTTACCACCATCACTGACTGCTCCAAAATTTCTTTAAAACAAAAGATACAAAACAGAAAATGCATTTAAAGTGCCTTTGAGAGAAAAACGATAAAGAATTGTCTCAAAATTATTAACAGTAGAAGAATTTGGGTAGTTAAAAACTTGTCACCTTTTATTTATGTTTGTTGAAACAAATAAACATTGTCAAAACAGTAGCACAATGCTTAATTACTGGTGGAGAGAAATATATATTCTTTTCAACAGAGGAGCTACAAGTAATAATGACTCCATTCTAAAAAATATGATTTGAAAATATTTTGCTAATGTAGCAGTGCAAGTGTACTAAGCAATGTCAGCAGAGTTTTCTTCTGATTGACCAATGGCAAGAACTGAGTTGAGCTTGAAGCTGTCATGTTCATATAGTAGTGCATTGATTATTTTGGTTCTTTTAGGTTGACCATACGATCATCATGTATTTAGTCAACCCCAGTGGTGAGTTTGTGGACTATTATGGCCAAAACCGGACAAGTGAAGAAATATCCAGTAGCATTGTAATTCATATGAAAAAATATGAATGGATGACAAAATGACAAAGTTGTTGATTACTTGGTGCGCACAGAGGATGTGATCATTAACCTATAAGTTATGTCTTGATTGCAGGACTATAACCAATTTTTAAAATCCAGATAGAAGTAGTGTTTGCATTAAAAAGAAATAAATAAAATTTTCATAAAGTAAGTAATTAATCTGTGTTACGGACTTGTTTATAGGACATTAACTCTGTTTATAGTCAAAATCATTCAAAATTATTTGCAGTAAATCAAAATATTTTCTTAAATGTTTCCTACTTAATGAACTCTAAAGAACTGTAATAGCAGAAATTTTTTGATTTTATTGATTTTTTTTTAATAAAGGAAAAATACTAGATACAATAAAAAGTATATATTTTATTTTCTTTCATTGTCACTATACACACAAAATAGATTTTTTTTTCTTCACATTTTACCTAGAAACAAGAAATATACGTTATATCTTAATAATTTGTATACAATTATAATAGATGTGTAATCTGCATTTTTAGAAATCTAATTGATAAATATGTCCTTTTTAAAAACAATTTCAAGCAAAAACACTGAATAAATAAATGTCTTTTCAAAAATGATTTTCTAGCCCAGTTTATTAATTTGATTTTCACTCATCTGTCATCTGTTGGGATGTACAAAAACCATAGACTGACCTGACCTGATAATGTTTGTACTCTGTAACTGTTTACTTATTAAATAGCCGGATGGTTTTCATAACAAATTAGAATTATTTTGGGGGAACAAACATCTAGGTCAGTTACTCTGCATAATCATTTCATATGACAAAAATTTGATTAAAAGCACCAGATACTTTGCTGTTGGAGTGATTTTGAAAAACCAAAAAGGATGTGGTTTTACTGTACAATTTTATAAAATTCTCTTTTTAAAGACATTGAAATTAAACCGAATTTATATATTTTAAAAATATTTGCTGATGTAATGGATGATTAAAGAAAAAATAGCTAATTGTTTTATTACTGAAAATTATACATGGGTTGTTTTTTTTTTAAATTTAAATTGATAAATTAAGGGGAAGTAATTTAAGTTTTGAGATATTCGTCCCTCTCCGTGCTCCCTGCAAAATTTTTGAATATACGGCTTACTGCTCTACTGCTTGGGTCAACATTCTATACCCTCTACCGTGTACATTGAACCTTACTACAAGAACACTTAATAATCTACCTTAGATATTTTGATTATTGTTAGGCTAAAAGGCTTTAAGTAAAAGAAATAGGTTGGTTAATTTTGACAGGTTTATAAAATTTGCTAACAAAAGTCACTGAAGTATAGCTAAACCAATATTTTATGAAGCCTTTCTTTGAATGTGTATTGAAGGTCCAGACTTTGTGTTTTGTGTTAGAATGTAAATAGCTAGTTAAGTGTTGTTTTGATATCCATGGGGCCTGTGTTTCTGCAGTGATGTCCTGCGGAGATGTAGCGCCTAGAGCTGTAAACGTCAATATACTTTCACTTTACAGCATTGTTTGGTCTTCGGAAATACTCGATAAAGCAGAACTTAAGAGGTATGTGGGTTCTAATGTGAGATTTGTCATTAAAAAAAAACAAACAACCTGTTATTCATCTGTCATAACTCAATTTTCTTTAAATGTTATTTCTAAATTAAACAAAAACAAGTTCATTGTAAAATTTATTTTTTTTTTTTAAAGAGATTTTCACTTTTTTGTGGAAGCCCTTTATTGTTTAATCCATACTACCACAAACCTGGCTGTTTGTTTCTACTGTAAAAGATGGTGTTTGGTTGTGAGATTTTTGTTTTGTTGTTTTAAAGTCCAACTCTTTTTTGGAAAAATATTGAATTTTGAAGTTTTGACTTTCCTATTATAAAAGAATAATGAAGTGAGATGGACAAAAAAGAACACTGATTACACTGGGACAAGGAATACAATCAAAATACAAAAAAATGAAAAAAAGTATCTAGAATAGTAGAATGGTTAGAATAGTAACCACAAAATGTGTATATAATTTGCTAAATATCACTAGTTCCATGGTGATCTTGTGAAAAAAAAAGTGGATAACTTATGACTAATGGTGTGTGTCCAAATAAAGTTAGTTGTTTGAATCTGAGTCAAGCAAAACTGATTTTATACCTTTGACCCTGAAGTTACCTTAAACATTACATTAGTGTTGGTATTTACACTTAAACCAGAATTATTTCAGTAGTACGATAATTTTGGCCATCATTGTATGTATGTATATGCGCACATTTTACTTTATTATTTGTGTTTATGTTGGTTTTATGCTTCAAAAAAGTAGCTAATCAGGTATTAGTAACATTATGCTAACAGGTAAATTTCAATTCACAGTTGTTATGTAAATTTGAGTGAATGCTCCTCCCTACATGGCAACCGAAGGAAAAAATACAAAGATGAAGCACACCAGATGTAGCTGTTGCCTTGGTAACTGGTTCCCTACCTGACCTGTCTGCTGGCCACAGATATTTGAGAACAATAAGGTTGAGATACTTTGAATTTTATGAAAACCTGATATGGGTGTAGCTCCTGAGAGTAGACTGACATGTTAAAAGGTTTATTTTGGATTGAACAAGATAAATAGATTGTGCAGCAAAACCAGGGGTCTGTTTCTTGCCATATCTAGGATGATGCTAACCCTTTGATGTTTTGGTTTGGGGGGAAATTTCTGGATCACTACCACTGCAGGCAGTATGCTGCTTTTTTGGTTTTGCAATTAAATTGGTTTGTGTATCTATTGTGGGTATTCAAATGGCATCTTATGAAATAATAGCTATAATTGTATCCAGCCAAACCTTTATACTTATGTAACCTTTCATTGTTTGGATCTTAGTAAGGAATGTCTGATGTCTACATTATCACCTTTAACTTGCTACTAATTCACCATTCATGCAAGACTGACTGAATATTTCTATTGCTAGAAAATCACTGCTCAAACATCTGATACTTTGTTTATGCTACATCAGAGAATCTAAAATTTGTTCCATTGCTCATTGATAGAAGAAAAAAAATTTCACTTAATACAGATAAATTTCACAATTTTAAAGTACCAAATATTTGCACTAATCCTTTTAAAGCTTTTGAAATTTTGTTTATTATGCTAGTTCTTTAAATAGTATGGAGCATATAGTCACATTTAGCAGTGTAAGTAGTCTATTGAATATCAACAGTGGGGCAATCTCTGTTTCATTTATGTGTCTGTTAAGAGCAGTTACTGCATTTGATGATAAAGATGTCATTATTTGTGGGAAGTTAGTCTCTGCTGTTGAGCTAGAATTTTTGGACACAATCTAAAACTTCAGAAAATACAAGATTAGAGAAATAGGCTTTGAACATTAAAGAGAGTTGGTTCATCGTCTAGATACTCATTAATATTGTGGGGGTCTCAGAATTAGTGAAAAACGTAGCACCCACCAGGTCCTGGTTTTAATGGCAGCTAAGGCCATTTGTATGGTTCAAATAGAAACATTTAGCTCACTGATCCTATATTTCACGGAATTACCTGAACTAACCTTGTTTTAAGCCCTGATTAACTATGGAAATATTTGTTTGGGTATTTATTTTTATTTAGAAGTCAGTTGTTTTTTTTCTTTTAAACAAAAACAGTGTTTTAATACTATAATTACCCAACAAAGAAAGTTTTAATTTTCATGGTACAACTCCAATGAAAAAACAATTTTCTGTTGTGAAAATTTCATTTATGATAGCCTTCGGGACAGTGGAACTTAAAAAAAAGTTGAGAAATTGGTCAAGATGGTCATTTTAAGTTTGTTTTAACCATTTGATTTCAGATCTCTGAGCCTTTGCTGCATTGCTCGATTCTCTTCCTATGTGTCTCAATAAAATGGCGGTAATAATTTGTGGAAAGCATTCTATTTCATCTCTCCGTTTGATACATTTGTTTTTTGTGGTGCATTTTTAGAAAACCAGTTGAATGAGAGAGGTTTTATTATACTGTCAGATGAAGATGCAGACAGCACTGACTGCTGTAGCTGTGCCAGTTGGTCATTGAAGCACAGCCAGTTTTCTTGTCATTCACAGAACCTAACCGTAGCACAGCGCTTGTGGTGAAAACAGGAGTGCAGATAAAACGAGCAACACAAATGATAGTTGTAGATATACTGCCAGAGAATATTCAGCTGATGGCAGAGAGCCAAGATCATAGTAACCCAGCTGCTGTCTACCTGCCATGGGTGTGCTGGATGAATATCAGTAGATTGTGTACATGCACTCCCTTCAATCAATGACTGACCCTATGTCAGTGTCACCTTTATCAAACTAAAGTCAAAGTTCTGCAAAATTTTTGATTACTTTTTTAACATAGTGCTAACATCTGAGCTGGTTTTGTTAAGTCCTTTAGTGCATACAATGTTGGTACTATCTCACTGAGCATTCTTCAGTAATATTTAGCATTTAGTAAATTCCATTCGATAATTAATCATGCTCGAGCTAAGAGACAGAGCAAAACAGAGTTGCGCCCCTTTTCTCAAGTTATCTGAATATACTGTTGAAAAAACAAGTCGTAGTAACAAAATGGCAATAGATTGAGTTTAGTGAAATGTTTGTTTAAAGATTTACAGATGCAAATTTTGTATTTTATTTATGGATGAAGAATGAGTGTTTTTTACGAGAATGAATTGGAGTTTTAGTAAAATGTATGTGTGTGTGTGTGTGTTCTATAAACAAAAACTGCTCAAAAATGACTTTAACTGGTTGATAGCAAATACCATTAAGAAAACTGAATTTTGGGATTGTTAAAAAAACATGTTATTGGAAAACCTCTCGTATTATCTTAATGGGTCTTTAAAGAAAACTATTTTAATTTTGTTTTATTGTTTTCTTATAAACTTAAACATGGCAAACCTCAGTGACTCACTCAGTTATTTCTCTCTAACATTCTGGTTTAACTTTTTCATGAGCCAAAATAAATTCAACTTTTTTTCATGCTTACACATCTATTAAGTAAGCATACTTATATACCCCCTTTTCTTGAATGTAGAGTATTATTTTGTTAGAACATTGATAGTTCTTATTGGGATTTCAATATTTTCTCATTAAATAAATAGCATCTTGGGTTAACTCTTCTTTCATTTTTTGTTAAGTAGACAGCTTTAAAAATCTGTGCAATGTTCACCCAAGTTTCTAAAAAAAGATTTGAAATGATAGCTGATAATTTAAAAACTACATCAAAGTATCATGTAAACAGTGGCTGAGAGATGAGATTTCTTCCATTTGATGTTTGACAGCAGAACATGACTTATCTAAATAAATGTTGCTAGACGTAGGAATTAAGAGAGGAGGTAAGGAGATGGTGTGTAAGATGCTTCTGGTATACAAGTCTCCCAGGAAACAGTTTCAGAGGCATCAAGAAAATCAGAAATCAAACACCCATTATGTCAATGGGTGTACAGTCCCTTTAACTATCAAGAATTACATCTAAATTTGTCAGAGCTCACTTGAGTTAAATTTCTTACAAGGTGCATTAAGACAGCCATGGTTTTGCTTAAATATTTTATCTTTGTGAGCATCTATCACTGAGCTACTTTGCCAGTATAGTATGGCTGTCAGGGCGGGGAAATGTAAATGAGCTCCTATCTGATTCCACAAACCCTGTCATCAAAATACAAGTTTCTATTTTTAGAAAGAGTGTAATCTCTTAAGTTTTAACGAAATGAAGTTTGGACGAAGCTGGCAGCAGGATCTCAGTCTTGAATACACTTTATAAAGTATGCCAGTATATGCATCAAATAGCAGAGAGTAAAATTTGGCTACCATCTATCTCACTAAGTATCAAGAAAGTATGTTTGTCTAACCTATCACAGTAGCGGTGCAGTCCCTTAAGTGTCTAGAAAAATAGGATGGTGTCACTCCTGCGTCCATGGCAGCGTGATCCCTCAAGTATACTAGTCACCCTGAACCGAAATGGATCAAATAAATAAATCAGAGACTATCTTACAAAATTGGATCTAGGAATTGAAATGTAATTTTTAACAATATTCCTTTAGTTAATTTAAACAACATAATTTTGAGAAAGATCATAAAGGCTAAAACCTTTTTCTCCCAGGAAAAATAATTCACAAATTTATTCAAAAAAAGATTAATCGCTTTTGAAAAGAAACCAACTTAACAACAGGTGTTTGGTTGTTTACCATGTGGTTTACACAAGTATTGCATACTGGTGTCGAATATATATTTGCTTAACTTTGATGTTGTGGAGTGAGAAATGATTTTGGGAAAATGAAGACTTTTATTTGATCCATAGAAGCTTGTGAAAAGATTTTTTTTTAAAAAAATAGTCTTGTACATCTATAAACTTCATCTGAATTAAAAACACTGGCTAACTTTGGCAGTATCAGTTTTTAAAAACGCATTCCCTTTTACAGTTTTCTAAATCTCTCTGATTTTACATTTTGAAAGAGAGAGAGAGAAAAAGAAACGCATGGTACTGTGTGTGTGGATGCTGAAATTAAGTTTGTCGTCTGTCAGTAGGAGGGAGCCAGTCAAGTAACCAGATGGTCCCAGTTATCTTGTGCTGCTCTCAACACTGGCTCACACCTGCTCAACTTCCAACAAACAAACAAAACACTTGTAATATTTATAATGGGCTCTTCTTTTCTCCAGTCATAATAACTGTCTTTGAAGAGACCCTAACATACCACCTTTTACTATAATTTAAAACCTGTCTTTTAATACAAAAGAAAAATACAGTAAAAAGCTACATATATCCAGTAGTCTGTTTTCCCAGAATGGCTCCATTTAATTTTCTTTCTTATTCTGTGTCATGCAATATGTAATAATTTATTTTTAAGCAGATGTCTGGTATTTTATTTATACTTGCTTTTTCAATGGCGAAAGCATGAATACACAACACCCATTTCCCACATCTCCTTAGCTACTTCTCTTTTAAAATTAGATTCTCTTCTTGCTGTTGGTAGCAGCTACTTTCTGAAATAATCATTTGATTTAATTTCTGCATGTGTGTGGGGGGGGGTGTATAATCTGACAGATGGGTGATATACCATTGCTTCATAAATCCTACGCCCATTAGGGTAACAAGCCAGCTTACAAACAGCCTCAACTTTACTCTTCATCTTCCTAACAACACCATTAGCTTCAGACAGATTTTATTCTCACCAGCTGAACATCAACAGTGTAGACTTACATTTAACATGGAGCATTAGAAACCAGAGGCATTTTTCCTCTCCTGCCAGCAGACTCCAGTTCCAGCAGCCCAAGACTGGCTCTGCTTGTGTAGCTGTGGAGGTAATTCCTCCCTCCCATCTTTCTTGGCCCTAAACTTTAACTAGAGTCAACTATATTTAGAGCAGGGGATTAAACCCTGCTGCTTTACTCTCAAAGATAGTCTGGCATGATAATAGTGCCCTTCTCTTTTCTTTACCCCCCCCCCTCAAACTCTCCAACCTGGTTTATCTTCATCTCTGTTACTGACAAGCAGAAAAAGACTAACAATGTATTTTTAGATGAGAATGCTATGAACAGAATCTAACCTCTGTGATGAGCTGATCTTTTAATAGCTTTAATAAAACATATGAACAAACAGACTCTATGCACGTCTCTCAGTTGGCTTGCTCAGAATACTGGCAGTCGTTTGTTTCTATAAAACCAATGTTGATGGATGGAGACGGCTGATGGCTGTGTAACTGGGGTAACAAAATCTAAAAGTATAAAAAGATAAATAAATGCAACCAGAAACACATTTCTGTGGTTCCCTTTTTTCACAGACTCCTGTATGTACACACAGACTGTGCAGAATAATTACTGCATTCCTCATCGTTTCATCACTTTCCTACCGCTGTCTCTCTTATACTGCATACAAAACGTACACTGGAAAAAGGATAACACAGAATTACAAATGGATTTCTTTTTATTGTATATTAAAAAAAAACAAAAACAGAAATTTAATCTGTTTTGTTTCAGTGGAATTTCAAATCAAATTGAACCATTCAGGTAAAATTCTAATAGAAAAACAAAAGCAACAATGGAGGCTGGCTGGGTTGGTCGTCTTTTACAGCACATTGCATTGTGTGCCTGCTATTGTCATGGTTATGTTTGAGCAGACGATACTAAAACACTTTTTTTTTTTGCGCTGAATATATTGTATTACTGCATTTTCTATTTTTTGTTGGAATTATTTTGCACCATCAGATGATGGTGAGAAGACAACATATTAGGAGGAAACTCTCACAATCTACATAGTTTACCCACGCACCATTGGCAAATATGGACAGACTGCTGACTATGGCTACCAGGGTGTCACAACTATCTGGTTTTCAATCCTAGTGCTTTTATAAGCATAAGTTATTTCAGAAATTTCGAGAGATTGGGTGGTTAAAGGATAGTTGTACATTTGTAACACAGCTGGAAGCCAATTAACATAAAGACACCAGAAAGTAGCATCTCTCTGTCCTGTTAGATCAAGATTAATAAAGCCTGCTATTCAAAAGAAAGAACTGAATTTGATATTGTATCAAACAATAGAGCGCTGACGACTCACTTTTCACTGTTTCTCTACTGATTTAGTTTGCATTTGTCCATTATGGAACAAATTAAAATGCCTCTGGATCACCTGCCTCAAATTATATTCTTATGAAATATTTCCATACTGATTTATTTGCTAATGCTAAAGTTTTAGCCTGGCATACTACCTTTTTGACATTCTGGACCATGTGGTACTGATGTTGGTTACTAATATATTGTCTTTTGATATAGATGGGTTTCTAACCAGCTCAGAAATGTGTTCACTGGGTGGCAGGTATAAATGTTGCAGATACTTCAATATCTTATACCAGTGTAACCACAAATCTACCAGACTACCAAATGAGCGTGCTTCTGAGTCAAACCATTTTTTAAAATAAAGTTTTACTTCCATGTCTACCTGTGAAAAGTCATATTTACCTTTGTTTTAAACTGACTCTTCAACTTTAAAAAATATTTTCAAGTCATTTTAAACCTGAAACTATTGTCACTCTCTCTTAATTGTAGTCAAGACGAATGAAATTAAAAAGAAAAAGTGGTACTAAAGTTCTTTTAATTTTCTGAACCCTGAAAACCAAGGAATTATTCACCCAAAATCTTGACCGAAACAGTCAAAGTGTTGAGGAGGGAGGAAGTTTTCACAAAACCTGGTGACTTTCTCTGGCTGGATGGAAGTTTCGATATGTCTACAGCACTCTCATTTTAGGTTGCTGTGACTACACAAACAATTTAAAGTAGAGTAGTAAGCAGAAGACCTGTTGAGAGTATAAACAGGTTAGAGGTTGGGTGGGGGGGGGAGAAATAGCCACAGAGATCCAATGATGAACTCATGGAGATTAATGGCTTCCAGGATGAAAACATCTGTAAAGAACATAAGGCATCTGACAACCATAAAGGAGCTCTACGTAATTATACCTCAACATGATGTCCAAATTTTCCCTGTAAAAAACAGAAATTGGGAACCGTTCCATTACTTTCTGACAAAAGTAACCTAAACTGTTGGTTTTAGTGACTGCTGGAGTGGTACATTAGGGAGTCTGATGACAGGTTCTTAGAAATCTAGTTTGTGGGCAGATGCAGTTAACTGATCCAAGGGGAAGGAAAAAGTAATTTTTGTGAACTCCCTTAAAATTTGTTTGCAAGTTACAAAGAAGAAAGTAGAGGTGAAATGAAAATTTAAGAAACAAACATGCAAGATGGTTTTAGTGCTTAAAATGATAGTTTCTATATCAGATAAGCTCATGCTACTTACTGCGAACCTTCACAGCCCCATCATTTGGCTTGGATATTGTGTGAACCAATCAGCATGAACAGATGATTACTATGTACAGCACAATTTTCCAGATTTTCGTGATGAGACAATCAAAACTCAGTCATTCGCAGTGTTCTATTTTTTTGCTGTTTCATATCTTTGATCGCCAGCATGAAGAACCAAAGGACCATTTCTATATGGCATCTACATGACATACAGTATGCAATAGTAAACATGTAAATACCACGATAATGGTGTCTGGTTTCATTGATGCAGTCACTAGAGATGAGGTAAAAATTACTGTTCATCCAATGAATATTAAATGGGATTTTTATTAAATTATTTTAGGATAGTTAATAATTTTCTGTGGTTCATTCTAGCCATATTTAAACATGTCTGTATTCAGGTACACATGGCTCCACAAAAAAAAAAAGACAGCACTATTTTTGGAGACTTTGCTGTAGCTTATTTACTCTACTGTTTGGAAATATAAAGTGTTTAAGATGTATTATCATAGAGATCTGCTCGTGTTCTTTCTGTAGTTGTAAAGTTAAAGGGTCACTACGTCAATCTGTTTAAATAATGATTTTCCATCAGAGCTACAACCATAATTAAAAATAAACTTACATGTCTGTCTCCTAAGTGGGAAGTTGGAGAAAGCTATGGTGACACTTAGAAAAAACACTCAATACTATTTGTTCAAACAGAATTCACAATAACATCTCCCTGATTCTCTTCTTAAGGGCAAGCTGAGGTTTCACTAAGTACAGCAGCAATGCCATGTACTGGCTCAAATATAATATCTCACCGTATCTATCCTTTTGTGATATCCTCTCTCTTTTTTTTTACACTATCCACTGTTCTTTCCTCACTACTTTTTTTCCTTTCTTTATTCAGTCATTGTCTGGAAATGGCAGCACTGTATGCAGACAGAAAGATCCACATAAAGGTTACATTCTTCAGTGCTATATATCTGACTAGACTTTACAATGCCCTAAGAAATGCACCTGACAGGGAAATGAGAGAATTCACCATGAGTTTGTTGGACCAGGATATGATGGCAGGTGAACATAGAGTAAAAGACAATGGACAATGGGGAGTAAATCAAGCATGAGAGAGGAGGAAACAATAAAATTAGCCAGTTTATAGAGTATCTCTTACAATGGGGAACACTAAGATTTTTGGGCATTAATGTCCATTATTGGTGGAAAATTTCGATTAGTTGGAATTCAGATTTTTTCTGCACTAACATTTGATTAGAGAAAAATTCTCAACAAATTTCCCTGTTGTGCCCCCTACTACATCCGTATCATATCAGCCTTATGGCATAAAGCAAGGATCAGGTGTTCATTGTTTACACCGCCACAATTCCGACATCCTTGTGCATTCTTTTACATTGGGATCACCAATTTATTCTGAAACATCATCGATCCAAATCATCGTTATTCCAAAAAACACAAAATGACACTAAAATTAGGAAAACTTACACATGTATTCAGAGTTTACCATGTTCCAAACCAACCCATGTACTTCCAGAGCAAATTTGCACTCATATACGATATTTGGAAGAGATCTAGGTTGCTATTTCCTCAGAGTTATCATTAGTTTGGTAGAGTTTTTTTAGTTTCAAGAAAAACTATTTTAATTCAACACAAAATTACATTAAGTAAGATTATGAGGATCTTTCTGGTAATTTGGTTTGTATAATATGTTGGTTAGTTTTTCACTCTTGGTAATTCAAAGTTAGTGAAAGCTGTGTTTTAGCATAAAATTCGTACGCAAGGATACTTACTGGCCTTAATACGGATACTTACCTGAAAATTAAAAAAAAAAAAGCCTGATTTTCAGGAAATAAAGGAATAAAGGTGCATGTTGCTCTAACATGGTTTGTGCATGAATATGTAAGTTTATTTCTCTAATTCAGAATGCTGATATTGGTGGTGTGTATTTGGTATTTTACCTAACCAGCAAAGAAATACAACATATATGAAAGAGAATCTTCCATCTTATTAAACAGCTGAAACCCCAAGTTTCCCCAGAATCTGTTTCATCAAGTTATTTTGAAAATGCAGCCTTCACGGCAATAAAGAATGATTTCCAGTTTCTTAATTCTTTCAATACAGGGATAGAAGAAGCAGATAAAAGTTAATCTTTGAAATGTAGGAAAGAAAAATAAACTAGATATAGAAAATAACTCTACACTCAATTAGAAAACTTTGAGTCATAGGAAGTTTAAACCTAAGTGACCCAAGACATAAAATTATATTAAAAAATGTTTGTAGAGGCAAGCCACAGGAGAAATAATTTAAACAAATAAATTAATCACTGCAATGAGCAAAGTGATGAATCTCAAGCAGAATCAATTAAGTGTGCTATCATGCCGCTAGATATATAATCTCTTTTGCTAAGTAACCAAAAACCACAACATCTCAAACATCTGAACAGGTCAGCATCTTCAGGGATCAGGCAGCAACAGCATCTTTATAATTCATAAATTTCTCTGTTTGCCCACTTGTTTCCTGTTCTCTGGGTCTGGCAAATATTATCGGAAGCAATTAGAAACAGGAACTTGTCTGAAGTGAGCAGTCAGCCAGATAAATCCTTAAACTTTTCCTGTGTATGCTAATCACTCAGTCTCCCTACAGTGCCGCCAGTAGGTCTGACAAGGAAGGGAGACCCAGCTTAAGGTAGAGGACTAATCAAGTACAGAGGTAAATGCCTGCGTAAGGTGAACCAAACAAAAAGAAGGGGGAGCAGGGTGAATGCACAAGTTGATTAACCAAGTTAGTTGTAAGAAGCTGGATTGTAACTAAAAATGTAAACTACCTCTGTGATTTATAGAGAATTCAATTATCAAGCAAAAGAAATCATTGTTATGGATCTATCTTCAAGTTAAGAATGTTTCTAGAAAGAAAGTAAATGGTAAAGGATTGCTTTGTCGTGAGTACAGCTAATTAAAAGTAGTTTTAAAAGATGCTAAACTAGAACCAAAAACAGAAAAAAAACTTGAATTCAGATCAGTTCTTGGTTCATCCACAACCTGAATACACCTGTGCAGCAGTGGCATCCATTTTCAAGAAAAGAGACTGAATTACTGAAAATGTTTGGTGGATCCAAACCTCAAGGATTTTTTTATAAAAAATAACAAATGTTAGATTTTTTTTTGCATCTTAGATGTTTGCGAAGAGATGTAATAAACGTTTTTCAACATAATTAAGGATTTCTGATAGTAACAATTGGCCCTGGCTTGATACTCAAAAAAAGCAACAAAGTAGTCTTATGTATATAAACTAATAGTGGATGGTGTTAGTGTAAAACTGATTCCAGAGCCCAGTAATAGTAGCACTGGTGATTCTTGTGTCATATCATACATAATCTACTCTCAAAAAATAAGGTTTACTAAGGTAAATTACAGTAGCATACAATCTGAGTAGACTTCTGTCTGAAATTTTTAGATGTACTCAATGAAAAGTTCACAAATTATGAAGTCCAGGTTGATTTACTTGAAATCTTTTACTAAAGTCAACATTTAACAAGCTAACAAGGAAATATTTGGAAAACAGTATGGATAAAGGAATATTTAAAGGTATTCCTTCATTTGAAGTGTCTTGAATCATACATAGGCCAAAAGTTAATGCTACAGCTTTTTTTTCTGTTAGATAAATGTAATTTTAGAAGTTTGCTTACTGTTTGTTTTCAAATAACAATGCAACTCAGATTTCAGGCATAAAAGTTGGTAAAGTTAGAAACAATTAATGAGTTAGAAAAAAATAATGGTGATATGACCAAGAGAAACAGAGCCTGAACATTGTCTCGACGTTACTGTATGCAGACTGGCTTTGTGAGGTGACCGAGAAATGCTTTCTGCTAGTGGGTGCTGCACATTAGCTTCCCCTACCAGTCAGTAAAGAGGGCATAGCAGATACGGTTGGCAGTACCGTAGTAGCAGCTGGGAAACTGCGCAGGAGCCCTATTTGCAGAGAAAACCCTATGGAAAATCCTTTTTGTTTGAATTGCAAACCAGTAACGATCCCAGCCACTTGTTAGATGGAGCTACCCACCCTAATGAACTCATTACCCAGGAAGAGATAAAATCCTTAAAATTAACTTCTTCTTCTTCTTTTTTTTTGGTGTTTACTAACTTTCTTAATGTTAGACAACATAGTGATGAAAATAGTTTTAAAAGTTATGTTAAGATTTAGCTGCTAACTGAAGAAATAGTAGTGATTTTGGACATGTGTAAATGCTGATGCTATCAACTCTGTTCAGATGTCTGTCAAAAAACATGAAATAAACTGATGACTGATGGAAAATCAGAGCAGCTGAGAGGAAGAAGAAAAAAAAAACACCCAACATGTTTATTTAGTGTAACTGGTTACCACATGACCCTGTAATAGGAGCATAAGGCCAGCTTTGTGTGAATTCTGGTATAGCAGGACAAATTATTTATCATTTGTTGCCATGGGAGCCATCAGTTATGTTAGGGTGGAGGAGAGCACACCTGGCTCATTCATAAAAATCTTAGTTCTGAAAAACATTTAACCTCCATCCAGACACCTAGTGAAAGACATTTTGTTATTTCTGCCAGCTTTTCTGTCCACATGTCTAAGATAACCCAGCTTATCAATTATACTGGCTTTCATAGTTAAAAAGCAGAGGGGCTAAAACTCTTATCATGTAGAGAAAGTCCTCTTCATTATAAAAAAACAAAAAAAAAAAACACAACATTTTTACCTGTTTATCATCGTCTTGGGGAAAAATAATTTAATATATTCACAATGTAGTTGTGAAAAAGCAATTCCATACCTGAAATCTGATGAAGTCAGGAATGATGATAATGGATGGCCCTTCCTTGTAAGATTTGTAGAAACTTTGACAAGAAAAATTCCTAAGACTGAGTATCCTGAAAAAATCTAGCCAAGAATTATTCATATTGCACACTACTAAGACAAAAAGCCCAAAGCAAACTTATGGCTTCTATCATCTTACTAGGCTGGTACAACAAACAGGAAGTGCAGTCAGAAACCGCTGTTTAAACTTGCAATAGTTGAATTTAATTTTAAATGAGTTTTTTTTTTTTTTTGTAAATCTCTACCCATTCAAAACTGTTCCAAGAATCCAGACCTGAAGATAGCTAAGGGTCACTATTGGGGCACGCCACATACTAGTACAGATTTTGATGTGTTCAACGACGCCTTTGTGTTCTCAAAAATAACTGTAGAAACCAAAAAACAGGATGTGAGAAGATAAGGAGGACGGGTTTAACAGATTGGTGCAACGTTCTCAGTGAAAAAAAGAGGGGCCCACAAATTACTAAATGGAATGAAATACAAATTATACCAATCCCCAGACAAGGGTTTAATGATAGATAGCTACTTTAAATAGCATCAAAGAAAAATAATGGCTATGTAATCAGGATGCTTTTTAATAAAATACTTACTATTGTCTATGAGAAACCTAAAGCAAGAATTTATTAAATCTAACATAAAATTATTGTCAGAAACTGACTTCCTCAAAGGCGAACCTTTAAAATGTACAAAAAAGGGTACATCATCTATCTAGCTTATTATTACAAAAAAACCCTTAATTAATCAGCAGGTAAATCGAATCGCCATTTTTGTTTTAAAAGTCATTGTAAGAAAAGGAAAAAAAAATATTAGGGATTAAAGTTTTTTTAGCTGAAAGGGAAATTCAGGAGTTTGTGGAAATTTTGTGATCAAAACTTGGATTAGTGCCAAGTTACTGATGGACCTTTTTCATTTGTATGAATAATCACATGGTCAGAAAGTTTTAAATAGTCAATTTTTTGGCTTAAAGTGGGTATCAAGCAGATCCTAAAACCAATGATTGGTAAGGTGTACAAAATGGAGAACACTGCGTGAACCTTAGAAGTTTAGTTCTTTGGAATTAATGACCAGTTAAGTTCTGAAATGAAATCATGTAGAGCAACACTCACTGATGCTGTTCTAAAGAAACTTATTTCAAAATTTACATTTTAGAAGATTCAGGGATTAACATATCCTTAAACAGTTTTAGGGTACAGGACTAACAATGAGCGATCTAGAAAATTGGGATGCCACTTTTGTTTCAGAAGTTGTAGGAAAACCTTCAAAAAGCCCTTTTTAAGTGCATCTCACATTATTAAAGAGGTTGAGGAAAAATGCAAAATCCTTGCAAAATACATCTTAAAACTAACGAATGGAGGGAGGCTGCTTACTTTAGAACAAATGACAGTAGCAAATAATCTCTAGCCTTGCCTCATCAGGTGGTCGATATTATGAAATACTTACTCCTTTAATAAAATATTAGTTACTTTTTTCTGTTTTAAAAATCTTTAATGTGGTCTATAACAAACAAAAACAAAGAAGAAAAAGGGCTGATTGCAGATGAAGTGACCTGAATAGTTTTCACTGTTCAGCAGTGTCAACCCACCTAGTTAATTTTCAGAAAATCTAAATGAAGATCTCACTGACAGGTGTAATTACCTACACCTATCTATATAATATGCAGCCATCCAATCCACTGACAGGTAAGTACTATCAAAGTTAAGTGAAGCAACAACTACTATACCCTTTCCCCAGTCCAGCTAACTACTTATTTAATGATTAACTTGGCATACATCCAACAATCTGTTTCATCTATAATGTGTTGCTAGTGACAAAGGCTTATTGTTGTTAACAAATCAGAGCTAAGTAATACAATACCAACTCGTGTGTTATACACTTGTTAAATTCTATCCGATCCCTTGCTGTGTTTGAAGTAATTCAGGCAAAATGTAGGGTTTGGTCATTGGGATAATATACTGATGTCACCTAGGGTGGTATGCATTGTGTTCATGTCACCTTCATATACATCACATGTGCGTGCGTGTGCATATCTGAAAATAATGGCCCTACCATAGAAGCTTCAGCATTTTCATTGTTATATCAACGTTTTGAATTCTCATAAAAAAATAAAGACCTTTGTTCAGACTTTGTCAAAGACTCAGCTGTGACTCTTCACCAAAACAGTAGCTTCAAAAAGAAAATGTATTTAGGTCATAGTGTTTACCTTTGTGAAGTGTAGCGTGATAAAGATTAATGATAATCTCAACCAGTACAAAAATACAACCATAGATATCACATTTGATGGCTTACTGATGAAAATGCATCGTCATCATTTCTCTGAGAAGAACATCTAGGATCAGCTATTTCCAGCTACCAACATTTTTCAACAATCTCTTATATGAACTCCTTGCCACTGAAGATGTCTAACACCCAGAACCCTCACTCTCCTGACAATGAGGAAAAGGATCAGTGTTGTATAGTGCAAGATTTACCACCTGCAAAGAAAGATGACTTTAAATTAATGCATATGTAAAATACATATCTGTAATGAGTTACCTTTCCTTGGGACATTTTAGATGGGAAGGGTTATTCAGTAAAATATTTTGTTGTTATTATTTTGATTTGAATGTATGCTTTGCTATGTGAAAAAGGAAAATAAATGAACAAATCAATTGGAATAAATGACATCTGCAAATCAAATATATTTTTTCAATTTTTAGGAAATAAAAATACTAGAGAATGATACAGACTTAATAGTAAAAGATATTTTTTAGTTAAAAATTACTTTACCACTAGTTAATAACAGTTAGCAGCAGTTTGAGTCATTCCCCTACCACATAAAAATTCCATTTTTTTTCTTTATTTGAAAATAGTTTATTACTACATTCCAAAGACTGGTTCTCTAAGTTTCAATTTACAGTTTCAATTTCACAGACACAAGAGATTCAGTAAAACTACATTGATCATGCATGATGGTAGTTTTAAAAATTAGTGGTCTCTCTCTCTCTCTCTCTCACCGTTTTTCTTTTACTTTTTTTATTTCTTTATCTATTTGCCCGTATGTTTACGTTACACGAAAACTTTATGATATTTATTTTATGTTTATTATCCTTGGATGCAACCTCCGCCACTGATGCTATCAGCTGTTGAACCTGCTGGGATGATCACCATAGCAGTGTCTGACAGTGGGAGACTTGAACATCTGCAAGACCGAGAAAGAGCCAGAAGTGCAGGTGCTGCTGCTGCAGAAGTGTGCAGTCATACGGCCTCTGTGTGCTGGGCTACTGCAACAGGGGTGGGGGCATCACAGATGTGAGTGCTGTCAGCGAAAAGGAACGGTCATAGAGTAGTATACAATTACAGCCATTTCCTTATGGAAAAATACATTAATTAAATTTAAAATCATTCCCACCCCCTCATGAGTTTTTTTCAAAAAGCACCCTAAAACATGACAAAGCATATTACAATATACAGATATGATATTTCTGATTCAAAATTATGTAAACCTTGAAAATTTCTTACCAGGTAACTATTTTCATTTCACTGGGTTGTGAATAATGTTTTCTGACTTCAGCAGGATTTTCCTGATTTTATAACAAACCCTCTTGTTCTCCTCCTGCTTACAGATCAACATATCTCACTCTGAACAAATTAAATAATCTACTTAACTGAATATATATATTTAAAGATGAAACAATGATATTATGAAAAGTTTTAATTTGTGTTAATGATAGTATACAGTTTTTTCAGTTTTTTTTATTATTAAACTATAATATTTGCTTTAGTTAGTTTTCAAAATAAAATACTGGTAAAAATAGTAATCCTCAAATACCTCAATGACAATTTGAGTTTTTGTGCATTCTGGTTAAATATTAATTATGTGTCATCTTTAACGGTTGATACAAAGATTGCCAAACATTGTTGTTGGCTTCTTTGCCATTAAAGTTGAAGTATGGATGACCGACTTCATTTCAGCTCAAGGTGTTTGCTAAATAAGTAGTAACAGAAATCAACAACTACAACTTACTCAAAGGGAAGCTATATTACTAAAATCTGGTCATTGCAAGTTCACTAGCAATGGCAGTAAATGTTGGGTAGAAATAAATACTTAACAAAACACTCCAAGGTCTAATTAAAAGAAAAAACAACAACAAAAGACTCAGCAAATAAAATAATAGATTTTGAAGAAAAAAAAAGAAATAGTTTCTCTCTTATTAAGGGGACCCATTCTTTAAAATTCCAATTTGAATAATTGCCCCTCCCCCATTTTAATTTCTACAAAAATCTATTGTAAGACTAGTTAATTTACTTTTTGCATATTTCAGTAAATTTATTTGGGATTTTGGGTGAGGATAAAGGTACAGATCCAAGTAACTCCTCCTGGAATAATAACCCATGGTATTCAGGACTGGGGCCCTTCTTGCACCCTGGTAGCTGGTTTGATTAACCAAGCAGATAAATCCCAGTTATTACCCTTATGGTGATGGCAACTAAAGAAACTGCTAAACACTTTCTAAGGTTTTCCCAGTCTCTGCTGGACTGAGCTTGGACTCAGACACAGGTGACCTAGGCAGTCCTAAGGCCCGCACTTCATTAACATTGTGTTGTACAAATCTGCTTTGATTCAAGAAAAAATTTTCCATTCTTATTTTATTATGTTTCATTTTTCATCCTTCACATTTTGATGAGTAGGGTATGTAATGGACAGCCTGCTGGGAAATATGGAATTTTACTTGGTATGTATGTCTGAGGCCCCAAGCAAAGCCTAAGGCCATTGACCCTGTTGGGAGGACCATGTGAGTAGTAAATACTCTGAAACATTAAGGTACCATGAACTGAACAAGAAAGACATCTAGGACGTCCTCTCACAGTTTTACACTACCATTTCTGACTGCTGAATGTTAGGAAACAACAAACATAAAAAAATCCTAATTAAGGAGCATTAAGAGTGGAAAGAGAGAGTCCCTGGGGACTTTCAGAAAAGGTGATTTAGTGTAACTGAGTTTTACTTGTTTTGGTCCAGGGGCAGAGCAGCTACAATCTCAGTCCACTGTCATGTTTGATAAATCCATTTAATAATGGTGGTTCCTGTCAAAATGCAATGCAAGTCACACTTGAAGAGAGAGCTCCTTATTGACATGTCTGACATTACTTTCAGGAAGAACATTAGAAACGCAGAAAAAAAAAAGATTGAAAAAGAAAATAAAAAAGAAAAACACTGTAAATGGGTGATAAAGTCCTGTGCGAAAACAATGTTGTAATTAAAAAAAGTGTACATCATGGGTTATCTCCCATATCACTGTTTCCAATGGAAGAAATGCCAACTTGGAGTATCCATGGGCAATAACCTAATTGTATACATTTATATTCACAAAAATGATAAGAACTTATATAGTTATGTGATGTTATTCACTAGTGTTACACTACAATAATTACTGACACAAGATTCATTTATGATGTACATAAAAAAAAGAAAATTTTCTTCCCATTTATTCTAATCAGAGGATTTCAGATAGAAAAGTGAGGATAAAATAGCAGAAGATAGGCGGTGAGAAATCTGCAGATAAAGTATTTAGAAAATAAGGGGAGAACAGAAAAATCAGCAGTAAGACAGACAGAAACATTTGAGTGTGGACAGGCAGAGTTAGATAGCCAAGTTAAACAACAGATCTAATAACACAAAGTTATAATGGCAAACTTTTGTTTACAGTTGCTGAGTCAAAATCATTGGCACTGTTTATAACGGATGCTGTAACAAACCTCATTCTAGGGAATAAGTAGGAAAAAAATAGGATTATTTTTGGTTATAGTTTTTTTGCATGTATTTCTATAACTTAATGGAAAATTCCAGCTTGACTTTTAAACTTGCATTCAGAAAATACAGAATTGGAAAAAAAATCCTGATTTTAGAAATTATTGAGAGAGTTAATAACAAGAAAACAAAAACAAACCTAGTTAGATTAAAAATTTGTGTCCAAGCTTACTGGTAGTATCAGGAAAGGATCAAAAGACCAGAATCAACACCCTGTCATTTATCAGCTCAAGTCAGTGTTGATTTCAGTCCCTCATCCTTATCTGTTGATAGGGTCACCTGGTTAGCAGAGAGAGATGGATAAGAGACAACTTTATCTGGTCTACCAGCAGCAGCCACAACAACATACAGCGCCCCACTCAAGGTTATATAATTCTTTCAAGACCCTACTTTCCCTGGACTTGTACACACCAGCAGGTAACAGAAGTGACTGCTGGGCATGGAAATATATAGTGAATATAGGCAACTCCATTTACCTTCATGTAATGTTGCTGCACAATGCCATCACCAATTGATTCAGTTTTAAATACTAGTAAATGCTGAAAAAAAATGCATAAGTACAAGTAGGAAATTGTCGGTGCTTTGACAAAAAAAAAAAAATGAAAGTTTTGTTTGCCTTGTAATGTGAATTTAAATCCTTGATTCAATTTTACTGGCTAGGTGAGAAATGTTGATTTGTGGCTGTGTATAGCACCTTTGACTTAGCCGATTACTTGCACATAAGAATGCTACAAAGTGTTTCAGATGAAATACCATGGTTTTACACATTTATTATTAGCAAACTATTAAAGACAGAAACATAACTGGTGCCAGTAGTACAGAGGAAGTATGTTCAATATCACCTTCATTCTGATTAAGTATAGCATGTATCCATATGCACATGTTCTCCATAACTTTTCCCAAAGTATCTTGGCTAATATAGCTTGTGCAATCCTGAATTTCTGTTTTCAGGTCATCAACGGTGCTGGGGGCCATCTCATAGACTTGTTATTTTAAACCCTTATAAAATGTTGCACAGATTAAGACCCCCCCTCCCTTAGCAGTGGTCAGGAGAGGTGCCAAAGCATGCAAAAAAAGAATGGTTTGAGATCCTGCCACTGAGTTGAGTAAATTGATAATTAAAAAGATCATCTGTTGTGTGTGGCCTGTTTAAACTGTTGGCTTTTCATTATAAAATGTTGACATTGCATTTCTACAAATAAGAATAGCCTGTAGCATTTCCAAGTACCCTTTCCCATCATCATAACTATAATAAAAAAAAAAAGGAAGGGCCCTATCACTACTGTTCAGAGACAGGATATTAGACCAAAACCTTCTAGGCATAAAGCAGCATTTTGCACATCTCATGGGTTTTCAAGCACCCAAAATCCCACACTCTGTGCCAGTCAATGAGAGTATGCCCTGTCAGAAAATCAGCCTCCATCAACTCTAAAAATCTCTCACCAAGGGTTTTAAGCTTTTCTTTATCCACAGCTGTTACTTGCTGCATAAAATGAATTTTGTGTGGAAACATGTCTAATCCTAATAAATATCTAGGTTATTTGTTTTTGATACACCTGTCTCCATTGACAGACAATTCAAAATTTTTTTTTTGTAGACTGCCAATCATCCTATGAAAAATATCCTGCATAGTTTCATTGGTATGTGCAGTTGGCTGGTAACAATTTTTGGTCAGTCCACACATTGCTTGTCTACCAAAATTGCTAAACAAATTGATGAATGAACTTACAGTTTGGGTTCCATAGAGTAATGAACACCTTTCTGAACTTCCACTATATTATCACAACCAACTTTGTTTCAGTCTACTCAAAAATCCTGTTTTTTCTACTGCACAGTTTGCCTGTAGTCCACCAATTTTCCATCTAAATACGTCACCTGCAGACAACAAACAGAAAAAAACATGACACACAACTTTAGATATTTCGATGTATAGTGGTACCTCTTTTTATGTTTATGACATCACTAGTTTTTTTTAAAAAGATGCATAAAATCATGGAGTTTAATCTTAAACATTCTAGATAATAAAACCTCAAACAACCAATACTTGTACTACATAATTTATTGACTCTAAACTGCTTGCATCCAGGTGTGAAAAACATCACACCGCTCAATCTTTTTTTTTTTTTGTTTAAATTATTTATATCAGTTAAAATTGTTGTTTTTATTTTATTTCCCCTTTACAGCAGCCTGTAACGGGACTGATGCAAAGTTCTCTCCCCTCTGTCACTTACTAATGGAACTTCATGGCATGCAGATGACTTACTGTATGTAGTCCAGTTAGTCATTTGAGGAACTTCTTGCAATCCCCTACTCAGAAATAAAACCTACCTTGGAAAAGTTCTGGGGAATCAGAGCAATGAAGATGTTGGCAAGTCACCAGAAACTGGTTAGATTGGCAGCTTGAATCTAACTCCTGCCCCAATGGCAAGCTACATCTCCTAACACCAACCTAACTCCGCTGGCTGGGTAAATATGAATCTATTCCTGAACAAACACTGAGATGCTGTTTTGGGTAAGAAACTTTATTTTAGAGAATAACTCTTTAGCATCACGAGAGTAGGCAAATATAAATTACAGCATTACATCTTCTTTTCTTTTTCTTTTTTTTTTTAGGTTCAAAGAAATTTTATTTAAATTTCGATTAGTAACAAAAATTGATAATTTTTTTTTTTAAATGAAAAACTATGGTCTTAAAGGATTTTAGCCAAAATTAGTTTACATTGAGACTGGGAGCCGGCCACCCAACCCTACTCCCTCTCTCTCTCTCTGGAGGTAGGATTTTCCCAATGCTCTGACCAGTAGAAAGGTGTTTTGGAGGACTCGTGTAATTCATAACTCCCTGTGCCATTATTTAAAGCTGACTTTATTCTACGTATCAGCTTTAATTTAACACCATCACCATTTCGTCACCAGTAATAATGTGTGCTCCAGTTCAAACAAGTTAAACTTTTGAGAGAAAGGCATATAAGAAAGCATTATTTAAAACCCCTTAAAATTATTAAGCAGTTCTAGGGATCTTGGTTGGTTGGGGGGGGGATAATTTCTGTGTAGAATCAACCGTCTGACAGAGAAACTATTCACCGAATTTTTCGTATCGTGGGTAGTTCGTCATCAATACACGCACAGGTCAGTGCGGAGATTCCCTCGCACACATGGCGGAATCCCTGGATCCCTGGCAAGCGAGGTATTCTAACCATAATTCTCTCTCGGTGCGCGCTCACACACACACACACACGTAATATATATATATAGTGACGCGGACGGCTATTTTAGTAGCTACGGTCACGTGAGCACAATAATCAATCAAATGACTCAGTTCCCCCCAGACGAAGGTCGAAGGTCATGGATTCAAAAATAGCACATTCTCCCCCCTTTTTTAAATATGTCCGTATCGATGATGCACTAGCGCCAAGAGGAGGAGGATAAAGATAAGGGCACAGGGGGGGAGTCAGCCTCCTCCTCCTCCTTTTTTTTTTTTTTTTTTCCTTAAAATAATCTGGCTACGCCTGCTTGGATCTGTCTTACCTAGTTTTGTCTGGCGAGGCTGGGGATACAGGAGCAGCCAGGTCTCCCCCCCCCTCCTCCCATCCACCCATCCATCCGCGCGCGCCGTGTGTGTGTGTGTGTGTGGGGAGAGAGAAAGGAGCTGCAAAAGGGCTTCTTCTTCTTGTTTTTTTTTTCTCTCTCTCTCTCTCTCTCTCTGTGGGGTTTCGGAATCAGCGCGGGATGCCGCCGACCGTAGCAGATCTCGTCATCGTCATCCTCGGTCCCCGCAGCAGCCAGGCCGCCGCCGCCGCGCCGTCCTTGGAGGACGGGAAGGAAACGTGCCATTGATCGAACCCGACCCGACCACTAGGTGAGTACTCCCCGCCCCGACCGGTTACGAGTCCCGCTCAGGTCCTTCCAGGACCAAGATGCTGCGTGTGTGGGGATAGTTTACTTTCGTCATTAAGCGGGAGCAACTTGTCGTGTTCCCACGTTGACAGAGCGAGTTATTATTATTTTATTATTATTATTATTATTATTATTATTAAACCTGTGCGACGTTGTTACCTAAGAGGTGACAACAGCCCGTATTATACTACACTGTGTACCCCTGTCTCGGCGGCCACCCGTGGGTACTGCAATATAAGTACTCCACTACTTTCGTACACTCGTTCTTAACCAGTAATACTAACAGTATTACTACTGCTAGCCGGTCAAGATGACGATGCTGACTACATCAACAAAATCCCTTAATTTGGTTAGTATTAATTATTGAGAAAAATTATTGTTCCCCCCCCCCTCCCCTCCCCATCTTCTCTAAGAGCCCCCAGCTGAACACCCCCTTATCACTTGTAAGGAGGACAACGGACGGATACATCCATCACCGACTATGTATAGCGTGTACCCCGATACCCTCCCTATTGGTTCTCCTAACAGCCCTGATTACTTGCCCGTGTTTCCCCCAGCCCCCTTTCTGCGCAATGAGACCCAGCTGAAACAGACCATTTAGTATAAAATACGAATGATGCAGAGGTGGCAATCGGAAATCTTGAATACCACGGCTCTTGCTTTCCGCATCCTCTTTTTTTTTTAGGGGTTATCTGCCCTTAGTTGAAAGCTTTCATATTCTGACACTGGCGCCCTTAAACATTGCAGATGCTTCCATGTGTCTGTAATATTTTCATCCTGAATTTTCGCAGTTTTCTTGCCAAAACCATTGTTACTCTCCGCTGTCTCACAGTAGAGTTCATTCCAGGGCAAGCAGTTGAATGGTTTCCGTTCAGCTTTGCTGCATTGGTTCCGAGTGTTATTTGTTATATGATAATCATCTCTGTTACTTTTCTTAAAAACGTTGATGGTTGCATCTTTTGACTGCTGAAACGTATGCCATTGCTGAAGTAACTTCTGGCCATTTTTCCATTTTTTTTTTGTTATATATTGTATCCCTAAACAATATAAATTTTTAACTGAAGTGTAGATTCAAAGGATTTGCTAATACAGTATAAGGACTTGTCGAAAAAAATGACACCAAACGTGTAAATGAGCCTGCCCCTACATGGGATATGCAAATAAGTTTCTGGTCATGGATCATGCAGATTCATGGAGTACTGTTCATAACACTACTTCACCTTGTATGATTGAAAAATCATTTGTTCTTTACAACAGCTATATACTTTTGAAGAGTAGCTGTATGTGTATTTTTCAGAATGCAACACGGATGGCTTGCTTTGTAGAAGAGTGGTCAAAAATATTTTTTAAAAATTTCACTTTGGTAAATGGGAGCCAAGTTCCTTTAAAAATACGAGTTGATTGACCCCATATCTAATAGAACTAAGTTTATGTTTTTTTCTGTGATTGTTATACAATAGGTAATCAAATAAAAATTTGTAAGAGTTCTGTAAAACTAAGCTAAATATTTGTAGTCCTTTTTTTCCGCATCTGACTTACAGAAGATGGATTTGGAAGGAACTTGTGTGATGAGAATGACTTTATTAATGAATGATTACCATCATATTGATTGTACAACTAATTTTTTACCTCGTACAGTAATGCTGAGGATGAGGATCTAAATATCAAAGAACATTCAATAATACTTACCACTTTAATTAAATGGAAATGTTTAAAAATGGTTATTACTTAGTTGTATTTATAACAAAGTGGATGGTAGTCATCGGATCACGTGCACAGAAAAGAAATACCGATCATTGCATCCTTATCTTTTAGAGATGTTACTGTTGTTTTACCAAATGTATTTTGATAAATGAAGAACATCTTGAGGCTGAAATTTCTGAAAGGTATGACATTTCATCGCTTTAGTAGCTTATTGGAGATATAGTTACAGCTACATACTTTTTCTATTTTACATGGTTGGTGGAATTGAGATGGTAAACAAATATGCCCAGGTGCAAGATGAATGTATATTGATGTCTAAGTGCAGTGATTGTTGTGTTACTCAGCTAATTTTAATTACTTTATATAATATTATAGAGACACATACATATTTGTAAATAAAATTGAAAACTTTGAAAGGAGATCACAGAGCATCTCCTCTACTTCAGTAGTGAAGAGTTTGAAGAGGAACAGAAATAAACAGATTTATTTTATTCTACTTTTAAAAAATGAGGTTTATTTCTAGGAAATTTGTTATACTTTTGATATTTTTCAAATGATGATTACAGAGCTTTCTTGTCAGAAAGACCACAAACAATTTGTGTGCTTAATTGTGTGATATATGTATTTTGATGTCATATCTTCTATTCTTATTTCAAAAGAACTAAAACAACAAGTAGATGGCGGTCTCTGGGGCATTGATAAGAGTATAGTTAAAAAGTTGAGTTAATTTTTTATCAGTAACTGAGGCAGTGAAACTGAATCATCATCCGTAGTAATTTGGACCTCACTCAGTGTTCTGTCATTGGAATAAACTCATGTCCAAAGACTGTTCAGTGAATTATCCAGCAGCAATCTTCTATGCATATATTACTGTGTTCACACATCCTTGTTACAGTGTTTTCTGATAATTTTATGAGTTTAATATGACAGTTTTAAGATATTAAAAAAATTACTATAATATTATGCACATACAGGGCTTGAGCTATGCCCTTATTAAACCACCACTGATGAATGCTTGTACTCACTGAATATTTTCTGATCTTGCTAAAAAAAATGCCCTTTACAAAACATTATGATCTGTCTTGATCTCATTGTTCTCCATTGTTTATGATAATTCTGCTCTTCCACTCCATGCATTAATGGAGAACATAATCACTATATGCATAATGGTTAGCCTTGAAATTTTGAATTAAATAATATTTTCAAGTTATCATTTAATGCTTTTTTGTTCTTTGTATTTTTTAATACACAGATGTCATTAATGCTATCATGCTATTCTCTATACTATCACACATTGTGCAGCTTAGCTGTTTTCCATTGCTTAATACTAAAGGCAGAAGTATTTATAAAAGAAATAAAATACTTGCTGTCAAAAAGAAATTGTAGCTAACTGTGGCTAATGATTTTGGAGATTTTTGGCTACCCATTTGACTAAATGATACTAGAAGTCAGATTAAGCCATTTGTATAAATGTATGTATATCTTCAAAATAAGCAGTGCTTTAAAGAAAAAGTAATGACATCGATGAATTGGTGCCCTTGGCACTTTACCGCTGTCACCAGCCGTGCCACTTGGTCCTAAAAATATAGAGTATTCCAGATAGGGTGCAGCTTGGGAAGTCATACTTTGTGTGTACTAATTGTGCAAAAAATATACTCTGGTGTTGGCAGTATAAAAAGCAAAGGTAGCCAGTTGTATAGTGTACATTTACTATAGTTCTACCTATGTTGACAAAATATCAAGGTGATCTGAAGGAGGGGATCAATAAAAAGGTGATCTTTTCTAAGGTGGCTGTCATTCTGAGTGTTCAGCTGGACTTACAACTGCTACATGTTAACTATTGCACTTGCAGGATTGGTTCTTCATTGTCACCTCAACAGCACAATGTAACCCTGGGACATGCTGGATATCTGACCAGACTGTCAGGAACTGTTACATGTTACTGAAATAACTTGTGTAGAAACATTCTGACCTAGGTTCATAAGTAAGCTTTGTTCTAGTGGAGTCGAAGAAGCAGGATTTGGTTTCAAATGTTATCAACATATTATTTAGTAATGAATCCCAGGATTTCCTGCATGCTACCAACATTAATGTGATACCTTAGCTATATTATTTCTTAGTTTCAAACCCCATTGGAGATTGAAATAAACTATGCAGGACATCACTAGCCATTCTCTCAGACACACCAGATACTTCCCCAGAGGTTGATTGAATGTTGTAATTTACACAGGGGTAGTAGATCCAAAAATCATCCCTGTCCTTCTCTTGCTATGGTGTTGCTTTGGTGAATTCAACTGTAGGGTTTTTTTTTTTACTATCATGACACACACTGTAGCTTCAGTGCAAATTTATTGGGATATGTACAACTGAATAAATTTATGACACAAAATGCCACTGTTGCATATAACTTTTCCAAAGCATGTATTAAATGAATGTCCCTCTACATTTCCACTGGTATGAGTTACCTTCCTTTACCTTATCAGCTATGACTGATTGTTACTCTGATTATAAAAGATTTTTGCTTTATAAATTACACTGTTTATTTTTGGTTCTATTTTTCTAAGAGTACAGATGCTCTATTTAGCTAGTAGAATGGGATTTCATCCATATTCTCCTCTACTGCTTGGTTTGAGAAGCTGGGGTTTATTTGTAGAAGGAAAGGAAGAACCATAGTTTTATGTACTGCTGATATCATCATAAAGTTTTTGATAAGAAAGTAATCAATAGGAGATTTTATCAGTAATCTTTAAAGTTTAGAAAGAAATTAATACAATTTGGTTTAAAGGGCTTCAGAGATCAGGCTTAAAAAAAAAAAGATATTTTGGAAGTGCATCCAAAATCTTTTCTCTATCTCACTCTCAAAGAAGGTCTCTCCCACTTTTTAAGGGATAAAAATAAGTTGTCAGAATGTACTGAAATTTCTGTTGCTGAGAGTTGTTTCTAATATGTCCATTATATAATTTGTCATCCATGGATCTGTTAGAAGAGAGAGCAAGTGAAAACTGTTTGAGTTTAGTTATGAAAAAGGAATTCATTCTGGGGAAAACTTCTTGTTTTCACAAGAAAAAATTGGATTATCTTCCTTGTAAATATTTTTCTTGTAAGAAATATTGACTAAGGGAGATTACTCATTGGTGTGGTATTTGATCTCTACCACATTTTTATAATTATAATGTATTCTGATGAAATACAGAATAATTATGTAATTTTATTTAATTATGCAAAATAATGATTGAAACTAAATAAATTGGATGCTTTGGTCAGTAAATTAAAAATCACCCATAATTTTTTATTTTGGTGGGGTGGTGTTCCAGGATTTGGCAAATAATGAAAGATTATTCAGTGACAGTCTTGTTTGACTTTTGTAACCATACAAAATGCAGAGACATCATCAACTGAGTTGAGTTATTTTAAGCAACAGAACATATTGGAGCAAAGCTTGGCTAAAACGACTGAACAGTTTCTTTAAATTAATGCGAACAGCTTAACAAGCCATAGTGATTATCAATAATGTAGTTATGCCTTTCACTTAATTTGTGGACTTGGCATTTTTTTTTTTTTTTTTTGGTGCTTCTGACTGAGACAAATGATAATGTTTCTGTCATGTCTACTATAGCTTCAGTTATTTACTATGTTGTCTTCTGTTTTGAAACTTGAACAGCTCTGTATTCCTGGAGCATATGGTTTTTTAAGAAACTATTTTGATGTGTGCATAAAAATATTAATTGAAGTTACTCCGGTTACAAAATTTTATGTTAGAAAATATTTGTAAAAATGTCTTGAAATAGCAATTGAAATTCTTTCTCTTTATTGGATTGAAAGATGTCAATGACAAAGCGTGACTGAGGCTACCATGGCAATCTTCATTTGTGGAGGATGAAATAGTTGTTTAACCTCTGAAGTGTTCATTAGGTAATGATCAGTCTCTGTATGACTGTGATAAGTGGCAGATTTAATGATTTTTAGATAGGTGTTGAGAGAGGAAACTTAATTATACTAAAGGTTTATCATATCTTGAAGTCTTTTGTGTCATTCCTAATCAAATAATAACAATATTTTATACTAATTACACTACATAACTCTGTGTAATGCAAAAGATGTCTGGCGCTGTTGTGTTCTTCTTGACCAAATTTCTAATACCTCTAGTGTCTTTGTGTTGTTAATTAAGAGTAGAAATGAGATAGCATTTCTGGATCTAGGTTCCATAATGACTGGAACTGTTACCCCTGCAAGCATTACTATTTGTGAGTGTATCGTTTTCACAGATGGCTTCAATCAGAATTGTTGTGGGGAGGAGAACCTAGATGGGTTTTGAGAGGGGGAGGTTGGTTAGAGAAAAATGTTGCAGACAAATAACTCCACTTTACATCACTGTTGAAGATAAGAGAGTGTGCTTTCTGTCCCATAGGCCAGGAATAGTAGCAGTTTGATAATTTTAGCCAGCCTGCAAACAAAGACATTTGATTTAAGGTGAAAGCATCCCTTGAATAGGGGACTCCCCTGCCTGAAGGGTGGCATTGTTTGTTGAGCTATCAGGAGCAAAGAACTAGTTGATATCTGAGAGGGCTGCAACATCTGACCCTAAGAAAAGGTTAAAATCCTGATCATGTTATGTACATAAATAGCTAAGACAAACAAAGGAAGATAGCATTTTTGCTTGAGAATAGACAATTTTCCATATTGCATGTAGTGGCTGAAGTAAGTCATCTGACTTATAAATTGCACAGACCTCCAACTGAAAACATTTCACATTTTAACCCTGTGAAAATAGTCTTGGGATTTAGACATCACTCTGGAGCTTTTAAATCTATACATACATATGTATAATATTACTATAGATTTGTTATTTTTTCAATTCCAAATGTTGGAAAGTGGGTTTGAAATTTTAAAAAAAAAATGTGATCTCTATTGGAGATTTCACAAATGTTAGAGCGTGGATGGTACCAAACAAAATAAGCTTTTAGAATGGTTTATAGACAAATGATTGTTGTAATTTTTTTTCTAATTAATTGCTACACTCAATTGTGTTAGTTACCACCATTATGTGTTGTTATGAAAGCCTCATTGTTGACATTCTTGGATGTTATTGTATGTTGGGTTTAGAAGACAGAAACAAACAAGAAATATCAGTGAATAAAGGACAATGATTCTCTCTGGGCTCAAGGTTATTGTGTGGCCTATTTTGAGTAATTATTATTATTATCATTGAAAGGATTCCAGACATAGTTGAGTTGACTTAGTACCAGGAGATTTAGTACTTTTTAATATTACAAAAATCTCTTTTGTTTCACTGCAATGCTTTGTCCTTTTGATGATAAGAGTAGTTATTATTTCTGTGGAAGCTGAGGTTGTCAAGTCAACACTAACCCACCTTCAGGTACAGACAGGTTCTTTGTACAGATTGCTGTGCTGGCGTGCTTGCTCGCTCGCTCGCTCTCTCTCTCTGATTCTATAAAGGGAGTTAAATAGGTTGTGCAATGAAAAAAAACAACAACAAAAACCTCCAAAAATCTTGACTCATTTTTGTCAGAAAGTAATTTTACATACATTGTGTTATCATGCAACAAAGCATGGCTTTGTCTCTTGCCAGTTAGTTAAGTCTTGTTAGTAAATAAATTGAAATCATCTAAAATAATCTAATTTTAAAAGAGTTAAAACCTGTCAATGTAATCAACATGACAGCAATCAAGAAATTTTTTTCTCTCAGGTAGCTGTCTGACTGCTGCACTTTGCAGCCAATGTTGTTTTCAAGCATCAAAAGTTAGCTGTGAATTGGAATTCATTAAATGAAGATTTTTAAGAGTGTACCTCAGCTTGACTCCTAAAAGTTCAAAACAAGTTCCTTTTAATATCAGTCAGTTCTAAGAATGTTTAAGAAGGTGTTTGGTAAAAATGGATGTACAAAGTGCTCATTGAGTAAAATTCTATTTTATAACCATCTAGCAGGTGCTGGGACATTGTCAAAATGTGAATGCTAACGATAACTCTAGTGTTGGTATCTGATGAAACTGTTTTTTCCATTCTCAAAGAGTTGCACAAGACGGAATCATTGCTCATAAATGTGGTGGGAGATTTTCTATTTAAAGACAAAATGTTCTAATGATATTTAGCATCTACCCAGGTGAATGACAATGTTGATTGAGTTTTGTTTGTTTCCAGTGGTTCTGGGAATTCTGTTACAGATGCTGATTACAAGCAATTTGAATTCATGTTCTGAAATTTTTTTTTTTTTTTGACAATGATGGTAATTATGAAGAAATGGTTTAATATTCTAAAATAAGGTTATATTTATAAAGGGTGATTTTGTTTTTTTTTTTTCAAATTTTAGAAAAACCTTGGTATTTTGTTTCCATTTTGAATAGGGAACATTAGCATAGATCTGGTTTGACTAATAGCCAGCTGTTGCTGCTTCCATCTACCATGAAATCAAGAGGTCACTCCACTCACTGGCTGGAATTGATCTCATGCCACCCCTCAGCCTCAGATATAAAATTTGGGCTCCTGAGAGACTGATAGTGATGGGCAATTTTGGAAAACAGTTAGCTGCTATTGTTATTTTGAAACACTCAGATCTCTATCAAAAAGCTTGTTTTTCTCGATGACTGACTTCTGTTTTCAGTAATAAGATTTACAGCATATTGCTTCAGCAACCTCCTTTTGAAGTGTTTGTGGAGGATATAGAAATCAGACCGGATATCTTAAATTGTGTTTGACTTCTTGTTGATAGAGTACATGGGCCATTACACAAAGAAGTAACAATCACACTGCATCACACCTCAGAAGATGCTCCTGTATTATTAATTCCTCTTTCACATTTCTACTGTAGCCATGGGATCCTTTTATCTGCACTTCACATAACTTGAAAGGAAACCACTAATGCATGGAATATGATTGCTGTGAGGTGAAAAGGTTCTTTTGCTAAAGTTGGATGAAAACAAATCAATTTAATACAAACAATGACGTGAAAAGTGTGTTTTTTTTTGTCCTATGCAAATTATTTTGTTCACCCATCCATCAAAATCCCTATGATCAGGCTTGACATTTTTCTTTGAATTGACTATAAATTCTGCCATTTTCAAAAATCAGGAAAATACCTTTTCAAAAAATATGTGGAATACTCTTGTTACTTGTGTGATGAGGGTGGTGGTGGTGGGGGGATTCATAGATCTCGCATCTGTGAAAGATAACTCTTGAATCTGAAGGAGGCATGGAAGTTATTGTCAACAAGGTGAAAATCTGGTTTCACTGGGATTGGCTTAACAGGGAGGTGGAGTTGATGCTTCAAGCGATGAGAAAATTAAACTTGGTGAGTTATTAGAAAGATTAATTTGTCTGGCAAAGCTAGATGCACTTGGTGTAATCAAGAAATAGACTGAAGCTGAAAAGGTGGAAATTCACTAGCTAGACGACGTGGTGGCAGGGTTTGGCAGAAAACTGCAAAAACCCGACAACAAAATTATTGAAAAGCATTTTTGGCCGAGGATATTTTTTAAAAAAATGGGTTTATGCTTCTGTGCAATAAACAACAAGTCAAGTAATTCTTTCTCTTTTTTTTTTGAAAAAAATTACTTTATAAAAATTACTATTTGCTTAAATTCCATGGACAAAGAGAATATCAGGGCTGTGCAACTTTGTAAGACATTTATGTAAATTCAAATAATTTGTCTTATACTTTCCATTTGGTTTTTAATCATGGTTATGAACTTGAGACAGGTTTGTATGTTCATAGTGTTAGAAAGGCTTTTTTTTACTTCTCTTAGATAATAATTGCATTGTAATACATTGAGAAATATATAACTTATCCTCTTATAACTGTGTATGTGTGTGATATATATCTTAAAATGTCCTAATTCAGGAAAAGGTATCTAATTGTCGTGAGTCACTGAAGCAGATATTTTGAGGATCAATCTCAGTTCAGGCCAGTCTCATGCCTGCTACATATAAATGCAATTTTTATTAACTTAATTAAACCCATTAATCAATATATCATGACATTAACAGCTTTTTTTAAATTCATGTTATTTGGTCTTTAGTTTTTTTGTTTATATTAACCCTGTCCTTCTGTTTCATGGGAGGGTGGCAACTTGAATGTATAAAACACCAACACTTGTATACAAAATTTCTATGCATTATTTTATGGATATTCTTTTTTTTAAAAAAACAAAGATAGTTTTTCTGCAAAAATTAGTGGTCCATCATAAATGGTTACCCTCTGCTTTGAAGAAAAACAAATAAGAGGAGTTTAGTAAAACAATTTTGCCTCCTGAAGAGCAAAACAAACTTCTTGCGCCTCTTAGCTGTCTACATCCATATGGTGGTTAATTGGAACTGCAGATAAAACAACATGCTGATAATTGAATACTTGAGTGTCCTGAAATTAAAAGACCAAAAAGAGACATTTTTAATGCCATAATTAAAAAAAAATAAAGAAATTTGTTATAGTAAGTAACCAAACAACACAGCTATTTTCTTTTTGTTTTAATCTAGGTGATACTAAAACTTCATCTGTATAATTATACCTGACGCATATCTATAAGAGCTACATTCATTACACTGATTGAGCAAATAGCCTCAGCTCCTTTCTGATAGTGCTGCAGCAAGGACACAGTGGAAGTTCATCTCCTCCAGTTGTCTAGCAAATATGGAAACCTAAACACCAACACCAAACTGGAAGGAAGGAAAGAAAGATATGGTCCAGACTGTTAAAAGCATTTTGCTTTGATATAAAGTTAGAAAGCAGTATAATCTACTGTACTTTTAGAACTATAAGTAAGTTAAGGTATAGACAGAGTATTTTCTAGCATGAAGTATGAATGGAATTTTTTGGTTGATAATTTCACAAAATTTTTTTAACTGTGTTTCACACTAAGGAGCTGCAACTGGAGTTTATTAGGAAGCTAAATGAGCCATATTTTTGGCTCTTTCATTATGCCTGCAGGGTGTCTCTAATATTACGCTGTCCAGGTAATCTTTCTATCATTCACCAAGGCCATCAAGTGCATACTCTAATGTACATGGGACTAAAATAAATAGCAGTTCACAATATTTGTTTTCTTTTTCATCTGTCAAAATGTGTGCTTAATGGGAATATTCATTTTTTAAAATTTCCTTTTTGATTTTACACTAAGAAGTAATTAAAAATAGGTGAATCCTTGACGAGACGTTATCATTGTTTCACATGCAAAACCATAATTGATTGATCTATAAAGTAGTATGTTGTATTCTTAGCTGATAGTTGGATCTGTGATCCAGGCATGATGGAATTCTCATTACCAAAAAGATGGGGGGGTTTTGGTCTAGAGAGAGAGAGAGAGAGAGATTTAAATGCGAATCTGAATAAACAAAATTGGGATTTTGGTGTCTCAGTGTTTTTTTTTTTTTAAATTTGTCATTGTAAACTAGCTTTTCCTCTCCATAGAATATCTGGAAGACATGATTATTGGTGAGACAGAGCTCTTCCAAAGCTTATTGTTAATTGCTCTCAAAATATAGCTATACAATCAACGCTCCTGTTTATTTTACAGAGGGTGCTCTACTTTGACTTATGTCATCTTCTTCAAGATGCTGCAGATCATGTTATCATCATGGTCTTAAAATTACGATGCTGAACTGGAGGCTAATTCCAGTAAGCAGAAAACATCATTTGTCCTCTTTATAATAGTTATTAGGAAAAAGAATTTTTGGCTCAGACAAATGGAATGATAAGCTGTTGTGCCTAGAGGCCAGTAAAAATTTTCATTGGATTCCAGAAGCAAGAGTAAGAGCCTTTTTTGTCTAATACACATTGCATGAACAACTATTTTTTGTAAATGTGTTTTTTCTAAATTGTTTTCTTCCAACAGACTGTTTTTTTTGATAAGCAATTCAATTTTAATTTTTATACAGGTTAATACATTTTCTGTGATTTCATTTGGACCCTCTAAAATTTTGTATAATGGGTCCCTTGAAGATCCACTTAAATTTTGGGAAACCCTAACTATAATTATGGACTACCAATTAAATATACTATTTTTCACATCATGTTTATTAGAAACTATGTCTGTAAGAAAACATGCTATGGTAAGTTTATGTTAGAGTTTTAATCAAACAAGTAATTTTTTATTAAAATATCTTTGTATTGCATTGTTGAGCTTAGCATGACCACTATAATATTTAGTAGTATTTGAATTTTTGTTAGCTAACTTTACTTCAAAAAAGTTATCTTCACATGATAAGCTGAAAACACCTTTAGATGTTTGAGATGATTAACTGTAGAACAATGTCAAGGGCAAATTGCCCTTGACTTAGTGTCAGTTGGTAGGAAACCAGAGTTATTATGGTTTCAGTTCAGTTATGGCCAACATAATTTAAGTCTTCTGCTTAAAGAAAACTTGAGACTTTGGCTTAACCTGGCAGGAGATAAAGCAGCTTCTGGTTTTTGTTAGCAGCATGGTAAAAATCACCCAACCATGAGGCAGAGCTTTAATTAGTACCCTCATGGGAAACAAGTGATTGTCTAAAAAGAAACCAAAGGCAGTAGTTATGCAAATGTAGGACTCAGATGATGGTTGATTTGCAACCAGCTACAAGTGAAGAGGGGGTTAGTCATCTGGTGTTCAGAAGGTAACTTATTACTGATCAGCAGTATTATTGAAAAGAAGGGCTGGGAGATAATAACAAAGGATGCTGTGAGGGGGGGGGGGGAATTATCATTTGGAAACCTGCTGAAAGTCTGCTAAGATAGAAAAATTTGGCTGCTTACAATAGCGAGCAAAATTATTACACTACCTTATGGTTTTAGACAAAACAATGACCATTGTGTATAGTACAAAGGAAACACATTTTAACAAAATAAAGACGAGCACTGTAGTAATATTAGCATGGTCTTTTTATTAAACAAACAAACCTTGTAATTTCTTGTGAAGATGCAACTTTACAGTATTAAAGCAGTAAACTTCATTAAATGCTCACCTTAATATAGTTTCAACAAGAGAAATATGACAGTGATTTAGAAATAAAATAACTGCTTAAACATTGCATTCATTATGGTAGAATGACACTTTAAAAATTTATATTTCAGGTAAAACAAACAGACAGCTGCTTGTTTCAAATTAAAAAAAAAATCAACTTTTTAATCACTTACAATCACACTGGCATTTATTTAAGTGCATTATTAATTTCTTAGCAACAATTTTAATCATTTGCAATGTTTTTTGCCATCAGTCATGAACAGGATCAACTGAGATGGTTGATGTGTTAATACCTAGTGTGTCTATCTTTTGTGGACTAGTGGTGCACCTGTAAGTTGAGCCAAAAGCACAGCATTCAGCTTTCATGAATAGTGACCAGTTGTGTACAATTAGTCTCTTTGAGCTTCCTTTCTACATGTGGTTCCCAAACTAGGAATGGGGTCACAAAGCCAGCTAAATCACATTTATTTTGAGGATGGTTTAATCTCTTAGTGGGGTATGATTCACACAAGTTTATTGACCACATTTCCCTGTAGCTTTCACAATATCAAATTTCCAGCCTTTCACAGACACTTCACTATGCAGTTTCTTTTGCTGTCTTGAATGCATTATTTCCCTATCATACCTTTCAAGAGAACTCTGGATGTATCTATAAATAAGAGATGAACCCAAATGTTTTGATCCATGTTAAATATCTTTTGGATGTTACACAAGTGTAGACTAAAGACGTAGATATACAGGAAGTCCTACATTATGAAAACACTTGCAAAGAGTTGCTACTAAATTTGCATTACCAAAGAAGTCTGAAACAGTTGGCACAAATGCTGTGACCTCTGAAGTGATCCTGTTTCATGGTTGTAACTCCTTGGCAGCCATGTGTCTCCACAAATCCTGATGTCTCTTGACATTTATTAAACACCTTGTGACTTAAGAAAATGAAATTCAAGAAATCTAGCAGCTTGATTTTTCTAACATTCACTAAAACCAAATCATGGCTAAAACCTCTGTTTCAACCATGGTCCCCTTAAAGTTAGACAATCAACAGAAATGTTTGGTTATCAGTATCATTGGAAAAATGACAAAAGAACTCGTGCTCCTTGAGTAGTCGTTATTGTTTGAAACTTCTCTAGAAATATGTTAGATCACTTTAAATATGAATCTGCTCTGCTCTTTGTAAACTTTTGTTTCATGTATCACATTTAGTATTTGGGATAAAACATTTTAGCACATGTACTTTTCACTGTGAAAAGGAAGAGTTTTTTTATAACAGCCATTTCTGTCTTTCTCCTTTTATTTTATATAATAATTATAGTGTTTTTTTTGTAATTTCAGAACTACTTAAAGCTGAACTATCGACTTTTCTTTTCCTTTACAATGTTTCTTGCTATTCTCAAATAACCCTGTCAGAGTTGTTTTGTAAAAATTGATTGATAGATTTGGAAATTATAAGTTGGAAGTCTTTAGGGGCAATGCATTCCAGGATAATAATATTGGAAAACTGCTGCTAATCTGTCTCTTAAACAGCAGTGACTGCCTATATACACAAGGGTGATATCAGATGCAGACAGAAGCCTGAATACTTTAGTCATTGCCATTGTAGTACTCCTCTCTCATTTATTGAACCAGAAAGAAAGCATGCCATACTATTTGCATGTGTGCTTACAAAATGATAGAGACCTTATTTCAAAACGTCATATGTCAAAAGAATAATTTATATTCATATATATATAAAACTTTTTGCTATGAATTTATATCCTCGTGAGTCATTATGATATATAATATGTGAAATATGTTCGTATACTTTATTGAATGTATCTTTAAAAAAAGACAAAGATATATATAAGATATTTCTAAAAGTACATGTTTATGGACTACTTGGGTCCGCATGTTTTCTGTCTTATGGGGTCACAAGATTTGTGTCCTAAAAGCGATTAATAAAATGAAATGGTAAAGTTTTTCAGATAGTGATTGGAGATTTGTGATGTATAACTAAACAACTTTGGGAAAATTATTTTTAGGGTTGACTGAAAAGGATTGAATACACAGCTCTATATAAATGGATAAAGCAAACTATTTTAAAGCATTCACTAATTCTATGAATATGTTACTTGATGCTATAACAGGTTTCCCTGCTAGAGGATTTGCTCCTAAACTCTAGATTAGTGATGGAAGGAAAATAGATAAAGAATCACTGTATGTGCCAAAAATGTAACCAGTATTGATGGGACTTTATTTCAAGAACCCTGTTTCTTACAAAATTTTCTAAACAGCTACCATGGTGTCGTAAAAGAACTAGTAAATAAATTGACATCAACCTTTGCTATACAGTAATTGTGTCAGGTATTATATTGATGCTGTTTGCTACTCTGTTGCATTCATTTGTATTATATAGCATTTTAATGTTAATGCCATGTTGCAGTGCACCACACTTTTTGTTTCAAAATAATCTAGTAAGAATGTTTCTAATTTCTAGAATTTAACCACAGATGTAGTTGTAATAAATAAAAGAAAAAGTGGTTTATCTTTATTACTAGTTTAACAAAAAAGAAAAAAACTGTTGAAAATGAAAAATGCCACAAGCTATGCATATGTATTCTTAAATACATATCTTAATAAGGACAAGTGCAGTCAGCACACATCATCTGCTCTTTCCTGATGTAACAGCCAAAGAATTTTTATGTACATGATGAATGTGTAGCCAGAAACCAGATCTATTGATTTCTTTTAATGGGAGATGTTTGTTAATAAAATGAGTTTCCCTACCCAACCTTTGTGAGAAGGGTTTTCCTGTAGCCATATTTGTTTATTTGGCACCTGGCATTTAGATAAATCAGAGGTAGGGGTCTCTTTGTTGAGTTGTATGTCTGTTTTAGGCTATTGAATAATAGGTATGTCTAGGGGTTATGAGATTGCCTTGTTGTAGGTATTCTACCCAGACTTCAGTAATTGCTCATTACTAGAGATGATTGGATAATTAAGAAAGTTGGCATTTTTAAAATTTATCCCCTGATGAAAGTTAGTACATTCATTTCCAATTCCCCGATTTTTTTTTTTTTGGTTTTTGTCACTGTGTTTTGAAAGCAACATTTTTTTTTAATTATCAGATGAGTCATCATTTTCTCTGAGGTGTATTTTATGAGCTCAGTATCGAAACTTTTCTTTAATTTCCTTGTGCCTCTGAATTGCTAAAGATTTTTACTAACAAAGAAGCAAAACAATATCCTTGGATTTGGCTTTTATATATAAAAGATAACTTTTAAAAAATTATTGAAATAAAATAAATTAAATTGTATCATTAGCCACAATAGTTTTTTTTCATATTAATGGCACTAAAGTCTATAGTGAATGAAAAGAAATGCAATGAGAGATAGAGGGAGGGGTATGTTTTGAGGTGATACCACATGAAAAATTGGAAGGTAACCAATGTCAGTAGGTGGCGGTGGGGTGCCAGACTGACTGAACTAACATGATGTGTGGCTGAAATGTCAAAGAAGAAAAATAAAGTGATGGAGAGAAAGTGCAACTGGCCACCTTTAACTTGTTTTCACATATTTGTCTGTCAGAATAAAATGTATTTGCAGAACTAGCATCTTTCCAGCTGGTGTGTTTGTGGATACGACTTAGTTGTAATCATCCATTGGGTGAGTGAGCTAGCTCTCTAGTTAACTTTATAATTTTGCAATTAAGAGAATGTTCTGATTATTAAATTTCTTAGTAGGAGTATTATTATTTTTAAAAATACTTGTAGAACACGATAACTACAAATATAGATGCTCACATTTTTATATGCTTGATTTTTAAAATAGATTTCCTGAATGCAAAGTTTGTGGATACCAAATCCTTAATTTAACTAATTTGTTGATAATACTTGGCATCCAGTCGATTGAATGTAAAAAAAAGCACTGTAGATTGGCACAGCAAGGCAGTAGTATACTATTGGGTTAATGGTCCATGTCTTGGTTAGTAAGCACTATGGTTTATCTTAATTTGTTCCGGCTCACTTTTGTGAGTTTAGTGTGGATTGTTTGATTTGCCCCCTCTTTTAATCAGAAGAAGGTGAAGCGAGCTCCTTTCAAGATGACTGTTCTGATGCCATGCATCTTCTTTCCCCAAACATTGCCTCACCATGAACTAATACTCAGCAAAATAATCAGAGCAACAGCCAGAAATATTTCTCATTTTTTACCAGACATTTTATAAAAAATAATCTTTTTTTAGGTAATGTCAGTTTATTATAATGTGAAAAAAAGGAAGAAAAAAAAAAGAACCTTAACCTAACAGTGTGACCACGTAGTGTAGCTCCTGATGGGATTTGCTTCCAGTCAGCATGGTCAAAGTGAGCTTTAATGAGGTCTAAACATGGAAATTTCATTTCAGTGTTGCTGGCTACCACTAGGGAGTTACAACAGTGGGAGCAGTCAGCATCTCAGATGAATGCCTGAACCTCTGGTGTATAAGCCAGGAATTATTGATTTACTCAGGGGCCATTGACCTCATTAGGTAAATGATGAAGCGTGTGTAGGATATGTTAAGACGGTTTCATTCAGTGAAGAAAGCTACGAATACTTGCTTTTGTTGTTAACCATTCACCACTGGCAAAAGAAAAAGCTTCAGAAACTTCAAATCTCTGACTTTTTAAATCAGGACTTAACAGGAGGGTTAAAGTTTTTTTTAGATATGTCTAGCACACAGGCCTTCTACAGCAGAGGGTTTTTTTTTTTTTTTTTGGAGGGAAATGACTCCGCTTGGTCAACTTCTACTATTGTATGGTTTTTCCTTTGTATTAATCTGTTGGTGAAGGCTTTCTTTGGGCATTTTGGGCTTCCTCCCATAGCTTCACAGAAGAATTCCAGTAGGGACTGCCCTGAATATTGCTGATGAAGATTTTTTCCTTGTGTGTGTAGGCAGCAGCTGACCAACACCCTTGTGACCAACTTGCATAACCTTGGTAGTTCTGTGCAGACCAGGCAGATGGCTATGGTCAGAAAGACAAGTCAGACTTTTTCTTTGAACAGTTCCCTTTCTTCTGCTATACGAATACTTGGTAAAACTTAGGATTTGTTTAGGCTTCTCATACAATATAAAGTTTTTTTTTCATATTGATATAAAAAGTATCAAAGAGGACATGATGTATGTTAACCTTTTTTTTCCTTCCATAAAAATGAAACAAAATATGTTTCTTGAAGCTAAAAATATAAGCTATTATGATAAATGTCAGAATTCCATAAATTATTATAGGATCATTGGATTTGTAGAAAACTAAATGTACTAACAGCCACTGAAATTAGCTAAAGGTGAGAAATTGGATCTTTTCTTGCATTAAATGCTTTCAATATATGTTTATTTATTTATAGTTTCTCTCATATATATACTATATGTACACGTGCATGTATATATTTATAGTTCTATATGGAAAACAGTGATTTGCGAGTAAAATATTTAAATCAGAATTTTGTTAAAATGAAAAAAAAATAATGCTGAAAATGTATGGAAAGTAAATTTGTTAATATTTTGTGCTACTTTAGAATATGATTTAAATGATTCCTTATTCAAGGGGAATAACTGAAAAAATTAAGGTTTTAAAGAACAATTCTAAAATTGTTTAGGCATAGTGTATAAGAAAAAAATTTTAGTGAACAATTAATAGGAAGGAAGAATGGCTAACCATCTACATTACTATTGGGGTAATATGGTCGATATAGAAATGGGAGGAGACTTGAATGAATTTTTTAAAAAAGTCATTGAGATGGCTCCAAGGCTATGTTTTGATAATATTAGATGTTGTAGTCCTTTCCAAGATTATGCTGAAGATAGCAACAAAAAAAGTTTACTGAAACATTAATAATTTTATAACAGAGATGTGATGAAATCTCAAAAAAAGTTCAAAAGGCAAAATTTAGTCATTAAGCATTACTGTCTATTTAACTCTGGAAATACTGTTGGATCTCTAATGGCTTCTGTGCCATCATTTATTGCTTCTTGAACTATTTCAAATTAATCTGGATTGTTTAATGTTTAGGATCTGTCCATGAATAATTGAATAAAATGCAAGTAGTTGATTATTTCACCAGATAATTAGTTTTGTGCAATATTAAAATACTGTTCATGAGTAATGTTTCCCTTGTCTAATTTCATGATGATTTACAAAATAATGAATAGTTTTTTTTAATACTTGGAGGTCTCTATGCTATACTGTGCTATGATGAACCAATTTTCTTCTTTTTTGGTTTAATAAACATTCTTAGCTGAAAAAGCTCTAATCACAATCTTTCTTTGATATTTTTTCATAAAAGCATTCATTCTGAATAAACTTTTTATCTGATTTAAATCTAAAGATGAAAAGCGTTTTTTGGTTCCCAGCTCATCTATGGCTATTACAGGCTCCTTGCCAGTTGTGAGGAGTCATGTTCCTGGTCTGTTTAATGTTTCTAATTAAGGGGGATGCCACTTGACTGGGAGGGAAGGAGAGATAGAGAGAACATCAGTAGTTTCTCTGTTAGCTATATAACTCAGCCTCTTTGTGAACTCATTAACAACTCTTCAGCAGGAAACTTTCAATTCCTTATCCAGAGATTTCTGATTAAAGGCTAGTGTGTATTTTGTGGAGGGGTTTAGTGCATTTTTTCCAGACAGAACTGTAAGCTCTCCAGTTATCGCAGTACACTTGTACACAATTATCTCCCTTTATATGCTCACGCATTATGAGATGATGTACAGTAAAATCTCTTGCTTAGTTATCATTATAGGCTAATTTCACTATTAAGGATGGAGTAGCTACAAATAAGGCCACTGATTGCTTTTAGAAATTTTCAGATCTTTCATTTTTTAAAAAAAAAAAAATATTACCTCAAAATAAAAGGTTTTTTGGATTACTGATAAAAGATTTGTTCAGAGAAATTTTAAGTATAATTTTGTTTTGAATCCATCTTTTACTTGTCCTCTTTGAAGTAAGTTGTTGGTATTTGACAATCAGAGTTTCTGCCACCATGGGTGGCACTTCATATGAAATGGTATGGCCATCAGCATATACCAATTTTGGTTCCCTATTCAGTATCATCTCCAACTTCAATACAAAGCAGACTAGCCCAAACTTTTGGACCACTTGAAACTTTTCTTTTCTGTTTTATCTGAACAAGTTTGTACATTTGTATTGTCCTTTGAAGATGAATGCATTGCTAGCATCATTGTAAAGTGGACTGCTTGAAAAACCGTGAAAATTGGACAATGGACATTGGCTGAATTTGGTTGCCATTCATGGATCAATCTTCTCAGACATGAAAGTATAAATGAAACAAGAAACTTAGAATGAAATCAGAGCAGTGAAGCTTAGTTGACTACAAATATTGGAGGTGGAGAGAGAGAGAGAGAGACTAATAATGATTATCTGTTAAAATATACTAGTATTTATGAAAAAAATTTGAAAAACAAATTTTGTTGCATGTTCACAGATTGCATTTTTTAAAAAAAAAATAGAGACTTTTTTATAAATTGATAAAAGGTTCACCTGATTAAAGTATGATAATAAAATAAAAATTTTTAGATTTGGATTTGTAGAACTTAGTAATACGACAAAAAGCTGAGGAAAAGTCTAATCGCCAATAAAATGGATTTTGTTCTTCTGAGATTCATGTTGCCCTCAAACTAAAATCTTTAATATTGGAAATTTGGTAAATATATAATTTCCAACAAATCCACTTATGCAGATCCTTTTTGCTGTTCTGCTCGTTTTTTACATAACTAATTGATAAGAACCATGTAAGACCAAAGTCGTGTGTCAGCCATGAATAACTTAATTTTTTAAACTAAATAAATTTTCTGACTTAATGCATCATGTTAAATTATGGGGTGGCTGCAGTATTTATGGAATCAGAGTGGATGGAAACATTTAGCTAGTTCTGTGTATAGTTTACCGTATGGCTTTAGCAGATCTTCCAGTATAACCTGAATAATATAAGAAAAAAGGGGAGTGATTAGTTTAAAAACTTACTCTTGGGATTATTTATTTATGCAACAGATTATCTCCTGTTTTGTCTATAAATTACTTTTTTTGAGATTGTGTGTATTGTAAACTGTTGTTTTGTGTGCAGTAGAGCAGAAAAGGTATTTAACCACTTCAGTGACAAAGTGGTTATTGAAATATGTTCACATGTCACTTGATGTTCTCATATTACAGAGTGGGAAAAGAAGTTTTGGGAATATCTTCGCTTTCCCATGTTCATTAGTATTGTTTATTGCTGCATGAAATAACAGATGGAATCTACTTCACAGACAACTTGTAAACACATTCCAGCAACCAACATGGTCAAAGGACTGAGGTGGTTGAATTTTTTAATCTGCTATGTGTAAGGGATACGGCTCTTGTTTTGTTTCTTTAAAATACTAATATCTGGTTTTTGTAAGCCAGTCTGTATTGACTTAGATTTAAGTCAGTGTAAATGACAAACTACTATTCCGCTCCAGGTTTGCCATTCTTTCTCCTCTGTGTGTGTGTGTTTTTTTTTTTTTTTTTTACAGTAACGTCACACGGTTAAAGTGATGTGCACGAATTAGAATAACAAAAGAACACTAAAGTATTTATTGTTTGTTTTTACTCTATTAGAGCTATAATGTCATCATCAGTATATAATTAAACTTTGCCTCTCTTGTTATGACATCGTTATTGTGTTGTCAACAAATACATGCCTGTGCTGTCCTGACATCATCAATTTATAATGTCACAGAACTGTTTCTGTAAGTATTTCCTTGTTTGAGGCTGGGAGATATGTAAGGTCATACACACCCAGAAGAATATTTGTCTGGCTCCTTGCAGATTGATGTGTGCTCTAACAGTATACAAAAGAGTTCCACAGAATGATAAAGTAAGAGTGTTTGCATGTGTTATGCCCAAAGTCCATAACATCAAAAAATCGAGCTATTTTTAATAAAATACGCATTGCATATATTTGTTTATCAAGAACTGTTGTAAAACTGCTACATCTACATCACAGAAACTTCCACTTTGGCACAAGCAGTAAAAATATATTTTAAAATTGTAACAACTACATGGCCAGCCATATTAAAATAGTTTTCATTTTTGTTGCTTTTCCTAGTGAGTGAAGAAATGAATAACAATGCCCATAAATGAGCTCTTTAAAAATGCTGAATTTGTGTTCTGTAATGCTTTTAACATTTTATTTAGCATCATCATAAGGAGATAAGATATTCAATAGATGATATATGATTATCTTCGATAGGTTGTGTACTTTGTATATTTATGTACTTCTGATTTTTCTGAATTATTGGGTCTATGTTAAAATGGTATAATCAGTGATATATTTAATAAAAATTTTGGCAATTAGTTAATGAAAAATAAAAAAAAAGATATTGGAAAAGATTTTAAAGAAACAATTATTTCATATAAAATAAAAGTACTCTGCATGTGTGTGTGGGAATAAGTGACAGAACACCTGTGAATTAGCTGGTAGTAGAACTTTTAATAAATGTGGAGATCTAGAAAGGTGACAGTAGTCTGAACAGATAGCTGACATTGATTAGAACCAGATGTACAAAGAAAAATTGGCCAAATCAATGATTATCTTTGATGATTAAGAGTTCCCTCTCACTGCTGGTGGTTCAGAATCATCTTGTTAAAGTAATATGGTGCTTTCAGATAGTTCCTGTTATGTTTTCAGTAACTGTCACAAGAGATGTCTAAGCTATCATCTTTAGTGACATTTAATGAATTTATCAAACAAACAAAATTGTTTGGCATAATGACAAGAAATCCTTTAAAGAAAAAGCACAGAGAAAACATTTTATTATGTCATAAAATAGCATTATTACTTTAAAAAAAAATTGTTGCAGATTATAATGTTACATTTTGAAATCTAATATTTTACTTCTTAGCAGTAGCTAATTATTTTGTATAGCTTAATAATAATTAAAATGTTTGTTTTTATGTGAAACTATGCCTTAAAATTAAGGGACCATTTGATTTTTTTAAAAATGGTTTATTTAGGTTATTTGAAAAATAGTTTATTTCTAATACACTAAAGAATAGGAGAATAGAGATTATGGCAAGATACCACATAGTCAACAGGCAGATAAACTAGCTATGAGATGCCAATGGGACATCTAGACTGGGTAAAGTTGTCATCCAGGGGAAAGCTTACAAGAAACCTTCAGAGAGAGAGAGAGAGAGCAAATACACTCATTGGTTGATGTTTAGGAGAGCAAGTAAAATTATCCTATTTCACAAACAGATGGCCTGAATCATATTGTTACACAATGAGAAAGCACACTATCTACAAAAAGCCAATGGTGGATCTCTTAGAAAAAGCATTATAGTCAGGAATGGATGCATTTTTTATCCTTCCTAGAAAATTCTGAGACAAAAATACATTAGATAGGGGGGATAAAAAAATCTTTTAGCTTTGCCCTCATCTCTAAATATACAGCTAACACCAGAAAACATGGTTATTGGTCATATATGCAGGAATTCCACCTGGATTTCTTTTTAATTATCTGTGGAATATCTCATGAAAAATCAACAAGAGAATGGTCTAAAAGAGAAACTAGGCTGTTATAGCTCCAGATGTATGCATTGTGATGAAATACCAGATTATCATATCTGTTTGTCTGTATCTAGTGAGTCCTTTCTTTGTTAAGCAGAAGCTGATGATGTGAAAGATGTTCAACTCAATACTTCTCTGATGTATTAGAACCAAGCTACATCTACTGAAGGGACCCAAGAAACAATTTACATTGCCTTTGGCTTTTCTCCCTATTGTGTTAACCATGGCACAAAGGAAGTGATAGCTTTATAAAAGTCTCTTTTTGCACCAAAACTATAAAATGTACAAACCGCCATGCTGCTTCTGATGATAACATTGCAGAGGATCTTTTTTTATACATAATTTTAAAAGCTAGAGAGCTTATTAATTGTTATTTAATTATTATTAAATGAATTTTTGCTGTGTAGTTCTATTTTTTTGTTGTTAACACTGGTGGTTAAAGGGTTCAGAAGGAAATCCAATTTCATTTGATTATGGAATGGCACAACATTGACAATCTGCACTACGATTTAGGTTTGACAGCTTTAAAACTCTATATAGATTATCATTAATTTAGCTTTTATTTTACCTGTTAGTGGATGTGATTAAAGATGAAAACCAAGTTTACTCTCAGCTTTGATAACAAATGGTTTTGCACATTTAAACAGATATCAAGGAAAAATATTCAGTTATAGATTGTGGACCTTTTCGTTACTGTCTTTACTCTTTGGTTCTTAAAATTGGCTGAGCCTGTAAACCTGTTTTTCTAAAAATTCTATCCTGCAGGTTTTGCTAAATCTTTGTTGTTTTTCTAATTTGGTTTATTACAAGATAAGAAGCCATTAGATCACTGAGGCAAGGAAGGCTAAGCTAAAGAAATTTTTTATTGATTTTGTTTTATACCTGGTCTAACCCTATCAGCAGCTACTGCTGATGATAACATTTTCTATTATCAAGCTATTATTGCTCTCTCCCCATACGCAAACACACCTCCTTTTTGGTACATTATTTAAGTTTTAGGTAAACTGAATAAATGAGAAGTTGATGAAGCAGATGGGGATAGCCAAAACAAACAAAAACAAAATGTTAATAAAAGAGAATAAGGGTTAGTTGAGGAATTTCCCATCACATTAGTAGTAATTGACTAACTAAGGAACCTATATTTTTGCAGCCTTTTTGTGTTGTCATCTTAAGGATTTGGTGTCTTAACAGCAGATTTTAAAATTTTGTTAGGCAGTAAGGAGTTACAAAGGAAGTAGGGAATCTTTAGCGACAAACATAGGCTAAGTGGACTGTGTGTGTGTGTTGGCATGAGACCATCATTGCAGTCAACTTACTAACTCGATTGACCTGTAGCTGAACGTTTTTTCTTTGTAGTTAAAACTTTAAAAGCAAAACAAAAAAAACAGGTTCCTAAGGCCAATTGGATAGTATTACAAGACGAACTGTGTGTGTGTGTGTGTGCGTGGTGTGCCTGCGTGCTGGCTGGTCAGTCAATCAGTCTCTTTAATTGTGTTTGAAGAAAACTTATTTATCACGGTGGCTCTCAATAAAACCTATATAATTATGGATACACCAGGCTATTATTTGTCTACTGTTCCTCTGTCTTTGCAGTCACATGTGTAGCTGGGTGTGTCGGACTTCTCAACAGCTGTGCCTTCTCCACTGGCTCTAGACGGGTAAGCAAATGATTTTTTTGTTTCCGTTTGTGATTTACCTGAACAGGATGTACAATTGACTGACTGACCTGGATTCCTGTAAGTATGAAGAGAGGATAGTGGCACACAACAGTATTACTTTTTCCTACTTTAAGAAGCATGCCCAGGTACCTCTATTAATAAACAGTTTGTCACTGGTAAATGTTCTAGCTCAGGGTAGAAACATTGAAATGCCCTGGTATTTGACCGCTAGAGAATTCATTCTGTTAAATATACCTGGACTATGGTCACATAGGACTTTATGACAACAAAACAATAATCAAACTAATGAATGAAATAAATTAAAAAATAAAAACACTTAGTTTGGATTTAAAAAAAAAAAAAAACATTGTTTTAAATGATTATGAGCAGTTTTGGTCTGAAAGTATAACTACGTTGTCTTTTTATTGCTTACATTTAAATTCTCTTTGTTATATGCACTTACATTTTACTTGCAATATTCAGCTATATAAACTTCCTGATTATTATTAGCTGGTTGTAATTTTCTGATGTCTGTAACTTAATAAGATGAACTATATATCATTTTCATTTTTTTAACATAAACCCTTCTGAAACAGTCTTCTGCTTTGAAGATATATTCTTTATAATGGCCTTGCATGATATCTCTCATGTTGATTTTTAAACTGCCGACTGGAGAAACTGTTTTAAATTTCTTTTAGCTGGTTAATTATATACTTAGACGGGCAACTGTAAGTGTGGAATCATCAATGAAATATCCCTTATTAATTCATTAGTGCATGCAGATGCATGTCTGTAACCATATGACTGTTAGAAAATATGTACACTGATAAATATGTTAAAATCAGTTTATGTTGGAACTTTCAAAATTTCTTGGTAAGTCCATAATTATTGCTGATTTGTGTTATTTTTATTATTGTTATATATGCATGTGTATTTGTAAGATATATGTAGTTTATACTTCTACAGGTCGTCTCCTCAAAATGATTCATTTTACAGATTTCTAAGATAATGCAATATCTGTTTCATAATTCTAGAACATTGTTAACACTCTCCTGGTAGTGGCAGTGGTCTAGATTTTGGGAGGTTAAACATCAAAGCTGTGTGAAGTTTTTATTAGTTTGCTTGTGAGATAGGAACTTAAAGTGAAACTGGGCCAAAATTGACATAATAATTAAGAAAACCCTCTCATATTGCAACACTATGCAGGCTGATCATGGAAAAAAGATGCTATAGCAGGTAAAGACGATCCTAACTGTTACATTGGTTTTCATGCTGAAAATTAAACAGCAGAAGGAAGGTTGTGGCCATATTTACTTTTGGAGGAAGGTCAGCTCACAGCATTGCATTGTGGGAATGTTCAACCCAAGACAATATGACTTAATTGGAAGCATTTAATTGAAACAAAGTCTTCGTAGTTTTTAATATGGATTTTTGAAAGAAGCACTGACTTAAGGTTAACTACAAAGATGTCCAAAAACAACAACAACATTAAAAATTGGTGGTGGCTAATCTTAGCAGTCCAGTAGACTAAACAATTGAGGGCACAAGTTTGAATCTTGTTTGGGACTGGCTTGGTTTGGTGTACCTCCTTTCCATGGTTTCTTCTTGTGCTTCTTTCCAAGCTAGTCATGTGGCTTTTCTCCAGATCCTCCAATTTCCTCCCACATTTTTTTGGAAATGAAGAGTTCTAGTAAGTTCTTGCAGCAAGTTTTTTAGGTTGGCTAAAGTTGGAATGCACTGGGTAATTTTTGGCTGGCCATAGTTTCTGGTATCATGCACCCACCCTTCTCCCTTGTGCTAGTGTTTCTGGGCCCACCCTACATTAACAGTTAATAAGACAACAACAACAAAAAACATTTTCTTCAACACTTTAAATAATTATTTTCTTTAAAATACCTAAAAATAAAGAAAATTGTCATGGTACAGTAGTATCTGGTGCTGTAAAGTTCTTATGTACTAGTTCTGGTGTTTTAATTATATTAGTCTTCTCATGTATTGACCTGTACATCTAATCTGTGTCAATCGTTTTCATGGCATCAGCCCAACCAATATACTAAACGCTGAGCTAATGCTGTATCTGGGATTCTCTAGCATAGATTTGCCAATCAGCAGTTTATTTCTTTATTCTAATTTGTCTATTGCATTCATCAACAACACTAAAATGTCTTCTTTTTTTTTTTTTTTTTTTTTTTTTTGGTAACTTCATCTTAAATACTTGATTCCTTGACCTTTTATGAGGTTTTACCCATCTCCTGTGATTCCTTGGAATGTAGTCAGTGCATACCAGTAAATTACATACTGGTCTAGAAATTGCAGCTGTGTTCTATTTTTAGAGATTTGTCTCTATATGTATGTAACTTAAAGATGCAGTTGTAAGAGTATTTTTTTTTAGTAATTTAAAAACAAAAATGCTGAAAATTCTGCTAATTATATATATATATATATATTGGGATGTTCAAAGGAAACCCCAACTGAAATAGCATTACCATAATGGTATCCAGCCGGGTACATACATTTTAACAATTTTCATCTTTTAATATATTCAGATTTCCTGTAGTTTTATGCTTTAATTTAATTAATTAATTATTTTACTGTACCCAATTCATATTTTTAATGTGCACACATTTGTTTTAATTTGTCAATGGGTAATCAATAGTGAAATCAGCTGCCTCTGCTATATTCTAGTGAGCAGCTTTCACATGTTCTAATAACTTGATTAAGGCTTTAGTATAATAACCAAGTTAATGGCTTATAGTGTCTTTAACCCATTCCTGCCTTGATGCACATTCTGACAACCTGTTGCATTTATCTAGCATGCGACAAATGAATGTGAATGTTATCTATAACTTTACAGAATAATAAGTTTTGTGATGGACTGGTACTCTCACAATCGTCCTGGTACATTTTTGAATGAATGCACCATTCACCCTTTGATTGAAAAAAAAGAAGAAAATAAAATGTGGTTGTCTTTCTTGGATAATCAGAAATAAATGCCCTTGTTTTATTTTAGTCTTCTCCGATTGAAAAGGAACTATATTCGATTGGCAATCTTGATTTTCATTTCTATTTATCCTTGCTCTTATCTGTCTTTACATCTGATTTTTAAGGGTGAAACCTTGATGTTATCTCTCTGCCCATTTAGAAGAAAAGAGTTGCTTAAAACAATAAAGAATATTTTCTTACTCTAATTCTTTCAGTTAATTGAGATACTTTTCTTAAGACTTGAAAGTTTATAGTGACCCTGTTTCCCTAAGTGATTTCATGTTGTCATGGATTAACTTTGGATGTGTTATGAATATGAAAATCAAGTTCTTATTTGATTTGGGTTTTCCTATAACACTGGTCAACAAGTATTTTTCATCAAGCATATGTCATGGTGTACTTAGTGTAGTTTTTAATGCTGATTTCAAATATACAATTAGTTTTTTGACATCACGTACAGTTTTCAAGATGAGAAAGTTTTTTGGTTTTAGCTCATGCATTATAAAGAAATTCCAATTAATGACATGCATGCATTTCATTTACATCATGGAAACATACCTTTAAAATAAACTACATTATTCATTGCTGCATAGTTCAGATGCAATATTTCATCATCTTAAATTAACCAATCAAGTTTTGTCTGATGAAATAGGTATTTCAACATCTCAAATTGTCCAGTCATAATTGGTCTGATGTTAATGGGAATGCAGGCAGGTTTCACAAAATACTGTTGTTTCTTGTGTCTATGGGATAGTCGGGCAACTGACAGACATTATTCGGAATCAAACTGGCAGACAAGAACATCATACCAGCCAGGACTGTCTAGCGTCAAGAATACACCTCTTGTAGATCCATGTAATGTCCTATTGCCTCCTTAGCACATAAAGCTTGGACTGATAAAACAGTTTGTAAAGACACTAGGGAAGAGAAATGCCAGAGGGTTTGAGTATATTGTAGAAAAGTTTCCCAAAATCACACAGGCGAAGTTGAAAGAGGGTATCTTTGTCGGACCCCAAATTAGAGAAGTACTCAAAGATGTCAACTTCAAGACAACACTGGATGAACTGGAACTGCCTGCCTGGAATGCTTTCAATTAGATCTGTGAGAATTTCTTGGGCAACAAGAAGGCAATGGACTACAAGGATGGCATCGAGAATCTTTTGAAATGTTACTCAGCATGTCACTGAAAGTTCACTTCTTGGACTCCCATCTGGATTTCTTCGCAGATAACCTTGGAGCAGTGTCTGATGAACATGGTGAAAGATTTCACCAGGACATTAGTGCTATGGAGAAACGCTACCAAGGCTTCTGGAATGTCAGTATGCTGGCTGACTACTGCTGGACACTTTACCGTGATCAACCAGATCAGGAACACCGCAGGAAATCCAAATCACAATGTTTCTAACTCTGTTGTTCTAACTTTGTCTGTTTTGTCTGACCCATTGTTTGTGTACTCACTCTTTGTAGAATGATAGTGATGATTTTTAACTCAATAAACTCATTTACTTTCTAAAAATAATATGTCCTTATTTATTACGTTAATGATTTCATATATACAAATATGTAAATATTTGCATGTATCTACTGAAAAACTGATACGTGCTGCATACAAATGGAGTGAAATTTTGAAATCAGCATGAAAAATTAGTCTAAAAAAGTTGGTTTGCATTCATAATGAATATAATACATTTAATTTTGTTGACCAGTGCAATGAGTCTCTCAGAACTTCTAGCATGAGATACCAGTTGCAAGGGTGGAGGAATATGGCTTTTTCAGACTCTAAGCTTAGAGAATTATTTATTCCTTGAATCTAGTAACATTATAATTATCCACTTTTAACATATCACTTTCCTCTATTATTACAAGAATATTTCCCACTATCAAATCATTATACCTATTATTGTTATTATTTTTTCATGTATTTTTTATTTTTTTTTTTGTTTTTGTAAACAGAAATAGAGAAATAAACTTTCTGAAAACATTACAAGGTTCTGCATGATGTTACACTGGTTAAAATACTTAAAGCTGTACTATTAGAATTGAACTTTTTTTTTATTTGAGTCAGGGGATGGATAATGAATCAAAATTATTTGAGGCAGACTTTCTCTTTGTAAGGGTCAGAAATCCATATTAACCTGGGAAACTTTACTCGTATATTTTAAGTTCTTAATGGGTCTTTAAAATTCTGGTTGTGAAAACAAACTTTAAAAAATAAAAAAATTTGAGAAACTTTTATCAAAATGTTGTGAATTTAAATAATTTTCCACTACTTGGTTGAGCAAAGCATCCAACCAGACACCACTAAAAGGAAAAAAAAAACTAGTAAACAGTAAACATTTTCTACTATCTGATCGAGAATATTTCTTAAGTATGGGCCACTAACACGAAAGAACTTCTTATCTTTTGCTTAGTCTTTTCTCAGCAAAGATTTCAAAACTTCACTTACGTCACCACAGAATGCTTGTAGTCCACACTAACCAGCTGAAGCCTTGCCGGTCTTTGCTCGGTATTTAGCCATCCTCGTCAGTACTGTGCACTCCTTTCAGGGCCTTGCGATTAATGCATGAGACTGGTGGAAACTGCTGCTGGAGTTTTGTTATTGATTCTTCATTGGCTTATCACCAAGCCTTAGACTTTATTGATCACAATATGATTGTGTTTCAGTACAGCATTTTTTTTCTCTTTTTCTTGAGATCAGCAAATATTGCTTAAACTGGATGGGGAAGGGAGTTTACTAGTCTGCACACACCCCCCTCACTGTTTTCAGTAGCTTTCCATCACTGATACTGATGATGGATACTATAAAAACAAGCAGCTGAAACAGAGATGGAGAGGGGGGCATACCTGGTCTTCTTCAAAAGCTTCTGGTTTTTTTCAGATCCCATTCTGGTGCACTCTCCCCCTCAGGCTAAACTCCCTCATTGCTTTTTTTTTTGTTTTTAAGTTAGATGGGAGAATAAAAGATAGCCGAGAAAATCTGAATACGATGTAATCTGTCTATCTAAGGGAAAATGGGGGGTCAGGTTATGTTTGGAAGAGGGAGCAGCATCTTCTGTAGTTTACATTAGCAAATTAAAAGTTGCATTGTTTCTGCTTTGTGGTCCAACATGATGCAAAAATAACAGGCGCCAGAATCCTGATTCTTTCTCCCCCTGCACATTCTCGGGGAGACGAGGATTACAGATGTAGCCCCTGTGACACCTAGAAGGATTCCCTTACCTAGGTAGGGTACAAGTGCCAGGCTGCTATGATTATCCAGAGGAATGTTTTGGTGAGAATTCTGCGGGAGATCAGTTGACATGGAAAAGGCGAGAATACATATCATAATTCAGGCTGGAAAGGAATTTTCCAACTAGCTTTCTTTAATGAATTTAAAAAAAAAAAAAGTCTTCAAGCATAAAGTAGGATATTTTATTAATTAAAAGTTAAAGAAAAACAAACTTTTGTTTACATGTATGAATTTTCTGATAGTTTATATGCTTATATGCATGTCTGTACCCTTTAATAACCTGTTTTATGTATGAAATATGGAATGCTTCATTGGTTGCAATTATAGTGAATGTGCCTGCATCTATGAAAGTATTCATGGCAAGATACTTCAAGTTATGTTTAGAGAGATGATAATACAAGCAAGCTTTACGATGTATACTAATTCTATCAAACTTCAAACTCTGGTCATTTCTTTAAAACCTTTTTTACTCAACAAAAGTTGTTGTGTGTGTTTAATTTAGATTTAATTAGCTTAGACCTCAGTTGATTTTTTTTATTTTTAACTGTCCAAGTTTATATTTTAAATGAAAAAAAGTATAATTGGAATGCGTAATGAGCTAATTTTTTTTTTTGAAAAATGAGAAATTAAATGCATAATAATGTATGCTAAATAGGTACAATTTTGGGGTTATTTTATACGATGTAATTTTTCCATTAGAGATGTCAGATAAATCCCTGAGGTGTGGAAATATACATTTAAAATCTATTGTTAACACCTTTTTAGTTGTTAAAGAAATTGACATTATTGCCTTTGCATTAGCCACAATAAAAATCTCATTTTTTTTGTTTTCCAAATAGATGAATTAAAGAATTTGCTGTGCATCTGTACTCATGCATTTATTATGTGCATTTGAAAAAGAATTTTTAAAAAATAATTTTGTTATTGTTTCATAATTTATCAAAATGGATGCCATTGTGAAGAAATTCTCTTGTAAACTGGCTTATACAAATTAGTGAGTTATCTTTTTTTCACTTTGTTTTCAAACATTCATTTATCACAGGAAAAATAACATAGTTAAATTCTGCATTCTGTTTCTGGCCATTGTTTTGATTTTTTTTTCACTTTGTATGATAAATGTTGTCATACACCGGCCTTTTTCATTTGGAGACAGAACAGATTGCCATGGTTATCTGTTTTAGACCATTGTCCATCCCGTGCCATGAAGGGCCTGCATTTTGTAGATGTGGGAGGAAACCAACATGGCTAGCTGGTGAAGATGAGAAAGAAGAAACCATGCCAGAGAAGTATGCCAAACTGAGTGGCCTCTGACCGGGAATCGAACCTGGCCCTCTTTCTTGGCAGTCTGGATTAAATTTTTTCAAATGTTAGTTAACGTGGACTGTTGACTAGACTTTGAAATTTGTCTTTAATTTTATAAAAAGTTTGTAAATCTTTAAGCTGTTTTGGATTAGATCTGTCAACTTTTGGATCTGCTGAAGGTGTTGCCTAGCAGGGGAATGGATACATTATATTATTTATGCCAAAGACAAAAGGGTATTTTCCAATTTAAAAATATTATTTTAAAAAATTGTTTTACTGTGTTGTTCTATTGTCATTTTAATAAATATAGGAATTAAAATAAGCATGTTTTTACCTGGCTTGTTTGTCTCTCCTATTGTGTCTCTTTGAGAAGTTGCTGAGATGCTACTAGCTAATTGCTGGTAAATAGTTGCATGTGACTTTCATTGTTTTTATAGCAGCTCATGTAGAGTTTATTAGGGGGTTGTCTCCCTTATGTTACTTGTGATCAGTCAGTGTATGGGTTGCTCTACTGATTTTGGTAAATAATCATTATTGCAATTTCACTTATTAAATAAAAATCTAGCACTGTTAAAATAAACTTATGAAGGTGGACTATGCTACCATTCATCTAACAGCAATTTTTGTGTTTTGTGTTTTCAAAATTATTTGTATAAATTGCTTTAGTTTGTGATTCATTTGTTTGTTTGCTATAGGTATAATTTTCAAAGGGATTTCTTGTGAAGTTATAAGAGAGCCTAGTCAGGCTGATGATTTGTGAAAGCAAAATGAATTTCTGCTACTTAAACTATTACATTTCAAGGTTGACTGAATGCCAAAAGCAACAGCTATCTTGGGTCCACATGTAGCCACACCTGGCAGTGAATGACCCATAATTCATTATTTCACAGCCATTTTTTCTCAACTTGTCAATAGCTGAATTGAAATATATATATATATAGGGTAGGCTTTACCCAGCTAGTGACCTACCCAGTCTGACTGACTACACAATACACTGATCAGGGTCACCACTGTACCAAATTGGTTGCCTGCTAGTTTCTCCATGAAGATACAACCTTTGATCACATTTTTATATTATTTGCCTGTCTGGAGGTTATGAGTCATGTCACTTTCCCCACACCATTGTGTCATGGAAACATACTTGGTTGGCCAGAGAGTCTGACCACAAGTGGGTCGGGTCGGGTCAGCTCCTCATTGTTTCTTTTGGTGCCAGGTGAGTGGTGTTCTTCACACTTCTGTCAACTAGGAGTACACATTCAGTTAGCTCATCTCATCCTGGCTTCATGATGACATCCCTTCGTTCTGTATAAAAAAATCAGAATTATCATTAAATATCCTTGTGATATTTACATAAAAATGTAGCTATTTTACAAAAAATTCCAGATAGGTTGTCAAGTCTTCTGATTTTGCTTCTGTTGTAGAAATGAGTGTAGGGGCTGACACACAAGTAGACTAATAAATCTATATATCACAATCATAAACTAAATTTGTTTGTTTTAGTTGCATTGATTTAAAGCTGTACTGTTACATAAATAGTATACAATAGTCTCAAGATTAAAATTTAAAATAATAGGATGATATCTTAGAACTAATTATTTTTACACATTTAAAAAGGTTCATTCCTTAGTGTTTCTGTTTAAAAGAATGAATGTTAAGGGTTGTCAATTTTTAAAAATTATGAATAATAAAAAAAAAAAAAAACATCTAGATATGAGGTATGTGCATTGGTAGTTATTTAAGGGAGACTGGATAAATGGTTTTGAGTGTGATTAGCATAATGGATCATTCTGGTTATTGACAGTTAGCAATAGTTGGTGTAACAGCTGTGTACTGACTAATGTATCAGTACGGCTTGATATTAGAAAAGAATTTTGGTAATAGAATTGTGAAAAGATTAGAATAAATCACCGATGTTATTTGGGTGTAAATAAGGGTGCCTTGAATAAAACCAGACTACTAATAGGAATAGTGTATTTGGAGCTTATCTTTCTTTTGAGTTCCATAACTTGATTGATTTGGTAAGCAAAGTACCTGTTCAGGTGTAGAAGAACACTCGTCTGCTTGCCTATGTTCAAATGTGAACCAAAGGATCTTGGGATTTGGTGATTAAGAGACTAAATGATACATAAATCAATATCCTCTGACTGTAACATTACCCTTTTCCAAAAAAAAAATTTTTTAAAAGTCTTTATGGTGAAAAGAATAATTCTGAGAAATTAAGCATTTTTTAAATCACAGGTTCCAAATAAAAAGTTTGAAGATTTCGTTTATTATGTAGTAATAATTTCAGATCATGATAAAACAGCCAAAAAAGGATAAATCTGTGCTGCATTTAAGTTATGTATCCCAAGGATGAATATTTAAAATTATGGACTTCCTTTCTGGGAGTTTCACAGCTTGGCTCTCAAGCATTCTGCCTTATGGTTTGGGTGGGAATTATTCACTGAATACTTGTTTCTGTTAGATTTCTGTCACAAGCAACACCATAAAGGTTAAATTCTGCAGCTCCATATAATGTCTTTTTTTAAAATCAGTGTTTTTAACCACATTGAGATAGTAGGCCATGTGAGATCAGGTTTTTATGTTCTCTGAAAGTTGAATATTGCCTTGGCCTTCACCATTTATTCAATTACTTTTATTGTGTCAACCAATCAATAGTATCCACAATACCAAGCAGACTTCCGCCCGCTAGTAAATGATTGCACCTGGTCTATTTGGTAAACAAATGTGTCATTTTGTATTTGAACGAACAGAGATTTTAATCAGAGTACAATAATACCCCATTTAGTGCTCAGGAAGGGTTTCTGAGAACAGAGCTCTAAATGGAGTCATTTTAACATTACATATATGAAGATATGTAACTGACGGCATTGTTTCTTACCTGCGAATTATGTATAAGTGCTTTATTTAGATACTGATAGATATAGATTGTTACAGTACAGTATTATTTATTAAAGTAAATGAACACAAACAGTCTAAACTCTCTTAGGAAGGGCCAGGGTGTGACGACTTCTTATGCAGTGATGGCTTCTTTTAAAAAAAAGTCATGCAGGGTTATCTGTGTTGCCTGGTGTTGCCTCTCATGGAGCATTTTGTAACAGGTAATGGCACTGAGCATGATTCTCTTTGCACTGATACTACATTCTCACTCCAGGTCTTTCTTCTTGTATTGGTCCATTATAAGCATGATCTTTTTGATACTTTCTTCCAAATATGCTGTGGTGAGGACTTTTCTTCTGGAGCTTCTTCACGGCCGCTTGCTGCTTCCAGTTCATGCTGTTGAGCTGACTCTTCCAGTTCTTCATTACTAAGTCTGTTCCCATGTGACATAAGTAAGCCTTCCACATCATCAGCATCCATCAGCATCCACCTCCCATTCCTTTTGGTTGGCCAGCTATATGATGTCACCTTTGGTCATTTGCTGCTCCTCAAACCCCACAAAGTCGTTGCATACCTCTGGCCATAACTTCCTCCAGACACCATTCACACACATGCTGGTGACTTTATTCCAGGATTCCTTGATACATATTATGAATAGCTTTTGTGATATTGTAGTCCCTCTAGAATTCTCTAATTGTTGGAGTATCCTCTCTGTCTGTCATCTCAACCAGCTGTTTGAAGGTTTGGCAAAGGTAATAAGTCTTGAAGTTGGATATGATCCCTTGATCTACAGTTTTTAGAATGGAAGTAGTGCTAGGTGGAAGGTACATTATTTCCACAGGCAGGAAAGTCTGGATGCTTCAAAGGTTGTCTGGGTGGCTTAGAACATTATCATTCAACAACAGGGCTCTTGGTTCAGGCCATTTTCCTCATAGTAACACTTCACTGATGGGCAAAAATGACAAACCACTGCTGGAATAAGTTGATTGTAATCCATGCCCTTTTATTTGATTTCAGCTTGAAATCACCTAAAGCATTAGATGGTCTTTGACAGCCTTGAATCCTAATGCACACTTCTCTTCTCGGGAGATGAAAGTTCAAGAAGGCATTCTTTTCCAAAAAAAAAGCTTGTTTTATCCACGTTGAAAACCAACTGAGGAGGGTAGTTTCCATGCTGGATTATGGCTTTGAGCGTGTTGGGGAATCCCTAGAATGCATGTTCGTCTGCACTCACAGCTTCTCCAACACGGATGTTGTGCAAGTTACTTTGTTACTTAAGCCAGTCAAACCAGCCTTGGCTGGCAGAGAATGACTCTGTCTTTGATGTTGCACCTTCCTGTTCTTGCAGATGGTTAAAGATGCTCTGTGCTTCTTCCATGATGATGAACTGCATCTCATCTTCCACCCACATGCTTAACCTACTTTCCTTCTTCAACAGAATGCTTCTTGACCAAGTTAACTTTGTTGCCGTTAATGGAGTGGTGGTCTTAGAAGAAGCTTTTATCTCATCACTGTTCCTTAAAAATGTTCTGTTGGTCAACAAAGCCAACTTCAAAGAATGAGCCACATCCATCAACCGCTCACCTGCTTCAATCCACTGTAACACCTCTATTTTCATATCCAAACAAATATATTTTTTTGGACACTTTGGCACATTTGTAGCAGAATCGCCTGCATACCTTTTCCCAGCCATTTTGGGTTAATAATGTTCAAAATATTTAATATTAGGTGAAAATATGTGAACAAAGGGAGACCACACTGCAGCATGTGTTTAGCAGCGGGGGCAATTTATAATGAAGAACACAAGTGCTGATTGGCTGTGAATGTGCAGAAAGCATCACTCTCATTGGCTGAGCAGATGTAAAAAATGGTGGCTTTTGGCAAGCTGTGTGTTCAAAATTGTAACTTTTGACTAGGTTTATGGAATTTCATAATGTTTTTTCTTGTGAAGAAAAAATCTCTCAAGGTGACAAGAGCTCCATAACAAATCAGCTTAAAGTGGGTTGGCACTAAGTGAGGGGGGTGTTAATGTATAAGGAAAAACTTGGCATTTATTTATTTTTGTTTCATGTTGCATTTCTTACACAAGCATAAATTAAATGCCTGCTTCACTTCTTTTTATCTCCTTGGATGACAAGCATTTGAATTAATTTAGATAGCTACTTTGGTCTGTTAGAGTACAACACAAATTATATTACTCATTTACAATTATTAAACAAAAAGAATTGGATCTCCGACTCTTCTGGCTCAATTTATCAGGAGCATGAGACTTCCATATACAGCCTGTCTGGACACTGGTGGTGGTAGAATCTTTACTGACATGCCCTTTGAGTAGTCTGCCTTTCATAGAAACACCCGACATCATGATATGCAAACTTCTGGTTCACTGGAAAGTACAAATGATTCAACAACAGTCATTCAGTTGATTGGCTTTTAAATCAGTTTCTATATATATATATATATAATTTTTTTTTTTTTTCAAAAATGATAGCATAGTTTCAATAAGACCTTAAGGCTACATGCAACTTGTTGGGCAGTGTAGCGTGACGTGACGTGACGCGACATGATTTCAGCATCTGTAGCTATCTTTGTTTATTCTAAAACCATCAAGTGTATGGTGAACAGATTTTAGAATGAGGCAGAGATTAGACTGCTGTAGCTCATTGGCCTGAAAATCAACCAATAACCATTTTTTAAAAAAACTCTTTAGGAGATGGGCTGTTGGAACACACTGCCATGTGTACACCAGATGAGAAATAGTCAGATGTTGTTATTTTGTTTTCTGTAGCTGAAAGGATTATGTGTCAGTGCAGAAGGGGGATATATAAGAAAAGAATGTGTTGAGTTAAAATTCTATCATTGCTTCATTAATTGACATATGTTGTAGTGTAAATATTTGAATAAGCTGCTAACTCAAGCTGTGCTTGCTAGGATCATGTGGGAGGTTTCTCCCCTTCCACTTTCCAGTGTGTTGACTGATCTTGGGTATCTGGGAGTTAAAAGAAGTCAGCTCTCTGTTCACCCATTCCTTCCATCATGTGTGTTTGTTATATTTATATGCAGGGATTAGGACAAGACCAAGTTTTTAGTTCTTTAAATTGTTATGCTTCTTCCATTGCTTTTAAAGTATTTTAAAATTATTATGTCATTTTGAGAGGTTCCACATCTTACATTTGTTTTTGGTTTTAAAAGTGATGAATAAAAAAGAAAAAAATTCTGGAAAAGTGCCATTTTATGAATTAAGTAAAAATAGTTTGTTTTTATTTCTTTAAATCTGAAGACCTTGATGGATGGATGTCTGTTGTTATGGCTTTGTGATCCTGATTAGTCTAAGGACTAATGATCCAGTGTCTTAGTGGATCACACTTCAATGTCAAAAATGTAATCATGGGCTATCATAAGTTCTCAAGATCTTGTGATTACTCGCTGTAGCATCTTGATTCTGATCTCCCTTTGAACTGGAACCTGAAGAGATCATAAATTAAGGTTATAATTATGGTTCTGTGATGGTGATCAGTTGATTAGTTTATGGTTGGTATTTTGTATATTTATGTATCCAGATGCAGCAGTATTTTTCTAATATTCAGTAAAGTCACTTAAAACAATTAATCTGAGCCTGAAAAACACGGTGTTAAGTGAAGTGTAATTTCCAATAAGAATGTATGTAAGTAGGTAGTGATGCGTGCCAGTGGATGAGAAGAGAGAAAGTAATGAAGAGTAACATAACAATTAAGTATCATAAGCTCTGTGGGTCCACGCATGATGCACCATTAAGGGTCTAAGTTCTATGTCTCCATGTGCATTGCCTCCTAATAGAAAAGTGCATCGATCTTTTGCGGCTTTAAATCCGGGGACCTTTTTCTTCACCTTGGGAAATATATGTTCTGTTTGGTATCTTCTTCCAATATAATCCCGTTTCATCTACATTGACCACCTGCTTGGGGCTGTAACCACCATCAGCTATAATCTGTACCAGCAAACTACGGAAACTTTCAGGTGCGTTTTTATTGGCCACAGCTGCTTCTCCCAAGACTTTTATGTTGTGTAGATAAAACTGCTTCTTAAAACAGAAAAACCATCCCTGACTTGCGTGGAAAGGTTTCACATCACTTTCACTTTCATCTTTCTTCAATGATTCATGCAAACTCAATGCTTTGCACTTTATAACATGCAGACTTAACGGAACGTTTTGCTTCGTTTGGTGCTCAATCCAAGTACTCAAAAGCTTTTCCATCTTTTCCATAATGTCGAGCCCACCACGACTGATTTTGGTGGCACTCACTGATGCAGCACACAGACCACTTGCTTTTATCTTATCTGCATTTGAATGGATAGTCCGGCATGTTGCTTCATTCAGCCCCATCGCACGTAAAATATCCATTAGTCTTTCACCTTTCTCAAATCTCTTGATGGCTTTTAATTTTACTTCCAAAGAGTGACTTTTTCATTTAATTTTTGTTGCTGAAGCACTAATATCCCCACTTTTTCTTTTTGGGCCCATTGTTATTAAGGGATAAAAACACAATTTGGTAGGTGATGGCTCGCTAACTATTGTGGAAGAGTATCAAAACACCACCACTCTCATGGACTATTTTGTCTCGCAGCAGGATTATTATAACAAAATATTGCTGTGTCAAGTGAGACTTTACTGTATTTTGCTTTAGCATTTTAATGTATACTGCTAAAAACAAAAAAAAAATGTTGAATAAATGTCCACTGCTGCTTGGTCTGGATGACAATGGAATTTATATTTTTGTTTTAGTTTTGTTGTATCAATAAGAGATGCTGCTTTTTTCTGTTCTTTCTTCATCCCTTCCATTAATATCTTATGCATCAAAAACCTTTTTGTACAATTCTAAATTCATTGATCCCTGAGGGTAGAGTGGTCTATGTTTATTATTAGCACCATTTGGAAAAGTTCCTAAGTTCATAAACTAAGTTTTCTGTGAGAAACTAAATAGAGGTTTCAGAGCAGCTGTAACTTCTGATTTATTAGTAACAAAACTATGGAACCTACAAGTACACTATCCCAAATCCAAGAAGCTGTGGACCATGAGGTTGAGTTTTTGAAACATGAAATTTAGTATGAGAAATAAAGAATAAATAATTTTTATTTACCAAATTATATTCCTCATTTTCGCTTCCAAATTAGTAGGGTTGAATTCTGGCTATTTGAGGTAGAGGAATCATCTGAGTGGATGTTGGGGATGTCTGCAGTGGATAAAGGTACAGGATTTGAAAGGGGGGGAGATTTCTGTGGCATCTTTGATTAGTAATCCCTGAAGTTTATTTACTGGCGTACGTAATGTGCTGGTTCATTAACAAAGCTTTCTTCTAGGCCACAAATTAATTATTCAGTCAGGCTTATACATTTTCAATTGAAACATTTTTCTTGTTTAAGCAAATCATCATCATTGTCACTTTCATTATTTTTACCTTGGTGAGGATTTAAACCATTTGCATGATTTTTCCATCTGTTAGTTGGTGCACAACTGGAGCATCGCTGTCCACATTCAAACACACTTCAGTGTTACTTTCCTCCAACATCTTTACCTCTTTACAAGAAAAGCCTTTAGCGTACTCTAACTTTTTCATGAGAAACATGGAACCCATCAAAATCAGGTCCATCTTCCATCATCACTGGACGCTGTGGTAGGCCATAAGTTATGCCACCCATTTTGCAGAATATTTTTGGGAACATAGTCCCATGCTCGAGATGCAGTCCAAGCAGCATTTTTTAAAATGTTAAAATCCTTCCTGAATGCATCTACATCCCCCCCCCCAGGGATCACTGTTGCAAACGTTAAGCATAAGTTTTAAAAATTTGTCCTTATAGCAGCACTTCATCGCATACAGAATATCTCGGACCATTGGCTGAATGAATGATGTACAATTTGGAGGTAGATAAACTGCATAAACACTGTCTTTCACTGAAAGTTCTGCATCAAGGTGAGCTGAGCAGTTGTCTAAAACCAAACTATATCTTGCAGTTTTTGGCAAGACAACAGACCTACAGTGTTGCTCTAACATCAGGCACAAAATAATTTTCAAATCAACCAAGAATAATATCAGCTGTTATCCATGCCTCTTAGTTAGCCCCATAATTCATAGGATATATATCCAACCCCCCCCCCATGAAAGTCCGTGGAAGCAAACTTTTGCCTATGAAAAGTAACTTATACCTGTGAGTCCTTGCTGCATTTGCAAAAGCAAGCTTTACTTCTATCAGCGCTGTCTCATTCGCTCTTACTCATGTTTTCCCAGGAGTAGAATTTCAATGAAGAGATGTCTCATCAGCATTATACATTTGGTCTGCTCTCAAATCTTCATTGGCTCCTAGCTCTGTGAATGTGTCACCTTCCCACATGCATGCATTCAATAGCCTTAGCTGTGACATTTCTTTAAAATTTTGTAAACCAGCCAGAAGAGTAGTAATAATGAGGCGGTGTGAGAGATTCGGTTCTCAGTGGAAAACCTTGGCTTGGTTCATAATCAACGCCCAATGCAACGGAAAAGTTTTATTACTTTGTTGATGAATCCACTCCGATAAAACCTTATCCAATCAATATTTTGTCACTTGATGCAAGGTTTTCCTCTTCAAAAGTTGTTTTGTTTCTTTAGATCATAAATGGTGGATGTACTAACCTCAAACTCATCACGTAACTTCTTGACTGAAATGCCTTCTTTTTTTTAAAGTTTCTTCAGTAATTCCACTTTTTTTTGGTAGTACTTCATGGAGGGGGGTGCCTGCTGGTCTTTTAGACAATATTATGGTGCACATATGGGCAAAACACTAAACACATGGTATCCGAAAGAGGCCTCTATAAACAATGAACTGAGAACCTTGCTTCAGTGCTCCATCCAAACAGAGCGACTATGCCGAGAACTAGTCGTGGTTTGCATTATAAATGGAATGTTTTCAAAACTAGCCCATTTTTGGGAAAGTCAGATAAAAGGTCATGTACACACAGTGGAAATTTATTCCAAGAATGCCTGCTAATTCCCTATGATCTGAGATTGAGCAAGTGCTAAAAAGTGTCCTGCCATTGGTGGATTTGATCTACTCAAAAGAGGAAAGCAACAATGCGAGATCCCAATTTCTAGAGAATCCATTCAAGAGCTGTTTTTATAGTTCTGGAGCTATGGAGAAGTTTTCACATCTAAGCATAAATGCAGAATTACATGTAGATGTACAATAACATTGTAATGTAATTTGCAGCAATGTTAAAAAAACCAGAATTGAACTGGATCTGCATAATTTGTTTGTGTGACTAATAGGTGGTTGGAATATTTCATTTTCTGGGTTCACTGCCAACCTAGAGACTGGACTCTATCCGTAATTTAGTTGATGTTTAGAGGTTTACTTGGGTATGCTGAGTCTATCTATCTTTTTCATCATTAGAATGTTTCCAAGAATCTTCTCTTCAGTCCTCTTTCCCATAAACCCTGGGAATCTCTTCCTGATTAAGGGCTTAACCTAATTCTAGGGGCATTCAGGCATTAAATTAACTTTCTGAACATGACCCACCTTGGGTAGAATTCCACATGGCTTTGTCTGGATTTCGTTCACTTTGGAGTTATCCCCCCCTTCTTTTTTTTTCATTGTCACAAAATTTTAATTGCATACAGTTCAGCTGATTTTCTTCTCAACTCATAACACCATCAGAACTTTAAAGTGCACAGCTTGATGGGAAGTACATCCATTTAACATTGTTTCAGTTTTGTGTAAAATAGCAAAAATAAATACACAATTTTTTTTTCCTTATAGGTAAACAATTTTTGCAGGCTTATAGGCTAAATATAAGTAAAGTTAAATATGTAATGCTTTTTTGTATAGATTAATTAATTAGATTTAATTATTGAAAGGCCCTAATAATGCATTTTTTTTCCTGATGTTTTGTAGTCTCATGAATTTCAAACTTTTCGGAGGTGGGCCATTTGAAAGGGAGATTGTAATCACCATATGGAAGAATCAGAAATGATATAGTGCTAAATTAGTTTTCATACAACTTTCAAAGTTTTGTGTTATATTTTTTTTTAACTGGGGAACAATTATTTTTGTGGGAATCTGTGTTGTACAATTAAATGTATTTTCTTTTTTTAAATAATTATTTATTTCAATCTAAAACTTCTGTTCACACTGTTACCTAGAAACCAAAAGATGACCTAAGGGGGTTGTTGAATGCATAAGATGTTCATTATGAACTGTGTCAACTGGAATGACTCCGAAGGCCCCTTAGTACTTAAGTTAGTTTTCTGGATAGCGAATAATAAAATTAATCTGTTAACTATTCTTGATAACTACCAAGCGCAAAATTAAAAATGCTGCTGTCAGGAAAAATGGTAATGTTTCTTATATATTATTGAGGGGTTAGGTTTTCTCATGTTGCTTAATTGTCTGGACCTTTCTTCTTCTTTGGTTAGGATTTTATGCTTGTTCTTTGAAAGATCTGGCCTGTTTCTGACATACCTGCTAGATAATGTCTCAATACATCAATGGACATGGGATGCAGCTGTATGATAAGCTTTGGTTTTCTGCCAAAAAATTCTCATAGACAAACAATTCCAATATGTTATGGTATTTGTCAGTCAGTCAATCACAGTTGCACTAACTGTATGAGATGTTATTGTCAGTCACTCATTCACAGTTGCACTAACTGCATGAGATGTTATTGTCACTCACTCATTCACAGTTACACTAACAGCATGAGATCATCCAATGTTATACATAGAACTAATTTCTCTGGTATTGAGTGGGAAATGTGTTAATTGCTTTAAGCAGAGGTACACATTTTACTTTTAAACCCAACTAACAATTGCATACATTCTATTACCAGCAAAACTAATACAATCTTTTGGCTTCTCTTTCCATGGTAATGCTTTTAATTTAATATAATCTCATAAAAAGGTGTACATATTACAGGTGCATCTAAAAAAATTAGAATATCATGGAAGTTCAATATTTTTTGTCAGTTATTTCAGAAAGTGAAAATTGTATATATTCTAGACTCATTGCATGTAAACTAAAATGTTTCAAGCATTTTTTAATTTTAATTTTGATAATTACAGCCTACGGCTCAAAAAAATAAAAACGTATCTCAAAATATTAGAATATTCCATTTTGAGTTTGAGTAAATCACTATTTATGCAGTATAAATACCATGAATCTCTCAGTCTGGTTCAGTACACACAACCACAATCATGGGGAAGACTGCTGGCTTGACACTTGTCCAGAAGACACTCATTGACACCCTCTACAAGGAGGGTAAGCCACAGAAGGTCATTGCTGAAAGGGCTGGCTGTTCACAGAGTGCTGTATCAAAGCATATTCATGGAAAGTTGACTGGAAGGGAAAAGTGTGGTAGGAAAAGGTGCACAAGCAAGAGAGATGACCGCATCCTTGAGAGAATTGTCAAGCAAAGCGGATTCAAGAACTTGGGGGAGCTTCACAAGGAGTGGACTGAGGCTGGAGTCAGTGCATCAAGAGCCACCATGCACAGACGTGTCCAGGAAATGGGCTACAAGTGTCGCATTCCTAGTGTCAAGCCACTCCTGAACCAGAGACAATGTCAGAAGCGTCTTACCTGGGCTAAGGAGAAAAAGAACTGGACCGTTGCTCAGTGGTCCAAAGTCCTCTTTTCAGATGAAAGTAAATTTTGCATTTCATTTGGAAATCAAGGTCCCACAGTCTGGAGGAAGAGTGGAGAGACACAGAATCCAAGTTGCTTGAAGTCCAGTGTGAAGTTTCCACAGTCAGTGATGATTTGGGGTGCCATGTCATCTGCTGGTGTTGGTCCACTGTGTTTTATCAAGTCCAAAGTAAATGCGGCTGTCTACCAGGAGATTTTAGGGCACTTCATGCTTCTGTCTGCTGACAAGCTTTATGGAGATGCTGATTTCCTTTTCCAGCAGGACTTGGCACCTGCCCACAGTGCCAAAACTACTAGTAACTGATTTGCTGACCATGGTATTACTGTGCTTGATTGGCCAGCCAACTCACCTGACCTGAACCTCATAGAGAATCTATGGGAGTATTGTCAAGAGGAAGATGAGAGACACCAGACCCAACAATACCGATGAGCTGAAGGTCGCTATCAAAGCAACCTGGGCTTCCATAACACCTCAGCAGTGCCACAGGCTGATCGCCTCCATGCCACGCCACATTGATGCAGTGATTCATGCAAAAGGAGCCACAACCAAGTACTGAGTGCATAAATGAACATACTTTTCAGAAGTTCGACATTTCTATGTTATAAATCCTTTTTTTTTATTTATCTTATGAAATATTCTATTATTTTGAGAGGGAGGATTTTTTATTTTCATGAGCTGTAAAAACAAAAAAAGGCTTGAAATATTTCACTTTATGTGTAATGAATCTAGAATATATGAAAGTTTCACTGTTTGAATTAAATTATGGGAAAAAAGAACTCTTCCACGATATTCTAATTTTTTGAGATGCACCTGTATATATCAAACCATGATATATCAGGTATTTGGCTAGAACTTATTTATCTGCATGGCTTCATACATGTGACATTGAAGATGATATAAAATGATTTAAATGGCTAAGAAAAAGAACAATTTTTTTAATATGACTGATAACTTTGTGTTATGAGTAAAGAGAAATTTTTCAGTAGATAGTGCAAATAATTTAAGAAATACAGTTGTTTTGCAATGAAATTTTGTTGGTGGAAGTATTATTTAAGAGGAGAAAAAAAGTGTAAAATCTAGAAAAGGCTGAAAATAACTGATAATAAAATTTTGGAATTTGTTAAAAATTGTTTACTTTTTGTTTGCTTTGCTACCATTTTAATTATTAGTACTGTTGCTACTGATACCTTGTTTCTATTATTGCCATTACTGCAGAACTAACAGTGTTTAGAATGTGTACTGATGTTTTGTTTCTAAGGATGCTGGTAGCAGCAGAGAGACAGAGGTTGAATAGTGTGGTATGGTTTTTATTGCTGTCTTGACAGGTGATGAAAGGCGATGCCAGCAGAACAGCTGAGTGCTCGTGAGGATCTTATAGAAAATTTGGACACAGACTTGGTGTTTGCCTATCTTCTACAGCATGGAGTTCTTGACCAGCCAACTGCTGATGACATCTGTGCAAAGCCTGCCAAGTCAGACCAAAACCTCTTGTTGCTGGAGTATCTTGAGAAGCAAGGTGGGAATGCCATGGCTCTGTTCATCAATGCCCTCCGTCAGTCAGGACAGCTTCACCTGGCCAGTTTGCTTGATGTTACACAGCGAATCAAGCCAGTGTACGGATCAGGTAAGGATTGTACCATGTTGGTTGGCTCTAGCTGTGGCTGCTTCATGCCATTGCTCCTAAGCTGATTCAAAAGCGTGTTAATTTCTTCTACTTTGTCTTTTTTTCACAATTTAATTTTCTATATCAGTATAAACAGCTTCTGTCTAAATAGTAAATGTCGCAGGGATATTTCTGTTTTCCCCCTTGATAGACCACCTGACTTTTGTCAAGGGATGTAATCCTATTTTATACATAACAGGCAGCGATTCAAAAGGAAATCCCTGCATTCCCATTTCTCCCTACAAATGTTAAAATTGTCTACTAACTGCTTCAAATATGCACAACTATTTTGTTTAAGTTTACAATAAACACTAATATTTCTTTGTTTTCTTTTATTTTCAAGGTTACTGGGAGAAACAAAGACATAAAGGTAAAGAGTGTTATTTCGTAAGCTGCTACCCCAACTTAGCATCAGACCCAGTAACCTGAGGTCTCTCATGGTACTGAATTGCCAAGGGGTGGCTGTGTTGCTGTGAAGAAGTCAGACGAGTTATAAATACACTCATCGGTTTAATTTGTTAGTACGTACCAGCCTCAACAGCCAGGTGTTTTCGACTTTGGTGACACTAATTCAGCAACTTTTCTGACTTCAGTGAGAAAGCAATTGCAGGCCTTTATCTAGTCAAAATGCATACTTTTAAAAAGATTTTGTTGTTCTTGTTGTCCTAGTCTCACATTGGAAAAAAAAAATGGATGTAGCGATTAAAATTTCTTTGAAATGTTTCTGAGAAAATTCATGAAATCTGAAACTGGCCTTGAATGACTGCACTCTTATTATTGGAAGTTATCTCTTTCTCTTTATAATCAACAAAAATATTTTAAAATAACTAACTGAAAAATTTTTTAAAAAAGTTAAATCATAAAAGAAAAATCCTGCTGTCTTGTTTTCTGGGATGTGGCCTTTTGAGGACTGTTTTGGTTTAAATGGTTTAAAAGTTTGTTGTGTTAGCAAATAATTTCCCAGTGTCATTAGTTTTGTGAAATTATCATTAAACATGAAAGTAACTGGTATGGGGCCAGGGAAGTCTATCTGTTTGCTTTCTGAGCTGATTGAACAATGAAAAAACTCCCTATTTACAAACCATAGTTTTTTCAGTAAGCCAAAGATTTTATCATGAAAATAAAGTTCTCTAAATATGCAGCCTTACTCTGGTGTGCTTGGTCATTGTAATGTCACAACCCCATAGTTCTGTTATGTTTCAAAAAAAAAAGTGGAATATTTATATGCTCAAATCATTGAATAATTTTAAGTAGGTAACTTTAACCTGGTTAAATTTCAATAAAATCCTAGAAGCATGGAGTTTAGGTAGTAAAGTGGAAGACCTATCCTTGATGGCTGGTCCCTACACAATTCCATTGTTCATCTGGTTGGGTATGTTTAGTTCTTGATGGAGAGTTATCGGGATCCATTGCTAATCATGAACAAAAACAAATATCAGAGTTTCACATTCTGCATCTTCCCAAACTTAATTCATACCTAATATGCTATTATGTTGCCATCTTTTCTCTTTTTTTAAAAAAATATTTTATCTCACTTTACATTATAAATTAAATGAGTAAAATTACCTTGGATTCTTTGTACTAACTTTTCAGTTTCATTATTTAATTTCCTGATAACAGTCATTCATTCTGACCTCTCAAAATTATTCATTCTTAAAGAAATTTAAACTGAGGGATCTCGCATAAAGTCTGTTGTTGTTGTTTTCTAGGTACACAGGGTGCGTTTTAAGTCTTAAAATCCAGGATGGACAAATTATACATTGGTCAAAAGCTCAAATTATTTAGTTTACAATGACATTAAAATTGATCAGTGAATCCACCTCTAGCTTTGAGGCAGCACCGAAATTTGTTGACATTATTTCATAGCTGTTCTTGTAGGATTTTGTCCTTCCCTTTTGCCATGATTGTTTGAGAGTTCTGACATGTTTGTGGAACTTTGAGCAAACATTTTTTTTCCAAAAATTCCTCAGAAACAACAAAATACATTGGATTCAGAATGAGCAATGATGATGGTCAATCACTTTTGCCTATCAAGTCCAAAAAAATTCTCAGATGACTACATCTGGATTGTTCCGGTCATACAGACAGGTCCCCTTTCTTGTTGGAATGTCCATGGCCTAGGGTTCACATGAGCCTCCAGAATATTGTTTTTGTGGATTTTGACATTGGTTTTAATGTCTTGAGGGACAAAAGCCAATGGGGTTTATATATCTGTAGGATTACTAGCTCATACTATTACAGAAGATTCCTTTTTGTATTAAACAAATGGACAGAAGAAGTCAGGGGAAGAAAATGCAGTCAATTTTGGAATTTGAATGTCTGTTTAGTCATTGAAAATTGCTCATCCAAAAAAACAGGATACACGAAGGACAGCTACTTTGAGTCAACAAAAATGACTCAGCCTCTTTTGTTTTGATTGTCTCAGAAATTGGCCATTTTGGAATGGATAGATAGTTTTTGAGTTTTTCTGACCACTTTATGGTCCATAGATTGTTTTGAGAATTCTGTCTGGCAATGACTTGAAAAATTTGTAGGCAAAACAGTAATTGGTTGGCCCAATCTTGGTCTCTTTTTTGATAGAGGAGGTTTTGAAAAATCATTTGATGGTGTGGGAAATGAATTTCATCTCACATTTTTCTCATTTTTAAGCAGATGAAAAATTTCACAATCTTATTTTTTCCAGATTAAAAGAGTGCCATGAAATTGGAATGCCACTGTTTTATCTCTCACAATTTGAACACAAAACATGGGCACGGGCATTTTGGAACACATTCTTATAGTAGACAATTAGGGGTTTTGATCAATGCAAATTACACAAATTTTAGCCAAGCAGAAGCCTCAAAATTAGCTCTCAAACTTTGGACAGAACTTAGAAGCCATATGTAGGAAAGTGAACTATCAAGTTAAAACTCTGGCCAAGTGACAAGGAAGATGTTTACTTTCTTCCACCACTGATAGTGATGGATTTTGCATTTGTCTCCTTATCTTGCTGGACTGGTCATATGATCTGACATGAATCTGTTTCTCTCCCTTTCTCTCCAAAATGTGAATATGTAAGATAGTCTTGTCACTTTTAACTGTTAAAAATATTATGTATTTTTAATGATAAAATTTCCTTTAAAATGCACTTAGAAAAAACTTAAAATTTTTTTGCCACTCTGGATATATCGATTTGAAGGGCGATAAATCTGGGATATCCAGTTTTATCATCTGGCAAAATTGTGAAAGAAATTTTAATATTTAACCAGTTTGCGTGGATGTCCTGACCCTCAATTACATTTATTTTTTGGTTTATTCTATTAACCATATTCAAGCAAAAGAAAGTGTGCCATGCAGAGGTATCATGGATTAATTAATGTAGGGCAGTCAGAAAAACAAAAATACCTGAATTGTAATCTTGTGTGGATTAAAGAAGTTAGAAAGTTAATTTGGGCTTTCCCCATCACCTGATTAGTAACTAAACCCGACAATGGCGAAAGGTAAAGAAGATCAGCAAACACAGATACATTAGTTGTGTTTTACTACAAGATGACTGGGAAATGCATGGGGTATCCCACTCGTAAATAACCCATCACTTGTATCTTCCTGTTTTCATCTATGTTCACCATAGCAGAACTATACTAGCTAATTGTTTTTACTTTCATTCAATTTAATTTGAATTCTGGAAAAAGAAAAAAATGAAAAAATTTTAATTAATTTTGTTTTGTAAAAAATTTCCAAAATGTGGATGATGATTGCTGTTTGTCTTGCAGGTCAGGTAGCAATACGGATCCAAGTAGATGCTGTGAAAACTCTTGTACCAAAAATAAACTCCTCCGGCCAACAGAATGATGATGAAAACACTCACAATGTAGAGATTAGCTTCTCGCCGCGGCGGCATAATCGGTCATATGAAAACATGACCCTGATTGAGTCTCCTGATGAGCATCCGTCTATCCACCCACACCGTATTCAGGAATTCGCATACTCCCAGAATGATCTTGATAATGATGACATGATAACCAAAAGGTCTTGTTGGTGCATGTGCTTTCCCAGATTCTTTCGTCGAAGCAAGCTACCTAACCCAAAGAAAACTCCAGAGAACATCAGCTATGGAAAGACAATATACTTGTCTCCAGTGGAGAGACGGAAACTCTCAGATCTTCCATTGAGCAACTTGGCAGGATCATCATCTCCATCAGGCAAAAAGAAATTGGAGATGGATGCAAACAGCTGGCAGCTTCGCAACAAAAACACGAAAAGCGAAGAGGCAAACATTGATAATGTTGTACAGCTGAAGAACACACTGAATCAGGTTAGATCGAGTCAGGAAGTCCCTATCAAAATGAAACACCCTGGAAATGCAGCGATTCTGATTCAGGGGTACAACAGTGATACGAGTTCTAACAAAAACATTCCCCCTTCTCCAAAGCAAGGGATTTTTATGACACTTGAGGAAACTCCAGTCATGAAATCACCAGGTAAAGGGAAGAACATTGAGCTGGCAGAAGAGTGGCGTGGTGATGGGGAAGTACTTGATGAGAAGGCACAGAAGTTTTACATTCTTTTCGACAATGATGGGAACCCACTGTACACAAACCTGATCAAGTACTTCGAGCAGGACCGTGGCACCTTGGTGCTGCAGGCAGAGTCCAGTGATAGCCTGGTCGTCTTTAACATCTGTATGACAAAAGAGCAGCTGAACAAACTGCAGCAGGACTACGTGACAGGGAAGCTGACACGTGACATTGAGAAGCGCCTCGTAAACCCACACACGCTGAATGCAGTGGATGCCAAGGAGATGCGGTTGAGTACAATCATTGATGACAGCGAATTTAACCAGGCAGAGCTAGAACTGGGATGACAACAATGGCGGCACTCCCCCGACATATCATGTGGTGTATATTTCATTACCGGTGTGTGCAAGTGGTGTGTGCTTGATAGTGAAATAAGTAATTAATGGTTTGAGAGTTTGCACAAAAAATTGCTATCAGTAGCTTAGCATTGCTACAAGTTTTTATTTTATTGTTGGGTTTTTGTTTTTTGTTTTTTTTTTCCACAGAAAAAGTGCATTACTCCCAATTGCTGCAACAACAGCAGTTGCCTTGACGATTGTAATTAAAGGTCATAGTACAATTTTTACAAATGTATATTTATATTTTACATTTCTGTTCCAAGTCTGCAATGGCATCTTGAACATGATGGCAATAAAGCATTTCAAACAGCTTGTGCATGAGTTATGTAATTGCATTCATGTTATTTCTCTAATTGTTCCCAGAAATAAAGTCTGTTTTGCATGTATTTCCACCTGTCAGTTAGACCAGCTGTTAGTACTTCAGTAAAAATACAAGCAGGATTGGGTTCTGTTTATTCTACAAGGTGTTTACGTTGGTTCCTATTCTCCTCCTGAAGTTTATACTACCTGTCAGGTGATTTAAATTTAGTCCTGTCAAATAGTTTATAATTTTTGTTTCAATAGTTTTCATCAAAATGACTACAATAGATAGCTTGCTCAATGGAGACCCGATGCCTTCTTTTGACTTACTAATAGAGCATATGTTCTCTATACAAATAAATAACACTGGTTTGATTCATTATAAACTTGGATTACAATAATTGTTGAGAATTTCCCATCCAAACTAGGTATCTAAATCACATCTGTCAGTAATCTTAACTTACTGTTTTGAATTTTAATGACTTTGAAACTAAAACATAGTAGTTAACCTTTCATTGGTTACTTTAGCAACAGTCAAAATGTTGAGGATACCATGAGAATTACATGTTTATTTAATAAAAATACTTCTGAATTACAAAAATGTCACATGCACCATTTGTAATAGTTTTATTCTTTCCTCAAATGAGAATTCAGGCAATTATTAGACAAAATCTGTTTTTCTTATAGATGAATGCTTATCATGTAATATTCTAATACTTTTTCTAAAACTGTTGTGTGTAGAGATTAGTGATGGATGATTATATCTATTCCATTTCCTATCACAGATCCAGCAGCAGCACAGTGCATGGCTGACTCTTTTCCTCTGTAGGGAATCTAAAGCATATTGAATGGAGCCCACACCATGAGACTGGCCTGGCCCATGGTGCACTGTAACAACCATACAGTGTCTAGAGCACAGTCCATGAATTATCCAATTTGTTGGAAGGCATCACGTCGGGGCTTGAGAGATTTTTTAAAATATCAGCTTTGTTGCTTGTAGGCTCCATCTTTATCTATCATTACATACAGCATCCACAACTACTGTTTCTGACCAAACATCACTTGCTCAGAACTGCACGTGTTCCAGCTGTCTAAATTCTGACTGACCACTAAGATGCAACACTAGAATATCAGGGACCAGTTTAGGGATCAGCTGCATATCAGTGATTATTCCAGAAAAGCATTTTATGGGGGACCACAGTAAAATTGTATTTTGTAGCATTTAAATTCCAAGATAGATGTTCTCTTCCTACTCAGTGGTTACCAGCTATAGCTAGCTTTCTTTTTTAAAGCAATTAATGTTTTGTCAAAATCTCTTATCATCCATCTGTCTTCCTGTGTTTGATCTTTTGTAGACTCACATGCCATCTGATACAGAGGCTGCTGCACCAACATCTAGTTTGAGAATAAATAAATGGCATTCATACAAAAATTAAAGGCTTAAAATTACTTTTATTCTGTATCTTAGTATTAGTATTTCTAGTGGTAGATATTTTCTGCCTGTGGAATCTCATAAAAAAAAAAGTTAATGATGATTGTATTTTGTTTGGTTTTTTTATGAAAATTATTTAATACCAGTTTACAAATATCATGACTGCTGATATTCTCTGGATATGTAGTACTCTGCTTTAAATGGTTTACATTTTTTGTTAGCCAACTAACTTTATTGCTTACAAAAATAATCTGACTAAACGTATAAAAATATGTATGTATACACTTGTTAAAAAAAACAAAACCAGATTTTGTCATCCTGTAGGCTTCATTTAGGCCAATGGTTCTGTTGCAGTTATTCTGGAAATTAGTTACATGAAGGGAGAGGGTGGGGGAATAGCTTAACATAAACAAAATGAAGCTAAACCAAATGGTGGTGCTTTGACTTGCTGAGTGTTCAAGATCTGGAGGGTTCCTAGACAACCAAACAGGCCCAACAGGTGTAAAAAGAACTTATCAACAGGCTCTCTCTCTGTTGGGGTGCAATTTGTAGTTTTATATTAAATCCATATAAACTTTCAGATTTTTAAACTAGATATATGAATTATAATCCATACCTCTCCTAGCTGCTGAGAAGAGTTAGTGTATGTACTAAGATTACCATTGTCTATTAAAAGAAACTAAATAAAACAAACTTTGATTCATGGATAAGAATGTTTTACTTTTTTTGTACATGCAGTGTATTTTTATTTTGGAAATATAATTAGAGATTTTGATTAAATATTTTTAAAAGATTCCTACATTATACAGACAGGAAGTTTTTATCTTTTTAATAATTATAATTTTCTTGTAACCAACTAGTCTGACCAATTCCTTGTCCAATCTCAGGTTTGCTGAGTTGACTTACTAACTGCTGGCCTGATTCCTATAACATCTTCATTTTGTAGGAACAAATGAGAAATGACTTTTTGTTGTCTATTTATAAGGAAGAAAACAAATTCAAGACTGCTTAGCAAAATATTGTTATGAAAACAATATACATCAAAGTTGTGCTCTTGATGCCATTGTACACTATAAGTTTTTTCTCCAAGGCTAAATGAGCCAAGACCTGTTTCTGTATCTGAGGGATTTCAAAACAGTTATGTACCCAGAGAAAGAATTTTCAATGAGATTTTGTATTTTCAACTTGGGTGTACTGTGTGGGATTTTGTTACCAGAAGTAGCCTATGTTTCATGCTTCGTAGTTTGACCATCAATGAGATTGGATTTTGGCTGGTTGCCATTTCTCTTCTACCCTTGCCTCTTTTCTTCCCCCACCCCAGTGTGCAAGCATTACATCAGTCCACAAAACTAAAAACTAGTTGTGATGTGATTCTAAGAATTACTGAACATCTTCAAATTTGTTTTTAAATTCTCAAATTATCTGGTCTCTAGTAGTTTTTCCAGTGGATTACCAGCTTAAAACAAAATGGCTTCCTTCAGATTTTGATGTACAGTAAAATTCATTTAATCTGGCACTTCAACCAGGTCAAATTAGTGTAATTTAGCACCGCTGTGAACTAGTCACCTCATGCTTGATGTTTGGATATTCATTGCTCTGTGAAAACATTTTATATTATCTCATTCATTTCTTTGGATTATCATTTAATGCTGTCAAAGAATAGCCTTCAACCAGCTGTGGAATGAAGAGCTTTGTTAACATTATTATGGTACAGACAGCTATACTGTTTAGTCCTATGATGCTGCACCTGCTACATACTACTGTTCATTCTTCACTTTATTTAGGTGAGTTTTCATTACATTATTGTTTTACTATACATTAATATTACAGGTAACTTATCATCATTTTGAATCCCTGTATTGTAGGTAAATTATGCCTATTAACTATGGGGATATAAACTGGTGCCTATGTGATCTGTTACCTGACAGATTAGAGGAATTATACTGTATATTTCAGACATTGAATTATTTCCCTTGAACTGGGCCATTACAAATTGATGCAACTCAGTATAAACATTCCAAATTTGCATTGTCTGAATCTTCCGTTTCTAGGAGTTTATGCCAAGATAAAGCAAGGGTTAAGTCCACTTACTATTTGATATAGTTCTGCAGATTTTAGTGGAAGGAATTAGCATGCACTGAATGTTACTGAAAACACAAATATACATTATCACAAGATACTCTAATGCTGAGGATTTAAACTAGGAATCTCTGGTTGCTAAGCTGTGTGTGCTGCCAACTGAGCTCAGATCCCAGTATCAGCATCAGCTGTCTACAGTATCTTGAGATACTGAAAATACACACACACAGCACATCATTCTACTTGTGACAAAAAGTACTAACTCAGTTACAGATATTGCAGAGTTCTGTAGCAAAATACCTTAAATGTTAATGATATTTACAGACAGTCTCTAGGACTGGCTTGCGATTAAGGAGAAAGTACAAATGGCGTTGGCTGGCAAGGTAAAATTTGACAGACTTCCCAAGAGATTATTTTTTTTGGGGTGCTCTGCCAACAATGTCATTTGATATATGAGCTCAGAAAAAGGGTTTTATAGCTTAATGAAAAAAAAAAAAATGTGCATCAGTTTCATGAGTCTGATTCTTTCTTTGCTCTCCTATTTTTATTGATAATTTGAGATTTTAAAATCTGGCTATAGTGTGGAATTCAGATGTGATTATTTCAGACATGGAGCCAAGTTAGAGTTGTACTGAACATGCTAACCTAAGAAAAAAAGGGGGGTATATAATCTGAGGTGGTGGTGTCAAAGTCAGTTTTTTTTTTTTTATGAACCCTGTGTTTCACAGTACAGCATGTTGATGCCACCTAAATGTTAGCAACTGAAACTTTGATAAATGTACACTTATCTAGTATTCAGTCCCCCAACAGCTGATGTGCAAATAGGAAAATCAAAAATGATTTAAAGATTTGCTAAAAATTAATAATTAAATATTTTTGATATTTGATATATAAATTACTTTGAAAATGCGTTGGTAGTTTCACCCATGAGATTTTGTCGTCACAATGAATTAGACTCTTTATTTTAAAATCTGTGCATTTTCCTTTCTTGCCAACCTCTGGACTTTCAAGAGGAAAATGATATTGGCTACACTCAAGTTTTTTATTTTAATTTTGTCAAGCGTACTGCAAAAAAGAAAACAGGTGGGTTAAGCAAAAATTATCCCTTTGATTTTGGCAGAAAGCAGGATATCTTTTGACTGGTATCTTGTTTTACACTGCCCTGTCAGGAGCTGACTGGCGTCACTCAGCGTCTTCCATGCGCTTTGATTGTTGTTGGCCCGTAGTGCACAGTGGAGAGGCGCCTTCAGTTTTCAGGAGTGTTCATCCTGTGAAACGGTTTATCAACAGTTACCTTTTCTTGTGTGGCTTCTCTCTCTCTCTCTCCATCTGCTACTGCAGCTGGACCACAGGGAAAGAAAAGGAAGACAAGCTTTTTATATTTCATTGTTACCCTTCACCTTCTGTCCATTGTGGTTGGTGCTTTTTTCTAATCATGGCCATTTTGTTTCTCCTGGCCGATCTTTATAAAAACCATCTTTGCTTAGTTGTATTTTTTTTTAATGGAAAAAAAAGAAGTATATATACATATGTGTATATATACATTATTCCTTATTAACTCTACTGCTGGATCAGTTTTTGCTTTTTACAAATTTAAAAAAAAAAAATGTATGAATTGGACAAACTCAGCACTGAATTGGTGAATGCATCTTGATTGGTTACAAATGATCACATGGTTTGTTCACCCCCCCTCCCTCATTACTGGACACCGCTCAGTATCTGTTAGAGCACATTGTTTATAAAATGCCAATATATATACTGATTAATAAAGAAACTATACATTTATGCAAACTGAAATTTTTTGTGTGATTTTTTAAAAAAAATTTTAGATGTTACTTTCTTCACTCAAGTTGACCAGGACAGCCTAACATGAATAATGTATTGCATACTCACTGGGCAACAAAATTGATGTGGAAGCCAAAACAATTTTTGATATCACAATATTTGGAACAAAAAGAAAACCTAGATTTAATACTGCTATTTGGTCTAACAGCAACAGATAAACAGTCTAACCCATGATTCAATAAGCATTTCCTTAGTTGCCCAAATTTTTAAATAATAACAACAGGGATGTTTCACTGACTGCTTTGTTCGATAGATTTTTTTTAAAAACCCTTTGATCCTGATATAAACCTTATCTTTACCAGGAGACAAGTGAGTGAGTCAAACTCATCCTATGACGATGTTTACTTAGCCAGAATGATGCCAAAATATCTGGAGTCTTCTGGTTGAAATGAAGCAACTGATGAAAGCAGATTGTAATACACAAAGAAATACTTTATAAACACAGCTGTGCTTCCCATACAAACAAAAAACACATACAAAATACATCACTTATTGATTGTCTAGTGATGATGTGGATACTGGATGCTGTGTCCACTGATGCAGAAAAGTTGCAAAGAGTAGAGAGTTCCTGCCTTGAATCCTTCAATTGTCTCTCTGTGGTCTACAGGTAGGTGGCAGATGGGACAGCAAACAAGGGAGAGAAGAGTTTTGAAACAATCTACATTTACCGTTATAGCCCCTCTCTCCTTGGCAATCAAGTCTATGGGATTAGGGGGTGATTTGGGAGGTGTGGTGCTGCCATTAGCCAACATTATTTTGTAGTCAACAGGTAAAACATTTATATTCTGTGCAGATGTAGGAATGCTGGAGGATGTGTCTATCTCTGGTTGATATTCCGCTGTAGTTTGGATATGAATGATGGAGCTAGTTGTGTCAGCTGCCTGGGCAGGGCATAAATGAGCATTGCTTGTAGACACAGTTGTGTTACATTCAGGAGTGTCTGGTATGGCACTTCTTGTTTGCACTGAGTACTGACCACCATCATCCGATTCTTCTTTTATTGTAATTGAATTATGCAGTTTGTTCAGCAACGGTCTAGTCTGATACAATCCTGGCAAAGCAGCCTGATAAGCAAAAATAAAATTGTTTAGTATGAAACCTGACAAAACTTTCCATTGACAGAAAACTCAATTTATGATTTATATGTAGTATGTCACTTTTTACCTAAGTTTGGAAAAAGAAACTATATAGCTAATACTGCATTAACTTTCTGTATACCACATCAATTTTTATCACCTTGCTTATATCATTTCTGATACAGGTTCACTCCAGCCTAGAAACTAGTATCTGTTGAAATGGCCGTACTCCTAATGCAAAACGTGGGGTTGGAGTGATACAAATTTGTCATTGCAAAGGGTTATATTAATGAGGAAGGCACTGTGTGACCCTGTGGCTCAACCTGAGCTGAGTAATACAGATTTAAAAGTGAGGTGCAGGTGGTACACAGAGGGTTAAAGAGGCCTCTTCATATATACTGTACTAAGGAAATGAGATTTTCTAAAAAAAAGAATTATGTTGGCAAGAAATATAGTTTAATTTAATTTCTATTTTTGATATTCCCAAGAACCAGCATGGCAGCAATGAATCATTTAAGAAAGTAGCTTGGTCTCCAGGCTTTTCAACCTGTTTACCACCTGAATGATATTCATTGATAGGGAAGTTATCACACACAACACTATCTCTTGACCAATGGATGCCTTGGGAGTTCAGAAGAATTCTCTGTGCTCATTAACTAAGTAGTTAAAATTGTTGTGATTTGAAGAACTATCTATACACTGCTTGCCTGTGTGGCAAATAATGAAATTATTCTGAAAACAAGCTGGGCAAACAAATATTACTTCAATTCAAAACCTTGATTACGAAAGTCTGACCATATTTTCAAGATCTAAAATTACATCCACTTAATCTACAATTACTTATTCTAATCTACTGTAGAATGAAACAGACATATTTCATGTCTGATCACCTGGAAACCTTGAAGTCAGTACATAAAATAAAAAAATATTTAAAATTTTAAATTAAAAAAAGATAAATTAGCAATAAATTAAAAGGAAAATTAATGCAACAATTTTTTTGTCATTCAACTTTTTTAAGATGCTGTGCAAATCCACTTTTGGACAGTTATAAAAAACTGAATCTCATATGCAAGAATAATTTGTTTTAAAGAAAAGTTTCAAAATAAATTAATTTAAAAAAAAACAAACAAACAGTTTAGGGTCCCCCCTCTCTTCCACTTAAATTGTGTGCAATTTAAAATAAACTTAAAGTTAGATTCTAAATTCTCTGAACATGAAATTGCTTCTGAACAGATGGTTTCATCATAACAGCATATTTTTAAATAGAAAAAAAAGTTATCTTACATCCTTTTTGGCTCTCCATTTATGGTAGGATAACTTCCGGTACATGGCCTGCCGGAGATTGACTGGGGAGCAGAGGTTTTCCTGTGTTTTTTGAACCCACACTGAAAAAGGTGACATGTAACAGATTAATTTTTGTCAAGAAGATCAGTGACATTTTTCATTAAGTGTGAATTAACCCTGTTTACTTGTTAAAAGATTTCTGTTTGAACCAGAATATATAGCAGAGGTAGTAACTCCAGGCTGCTTGGATATAAATGCACACAATTCTGCTTGAGCCAGGCAGGGATCAGCTGAAGAAGAAACAGAAACATGGATAACCAGTCAGGGTTGCCAGTGGTACAAGAACCTGGTGGTTATGATAATGGTCTGCTACTGTTGAAGGCCCAAGATTGAATCCCAGTCAGGAATGACTCAAGTTGGCATAACTCCCCAGCATGGTTTCTTTTTGCTTTTCTTCCCAATCAGCCAATGGGTTTCCTCACACATCTAAAGATGGAAGTTGCAATTAATTGGTAGGTTCATTAGGGCAGCCAAAATCTGAGAGCACAAGGCACTTTCATGCTGGCCATAGTTTCTGGTGTCACACGCCTTGTTGTTCCTGCCCAGCTAGGGTTTTGAATCCTGACTTACATTATATCTTGGTTGCAAAAGAGGATAAGACAACAAATAATAGAAGACAATTATGCTATTTTCCACTGTTTCACATCATCTAGACAATTTCTGATTTGTGGATAACAGAGAAAGAAATGAAGAGTAAAGCAACAGGCTCCATTTCATGTTCTTATAGAACTTTCACACTGAGGTAAATAAACTTTTAGGATATTTCTTTAGAACATTATTTGCTTTAATGAGAGAATAATTCCTTTAATACATGCCTGCTCCTATCAG